>JAVLVB010000784.1:222761-291304 GCA_032876305.1 Orestias chungarensis | reverse complement strand
CCAGGGTTTCTGGTTCGGGTGGCAATTCACAGTCTTGGTGGTGGTGACATCCTCCACACACTTGCTGATGTACCCCAGAACAGCAGATGTGTAGTCCTCCAGGTCCAGCTCCCCCTCACACTCAGCAGCCTCTCTGAAGACCTGCCAGTCTGTGCAGTCGAAGCAGTCCTGCAGCACGGCGTCGGCGTCACTGGGCCACCCGTTTAACTACACGAGTAGTTAAACGGCATCACAGGGAGACTCAGAGCAATAGGTGAAAAACCGTATTAGTGTAGCATGAAATTACAGTAAGTGTGTAAAAGTTTTTGTCCTTAAAGTATAGAGGAGTTGGTGTTGAGGGCGGAGAGAGAGAAGTCCGGGCCCAGAGCACGAGGCAAATGAAATGACTCAAATTGAATGATCCGGAGAAAGCAAAGGGAGGCACACCACTGTGGTATACAGGTAGTACTGCTAATGAACAGAGGAGCTGCTTTCAAGTTGTAGTGAGTAAACACTACCAATTCTCCGAGTTGTGTAGTGAGTAAATACTACAAATTGGGTTATGGAGGGGTTATGGAGGCTTGAGCTGTGGTTCTTGTCAGCATGAGAGAGTAATGTTACAGGAGCCTACTGGAGCTTGAGTCAACCTAAAGACAAGAGAAACACACAGGCACAGTAACTCAGGAAGTATAAATCAGCCGAGCTTTTAATGTACCATGTTAGGCAACACTACGGCGATGAATGACTTGAATCCAGCTCCACTCAAACCTGTGGTGATGAGAAAATGCACTGTAGGTGTGGCAATGGTAACAACTTTCATGCGCCCTATAATGGGAAATTGCAGGATTATATAAACAGCAGCAAAGAATCCCAGACGGTGACAGTACCCATTGTAAACGGCCCCACCAGATGGCCCACAGGAACTTGAAAGCATAGAAGCCTCAAAATTGGACATAAGAGTGTGATCAAGGATTGCTGACCTGGGCACCCAAGAAAGGTCCTCCAGACTGTAAATCGCCCAGTCAATTAGATACTCATAAATCTGACCCAGTCAACGGTCCATGACATGTCGGATGTAAGAAGCAGGGTGCTCATCAATTAGCTGGGCTGGAGGAGGGGACTCGGAAGGAGGACACAAGGTGCTGTCGTGGACCAGCTTAACCTGCGAGACATGGAAAGTTAGATTGAATAGGGCAGAAGGCAAAGACGGATTGCGGTGGGGCTGATGACATCATAGATTAACCTGGGGGAGAAATTCTAGAAAACCTTTTTCTGGGATGTCTCGAGACAACTCACCAGCTACAGGATGAACTTCCACCTCCTTAGCCTCCATCTTCCCAAGCAATTTCAGTTCACTTACCTAAATCCAACCAAAACATTTTATTGATCAGCACAAAAAGGAGGTGGATAATATAGATCCAATTGCTAGTATGATTTAAAAGAACTTTGCAAAAATAATTGGTCAAAGATCCTCTTCTCTGTCTGTTTGCGGACCAATCGTTAAAATGTTCTTTTTTTCTTTGGGTTTTGTTATGCTACTACAATCAAGGCTGGCTCTTTTTGAAGGCTTTCAAAAATCTATTTTCAGGGACCTATAAATGTGGATTAGTTGTACAAACATATGCATAAAACAATGTTTCTAGCAATATCAAAACACATAAGCTTTTCTTGAAATTCAAACCAAATAGCTACAAAAAAGCAATGTGTTACATAGATTGATCTATCAGTGACTTTTTCAATGACTGATCCTGCATATAATCACAAAAAACACAGGACAACAACACAAGAAAATTTAAATTAGTTTTAAAAATTCTTGCAATATTTTCACTGATGCTATCAACACATTGTACTGTCTATTGTCAAGCCTTAACACAAGGTAGGCATACAGCATCTCCCCTTATTTCTGATTGGGTAATAGCACCTGGTCCTCACTTAAGAAAGTAGAACATGTTTAGAGATTGTATCAGTGAATTGCAACCATTTAAATCAATACCCCAATCTGGTTGTGGAGATTGAACTTTTTAACCACCTCTGCCCACTTCTTCAAAGAGAAACTCAAACACATATTTTGTAATTGGTATACCCGGGGAAGCTCACCCAAACACCCCAAAACAGACTGTATAGGGAAGTTCAACAGAGACAGCTCGATGTCCTTCCATTTAGCCTCATAGGTTGGATTACACCAGCACACCAGAGGTCTAACCTGGGCAGACAGGTAATAATCCGTCAGGTAAGGAAAATCCATACCCCCTGATCCCCAGGCAGCTGCAGGGTCGAGTATCTTACTCTTGGCCTTTTATTGCTCCATATAAACCTAAATAATTGTTTATCCCACTCCCTACATTTTTTTGCTGGAACTTCTAGTAGGAGTGCTGTAAATATGTACAACAGTCTAGGAAGAACATTTATCTTTATTGTTCAGATTGTGCTGCCAAGGTTGAGGGGAAGCAGGCTCCACCTGTCCAGGTCCTCATATATTTTCTTATTTATTTGTTTGTAATTAGTTTCATATAATTGAGATAATTCTTTGTTAATATAACACCCAAATACTCTATTTGTAATTGATGGCAAGTAAATTGGTAACTATTTATTAGCTGTTTTGATGGAACAAAATTGAAGGTCAAGTTTTTTGTATGTTGAGTTTATATCTTTAGAGTCTGCCATATATTTCCAGGATGTTCCTAAGCAGCGGGATGCTGGATTCAGGGTCTGTTAATACTACTAAAACATCGTCCGCATACAAGCATATCTTGTTTTCCACCCTCCCTATTTTCACCGCCTCCAACCCAGACTCCTCCGTAATAACCTGAGCCAGTGATTCAATAAAAAGATTGAAGAGTAATGGGCTTAGTGGGCAGCCCTGCCTACATCTTCGTTGTATTTGATCTGAAAGGCTTCCATTAATTTTATTTCTTGCTTACATAGTTTTTATACATTGAATAAATCTTTCACAGAACCCAAATCTCTTCATTACTTCAAATAAAAAGTCCCACCCTACGGTATCATATGCCTTCTTGGCGTCTAAGCCATGACGAACTGCACTTGATTTTTCTTTAATTATATGATCAATAACATGAACGGAACTTCTTATTCTATCATGCGTTTGTCTATTACCAATGAAACCTGTCTGGTCCTCATCTATCACGGAAGGCATCAGAGTACTTAATCTCTTAGCTAATATTGCAGTGTATAGTTTGTACTCTATATTTAAAACACTAATTGGTCTATACCCTTTAGGGTCCGTTTTGTCCTTCCCCACCTTTGGTATGACCGATATAACCGCCTCTTGCCATGATGGCGGGGGAGCGCCCCCTCCCTGGGTGTAGTTAAAAGAGGCCTTTAATAGTGGGAGAACAGATAACCTCATGACCTTATACCATTCAGGAGGAACCCATCACAGCCCGGTGATTTGCTGGTCTTTAGATTTTATATCCCACGGTCAATTTCTTCAGCAAAATTTCTGCCATTAACTTGTTATTTTGTATTTTTTCTATGGATGGAAGATCGAGGGAGTTAAGAAATTCTTTAATTGCTTGATTATCTATTTTGTCCGACTGTGTGTACAGCGCAGCATAATACTCTTCAAACGATCTCTGAATTTCTTCAAGTCTATTAGTTATCTCTTTAGTTTTTGGGTTTTGGATTATATAGATTGTGTTTTCCATCTGTTGTTTCCTAAGCCTCCATGAAAGAACCTTAGCAGCTTTAGGCCCTGCTTCATAAAATTTTTGCCTCATATTTAAGTTTTTTTTCAATTTCCTCAATTAATATTTTATGAATCTCCTGCTTAATAGGCCTCATCTGTTCTAGTAAGGAGGGGCTTTTGTTAATCGAATGCAGCTGCTCTAATCTTTTTAAATATTCCTGTAAATCCATTCGTTTTTTTGCTTTGACCTTCTTCAAGTTAGCACATTTTGCAATTATTTTACCCCTAAGATATGCTTTAGCTGCATCCCACAGAATTGTTGGACTATCTGTTCCATTATCATTAAATTCTAAGTAACTTTTGAGTTCCTCTGCCATTTCCGTTTTGAATGCAGTACTATTTAACAAGCCAGTGTTGAGCCTCCATAGAGTGTTTTTAGCATTTCTAATTAAATTAATTTTCATAATTAAACCAGAATGATCAGAAATATCTCTTTGGCCTATTATGCAATGTTTAACTCTGTGAAGGTCCTTATTGAACATAAAACAATAGTCAATTCTAGTATGTATGTTATGCTTAGAGGAGTAAAAAGTAAATTCACGGTCATGTTTATGGAAATATATGCATACATCTGTGAGTCCCAATTCCTGCAGGATTTTTTTGAATTGCTTTTCTAAGTGAGTCCTTCTTCGCTCTCAGCTAGTTGTATCCATTTTCGGATTTAGGAGTAAATTAAAATCCCCTGCACATATACATGTGCCGCTGGCTTCTGCGGCCATAAGACTAAATACTTCCTTAAAGAAATCAATATTACTACCAGGTGAGGGTTTTACACAGACCAGCCAGACAGACGTTGAAAGGGTTTCAAAATATATTCTTAATTTATTACAGAAAGTCAAAAAAATAGTTGCAAAATGATAAATTTGGCCCAAACTGAGGTCAAAATAACAAACTACAACCCAGGTAGTTACACAAAGTACTCAAGCAACAAAACTGACCTCCTTAAACAAGACATGAAGGGAGCTTGAATAGTGGCTGATCAGACCACTGCTAACACACATGGGGGTTAATTAAACACACAAGAACATAAACAAATAGTGGTCAGCACATTACTGAATCTTTAAATTAGATAAATATTAGAACTGAACTGAACAGAAGAAGAAACATTAAAGAAATGGTAACATTAAACTAAAGATCAATTTTTCCTTTCCCCTGGCAAACAAATGGAATAACCAACTGAGGAGGTTTGCCTGCCATATAAGGACAGCAATTAGCTGGCGCTCCTGTGTGATTCCAGCAGCAGCTCCGAAGGAAACTGGTAACTCAAAAGAAGAAGAAATTAGTTTGTTATATTTAACAACAATATAAGGAACTGACAAATAAAGTTAACTAAATGTGTGCACTGCAAATAGTCAACTAAAGAGTCAGGCTAATGAAAATAATTTTAAAGATACAAATCTAAACTAATCAATTTGTAAACTAATGTTAAAAGATGAAAAGAAAACCATTACCATTCAGTTGTCTGTGACAGTAGGGACAGCTGTCACAGGGGCAGATATATTACATAGGGTGACCCCCTCCATGTTCCAACTTCCCCTTTGACAACACAAATCTGCCTTTTTTATCTTTATATTCTGAAATAAAATAAAATCTGATATTGTTTAATATAAGAATAGCTACCCCTAAATTTTTCCCCGATCTGTGAGAAGCAAAATATGTTTTTCTATAACCCATTTTCTTTATTTTCTCATGTTCTTCATTTGACAAATGTGTTTCCTGCAAAAAATCAATGCTAACCTGCTCTCTTTTAAGCTTTGAGATGATCTTGCTTCTTTTAATGGGATTTTTTATACCATTCACATTCAAAGTCTGTACATTATAATACTGCATCTCCTCTAAAAACTAACACGTTTTTTTCAAATAGTGTAACAACATTCCCAGCCCTCAGAACACACAACACATAGAAATACATGACAACAAAACTCTTCATAACAATGAACAGGTCTTCCAAATAAGAGGATCTCTAATTCCTCTTACAGTAGGGGGAAACTGCCACTGTGTGGGGCCCATGTCTAGTTGCCTACTTAAAAAAAGGAAACTGAAAAGGTTAATGTAAGAGTCTCCTGCATCTGTTCATCACTCCGGTTATGAAGGGGGGGTCACAGTCCTCATCAGACAGCCGTGATTGCTTTGAAAGTTACTAATCAGCTGGTCTGGAGTTTCGCTGTGAGGTGATCAAATGTTTTTTTTCCGGTGGAAATAAAGCAGATTTTTCATCCATAGGGACGTCCTCTCCGCCTGGCCGCTGGAACATCTTCAATCTCTCTATACCCAAATACTTCTCACTGCCCAAATCCAAACAGTCCCAGAGTTAAGTCTTAAGCATGTTTTCCACGTACCTTTGCATTGAGGTACCTTACGCATTTTCTGGGATGCTATATATCCGCAAGTTATTTCGGTGTGAGCGCCCCTCCAAATCCGTGATATTCTGCAGTAATTTCTGATCATTCAGCAGCTGGCGACAGCATCTCTCACCCCACTCTCCCATCTCTCCTTCTCCACCATGGTCTTCTCCATTTCTCCAAGACGCTTAGCCATCTCCTCGGTCTTATTGTTAGCGACGCTAACCTGTTGATTTATTTCGTTTGTCAGCTCGCTTTAATTTCCTCCTTTAAGCTCATTATCACTTGCGCTAATTCCTTCTTCATTTCTGATTTGAGGTCTCCGCCATTACTTCACCCACCACTCTTCTTAATGAGCTAATTGTGTCAGGCAGGACCTCATCCACCAGCTTCTCTCCTTCCTCGGCCGAGTGCGTTCCGCCAGCTTTGCTTTCGTGTCACATTTGTGAGATTCGAGACTGGACTCGTCCCTTCTTGTTTTTGTCCCCACTCATTCTTCTCGAGAGAAAATAACTTTTAACGCGTTAAATCGAATTAGGGGGCCTTTTATTTCTACCGATGCAGGACCTCTTTTCTATGCTGACGTACTAGTCGCCATGACACCGGAAGTCACTTAAGGACAATTTAGAGTGCCCAATCATTCTAACAGTCACATTTTTGGATTCTTAGAGGAAGCTGGAGTACCCGGGGAGAACCCTCACATGCAAAGGGAGAACATGCAGACTCCATGCAAGGGGGAAATAAACCCAGAGCCTTCTTGCAGCATGGCAACAGTGCTACCCACTGCACCACTGTGCAACACTATACTGGTATGTATATATTGTAATTTTAATGTCACAAAAACAAAAAAACTAAGTTTTTAAGATTTAATACTATAACATTTTAAAAAGGAAGCTCTTTTGACAAAATAAAGGAATGCTGTATTTGTAGTTTACAAAAAGGTCCAAATTGTCCAAAAAATGTTTTTACGATCACGTCAAATAAATATTAATAATAATAATAATATAATTGAATACTTAGCTCTAGCTTTTCTGCCATCTTCCCTTAGCATACTGTAAACAATAATAGATTGTGCAACTATTTGACCAAGAGTGTAACCACAAAACACATTTTCAAAAGAAGTTAGGACATACATAGTAAAGTAAACAATGTTATATTTTCATTTTAACATATGAATTTGTTCACAGCTGTTAGAGAAGATGATTTTTTTCCTGGCAGGACAGATAACAGTTTCAATTAAACATGGAGATCCAGAACCCCATTTCCTGTCAGCAGGGGCGCAACTACATATTTTTGAAGTGGATGCGAACATGTCACACCGACTCCCCCCCGACATAAACTTGTACAAGTTAGCCAAAGAGCCACTTGTTTAAGCCTGTGAATAGAACCACCTATGGGCTGCAGGTCTGAGGCATTAGGAAGCCTTATCCAAACTGGCAACCCACATTAATAATCGTAAGAAAAGTTTTTAATGTTCCCTTCACAATATTTACTTATTTACTATTACCCCCCTCCCTGCCGCCACCACCCGTCTCATACAGCTTTCCTCCCTTAGTCATGCACTTAGAAAATACAGTAGTCAGATTATGACATATTTTTAATGTTACATATTAAGAGTTGTGAGAACTACTGGTGCCTCAATGTTTTTGAAAGACATCACCAGTTATTATACCCCGCCACAAGGCATGTGTTAGGAACTTAAGCTTCACCAAAAAGCTTACATACAAAACCAAAGACGGTACTATTGTTGGAATACAGTAACCAATCTCGTTCAACTTTCTCTCCATTAGACAGTAAACGAAAACAGTATGATTTGGTAAAAACAACTCTTACTCTACTCTGATCTTGGATATGGGCCATCAGAAACTTTCTGTGGGCCATTTTCAACCATGTACTGCCTAAATTTGTCCTCTTTTGTGTGGTGAAAGCCATTCTGGATAAAGCCTTGTCTCAACCCTCTCTGCAGCCCTGTGCTCCTCTCCCTCTTTTTTATCTTGACTTCTCTGCTCCTCTCACTCTTAATCATCTGGACCTTTCTGTTCCACATTTTCGTTTGTGGTGATTGACCCGCCATGTCTGCCTGCACTAATTTTCCCAAAAAAGAACACAATGAAAGATGGTCATCAGAAATTCAAACCATCATAGTGTTTAGGTTTTTGTTGACTCCCTAAAATAATTATTCCTACCTCATGTACCTCATACATATATATATTTATAAAGGAGCATCAAAAAGATCTTGGTAGAGCACACTTACAGTTGATATACTTGATAATATATAGAAAAAAAAATTCAGGCAGGGAACTTTTTAAGATGGATGGTGACCATGTTGGTCATTTTGAAGGTGGCCATTTTGGACGCAACTGTAGGTTTTCAATAGAAAGACGGTATTTTGACATATCAAACTTATGGAGAATTTCACAAGAAAAACAACGTTGTGCTTGGTTTTAACGTAACGTTATTATTTTAACGGGTTCTGACAACTTATAAAATGTGTTCAAAGTGCTGCCCAGTGTATCGTCAATGCAAACATATTCTCCCACTTTTCACACAAACAACAGAGCAAAATAAATGCTAGCACAGGATTCCAGTATCCATACTTTCCGGTGCTGCACATCTCATATCTTCACAGAATAGATTTCAGATGAACCAAAAATTTAAGTCTAAGGGTATCAGTTTGGGAAACCTTGGGGGCAAGGAAAATCATGAAGTGTTTTCAAGGTAAATCTCCTGTGTATGTATTTCTCACCGTAAACCCCAACTGTTCCATAGCTATTTATTGCTACATCAGTGACCACCAACTAACTCCTCCAAGTACAGAAGATCCTGAGACCAGACCAGACCAGGACAGCTCATGCCATTCTCTAACACATTTTCACTATCCGGTATATTTTGAAGATGAACTTTCATTATCTTTGAACTCGTGTCTTTGATTCTTCATGTGGGTCAGAAAACTACAACCGACATGACTAAAGCAGCTTCATATTAGATACATTTGAAGTTTTTTCTTTCTTTTTTTCTTGCTTTTGAGAATTTAAATGGGAGGATCCTTTAAGAACTTCAGGAACTTGGTGTTTGTTCAGAAAAGACTGCCACTGTAAGTGGGTGTTATAATGAGATCATGCTCCATTTGTAGCCACACATTTGTAGCAGTGACAAAGGGCTTTTCATTCAGCCTGGTGATTTCAGCAAAATGATACCTTCAGAGGTTCTTTTCTATCTCACTTTTGTGTTCTTTTGGAAAAATGGTAAGTAATGGCCTACCTATAAAATCACTTAATATCTGGCTACCCAACTAACATGTAAATATTATTTTCTTCTTTGGTTTAGCTGAGATGAAGGATTTAAAAACTTTGTTGGAACATGTGATGTTGGTGATAAGGTGCCGCTTCAATGTTTCTATGACAATGATGATGCGAGTTATTACTGGTATAAGCAATCTCTTCTGGGACAAAAAACTCAGCTTATCTGTGTTATAAACATGAGAAAAATGGTGCTTTTTCAAGGAGTTCAAAGATAACCCTCGATTCAATCTAGAAACTGAAGCAGGAAGGAGTCGGTTAAAAATTTCTGATTTACAGCCTTTCAACACAGGACTATACTTCTGTACAACTAGCCTTTCATTCCTGCTCACATTTCAAAAGGGCTTTACAGTTATTGTGAAAGATTCATTTCTTGGAATTAAAGGTTCGGTCCACCAGCAACACTCTGAAACAGCCCAGCCAGGAGGCTCTGTGACTCTGAATTGTACAGCACAACCTGTGAGCTGTAGTGGCGAACACAGTGTGTAAAGGTTTAAAAATACAGTAGAATATGATCTAGGACTCAATTATACCCAGAGAGATGAGGATTATCAATGTGTAAGAAGTCTCATTACACAGACTCATAACTGTGTGTACAATCTGCAAATAAAAAACCTGAATAAGTCCATTGTTGGGACTTATTACTGTGCTCCGGCCTCATGTTGACGAATAACAGAAATGTTGCTGATATTGTTCTTTTGGAAGAAGAGAGAAGCTAAAACTTTGATTTGATAATTTATGGATCTGCAGGTGAGCCAATCCTCCTGAACTTGCTGTATTTCATATGTGCAGGTTTGATTTCTATGACAATGCTAGGTGTTTTATTGGTCTTCATATTATACAAGTAACATAAGAGCAACAGCTTCCAGACTCTGCTTTTGTTTTGAATGTAAGCTGCATTTAGATTAATCTCATGGCTCATTAAAACATTGTCTTTAACAGTGTTTCAAAGAAAGTCGCATCCTGTTTAGTTCCAAATACAGAGGTAAATGAAATTAAATATGTTTAAAAAATACCAAATGCTTGTGTTGTCAGGTTGAGTCTTTTCAGCTCCGTCTCCCAGTTGTCCACAGGGGGCCGCCAGAGCTCTCTGCTAGAGCACTTTCCACCACCAGTGCACCTGCAAGGTGTTTCCAGTTGGCGTTGATGAGCTGAGCCAGTATAAGAGGAGTGGTGGACCAGCTACTCGACGCCTGAGTGTTTTTTTTTACTCCCGGTAATTCAAGTCCTCAGTGCCAGCCTATAGTCTGGTTTTTGTTTGATCTCTAGCTCTAGTGTTTCAAAGTTTTTCTCCAGTTGCCTTTTTGAGTTTTATTTGATACTTTCGTTTCCCATGCCCCTAACCTACTGTGTACCTCAGGTTTCTGCCAACACCAGTGCTCAAATCCGCTCAAGATCTCTCTCTGGTTTGCCTCATCAAAATGGTTTCCCCACTCCTCTTGGCTCAGCTCGGTCTGCCCGTACCAGAATCGCTCCATCCGTCGCACACACCGCCTGAACAACCACACCATCGGATTAGTGCTGAAAGGACTCACCACTCCTTCCTGGTGTCAACCACCCATCCACTCAAAGTAAGATTGTTCCCACATTGACGAGGTATCTATTAATCAACACAGCCCCATCTGCCCAATGGAAAGCCTACTGCCACGTGTTGGATACCCTTTTTGTTCAGCTCTCTTCATAGTTTCCCAAAGAAAAAACGATGTGGCATGTTCTTAAACTGAGATCTAATTCTTCAGGATTACTGAAATATTAGGAAGGTTATTTTAGCAAATAAGGCTGTCTTGCGACAGACCAACTTACAGCTAATGGATTTGAGGGAAACTACTCTGGTTCAGTGGCATAAAAAGGGTGAAATGCGGGAACTGCTCTAAATACTAAAATACTATAAATACTAAATCTTTACAGTTTTCCTTCTGTATTGTTACTGCTAACCCACTTCTTTCTGCAAATAAAATCCTATATTATATCTGCCTTTTTGGTTGTTGCTGCAGCAGGAACAAGGCCTCCGCTATTGACATTAGCTCCTGTTGGCACTCAGGGTTTTTAAATGTTAAAAGAGGCTAATGTAAAAGGATTTTCTTTGTGTTTACAGATTTCTGTATAAAGTCATTGCTGTTTCAGACCTCAGTCTATTTAATCTAATTCAGAGTATTTATTTTTTCTTTTACTGGAAGTAAGCTATCTATTATAGTGATTGTGTTGAATAGGCTGGAATAAGCCATGAAAAACCAGGATTTAAAGACCTCAGCAAACAATTAGTCTAATAATAAAGAATATGAAACTTGTTCATTGTACCTGAATGATATGATTGCTCAATGAATTGTACTCTGTAGAATATAGTCTTTAAAACAGATGTCAGAAGTTCACTGTTTTAATTGTAAAATATAAGTCATACAAATCACCAAGTATTTAAACATAGAAACTTTTATAACAATTTTGCAAATTTTAAATTTGCTGTACTATAGAAAGGAATCAAAGGAAATCCTTTACTTTAAGCTGATACTTTCCTATATAAATGACAGGTATGATCTTAAAGTATACTTGTATGTCCATCTATCATCTAACCTGCTTATCCTTGTGGGGTTGCAGGGGTCTGCTTACAACGGGCGAGAGGCAGGGGTGCACCATGGACAGGACATACAGGACAAACAACCACACATACTTAAGGACAATTTAGAGTGCCCAATCATTCTAACAGTCACATTTTTGGATTGTTAGAGGAAGCTGGAGTACCCGGAGAGAACCCACAGATGCAATGGGAGAACTTGCAGAATCCATGCAAGGAGGAAATGAACCCAGAGCCTTCTTGCTGCATGGCAACAGTGCTACCCACTGCACCACTGTGCAACACTATAATGGTATGTATATATTGTAATTTTAATGTCACCACTTGTGTGGTATAGGCCATTTAGATGGATCTTCTGAATAAAGCCTTGTCTCAACCCTCTCTGCAGCTCTGTGCTCCTCTCACTCTTCTTCATCACCTGGACCTCTCTGCTCCTCTCCTTCCTCATCATCTGCACCTTTCCTTTCCACATTCTCCTTTGTGGTGATTTACTCGCCATGTCTGCAGGCACTAATTTTCCCAAAAAAGAACACAATGAAAGATGGTCGTCAGAAATTCAAACCATCATAGTATTTAGGTTTTTGTTGCCTCTTTCACCCCTTGTCTGTGGCATTCTCCACTAAGTCATATGGTCAAAAAAGCATTTTATATTAGTTGTAATAATTACACATCTTAATACAGTTTTTAAAAACAATGATCAAACATTTTTGCTTGGGATTAAGTAGCTGTTCCTTCACTACCAACCTGTTGCCTTCCGTTTCCTGTCCTGATTCTTCCTCTGTCATCGTCTCTCCTTTATCTCCATCCTCACAGCTGAATGACATCAATTTTGTGTTAAGTAGGTTTAAAATATACAGCAGTTAAAAAACAATAAAACAAATCTTTTGTCATGTTGTTTAGGCTTCTGACCCACATAAACAGAACTCTCAGGATAACAGTTAAAATTATTTTTATTGCGGGAATGGAGTGAGATCCGGTAACGGGAGACAGTGGGTGACGGTGATGTTTGGCAGGTCAGCAAGGATAGTGGGACAGTGGGGAACGTCAGGAGTATCGGAGCGTACGGCGACGTGTGAGACCGGAGACCACTGAGGTGGAGGACAGAACAGGTGAGTTGTCGTGATGTGAAGAAAGGATAATATTGGCCAGATCTTACTGACGCCAGAGGGAAGGTGAGAGGTGAGTTCCAATTTCTGCGGTGGAGGGTGAAGAAGCTGTTCAGGGGAACGTGCACGCCACATGGAAGTGATGCTGGAGCGGGCAGATCGAGCCGAGCAAAGAGGAGCGGGGAGACCAGATGGATGCGGTAGACCGGAGAGAGATCTTGTGAGGAGAAAGCACTGAAGATGACGGGAACCTGAGGTGAGTACAACGATTGTTATGAGCGTGGGAAAACGAGCAATAAAGTAACAAATAAAGATCATGAAAAACTGGAGAACCAACTGGAGGCAAAACTAAAGCACAACAGAACTACAAAAACACACATGATTAAGAGAAGGCGCTGAGACAAGATTACCAGGAGTAAAAAACACTCAGGCGTCGAGTAGCTGGTCCACCACTCCTCTTATACGGCCCCAGCTCATCAACGCCAACAGGGTGCACCTGGGGAGGCAAGCGCTCCAGTAGAGGACGAGCACGGGTGACCCCCTGTGGACAGCTGGAGAAGTGCTAAAAAGGAACTCACTCTGACATCTTTAAATTTAAATGATCTCCTTGTTGGATTAATGTTACTGACTGGACATTGTTTCTGATCTGACTTATCAGATACATCCCAACACCACTTTAGTGATATTGAATAAGACTTTTAAACTCAATTGTCCCCCTGCCAAAAAGGTTGGTAACATGGGTCACCAACCTTTTTGAGTCTAAGGGTTATAGTGACACTGGACTAATTTATCTTATACACACACAGACGTGTAAAACTCATCTTTAATTAAAGAATCGATACTAATAAATATACATATGAATGGGCTAAGTGTTCTACAATTTTGCTTTCCTGTGTTAATATTTCCGGAATTTTATTTCTGTCATTCTTACACTTTGTATCTGATATTCAGAGAAATACAGAACAAATCACGTCCCTTATCGGTTCAATAGGGGAGGCAATATTTAACAGCCAAATATGGGACGGTTCCGTATTAAGCTAGCGTTACCTAACCTGAATATTTACAACCCTCTTGTCCTGTTGTCCATACACTGACGGTAATTTCTTTCTATCTTTCAACCACATTGAAAGGCTTTTTTTCATCCCGCCAACATCTTTATCCTTCTCCTTCTCCCTTTTCCTTTTTATTTTATGCGCCCCGGATAGCTTTTTTCTCTGCCACTCCATCTTGTTTACAAGTGCACTATGAGTGGTAGTCTAAGATTAAAAAAAAAAAAAAAAAAAAAAAAAAAAAAAACGCACCTATGAGTGTGTGAAGGTAGAGCGATAGGAGGGGACTTGAAGGAGCAGAGGGGCGCCTAATCAGTGTCATTACTCTGTCATTGATCATTTCATGCTGTTAAATATGGAAAATGCCAACTAGAAAAACATTTTTGTCTAGTGGTGCCCCCCTATGCATTGCAAAGAGTGCATACTCACTTTTTGCGCCACTGCCTGTCAGAACTTTTTGTACACTATTTTGTTGTTTAGTCTTCATTCAAACAAACAGTTAATTAACTGACTGACGATGAAATAGGGAAAGCTTTGCGAGGGACGAGGATGACAAACCTACAGTGTGGTAGAACAGTTTAGCATAGCTCATGCACTGTTTCATGATGTTTAGTTTCTTTTTTACACATATATATGTTCCTGGATTTCAGCTCAGCCTTCAACACAATTATTCCAGGACAATTACATAGCAAACTGACTTAACTCAGCGTACCAGCCCTTCACCTGCCAGTGGATAACTGACTTTCTTACTGGCAGAAAACACCAGGTGAGGCTGGGAAAGTGTACTTCAGTGACCCGAACTATCAGCACGGGCGCCCCACAGGGATGTGTACTCTCCCCACTGCTCTTCTCGCTGTACACAAATGACTGTACCTCCATGGACTCCTCTGTTAAAATCCTGAAGTTTGCAGATGACACAACAGTCATTGGTCTCATCAAGGACAGTTGCTTACAGGCGGGTGGTTGAACAGGTTGTCCTCTGGAGCAGTCAGAACAACCTGGAGCTGAACACAGCAAAAACAGTGGAGATGACCGTGGACTTCAGGAGGAGCTCCCCAACCCTGCCAGCACTTCCCATCCTACACAGGACTGTGATGGCTGTGGATTCCTACAAGTTCCTGGGCACAACGATCTCCAAGGACCTGAAGTGGGACAGCAACATCAACTCCATCACCAAGAGGGCTCAACAGAGGATGTACTTTCTGTACCAGCTGAGGAAGTTCAACCTAGCCCAAGAGCTTATGGTGCAGTTCTACACAGCCATCATAGAGTCCATCATCACCAGATCCATCACAGTGTGGGGCAGTGCTCTCACAAAACACGACACCAAGAGACTGCAGCGCATTAGCAAGCCTGCAGAGAGGACCATCGGTGTAAAGCTGCCCGCACTGCTGGACCAGCATGCCTCCAGAACCAGGAAGCGTGCAGAGAAAATCATCACCGACCCGTTTCACCCTTGCCGTCACCTGTTTCGGTGCCTTCCATCAGGCCGACGCTTCAGCCACATGAGACCCGTACGACCAGGCTACAGAGAAGCTTTTTCCAACTTCCATTATTCTCATGAACAGTTGAACAATTAATTTATATATTTTTATGACTTCTATAGTTTTTATATTGCACAAAACTGCACTTTTTAAATAATATATAAATTATCCATGCTAAATGTTACAAATGTTTCTTTACTGTATTTTTCGAGCCTTTACTGTATTTTTCGTGCACTGCAAGCATCTATGTAACCAAAAACAAATTCCTTGTGTGTGTGAGCATACTTGGCCAATAAAGCCGGATTCTGATATTTACAGAATTGGTAATTTATTATATTGCACGGTTACATCATCTTATGTATTGGGGTTAATTATATGGCTTGTCTTCTAGATTTAGAATGATGCTATATTGGATACCTTACAAGAATGTATCATGTCAATACATTTGACTTTACATCAAAACCTATTTAATACCCTAAAATTGCCCTCTATCTCTTTAAGAAGCTTCAGTACTTGAAAAATTGCTTCTCAATGCTGTCTTTTGATGGTGTTTCGCATTGTATTTTGTTGTCTGAGAATCAGAAATCAGAAAAGTGTTATTGGACATACAAGGAATTTATTTTTGCATAGTTGGTGCAGAACATATATCAAAAACTATGAATATTGACCAAATACTAACGTAACAAAATATATGTATAAATATAGAATAGAATGCCTTTCATTGTCATTTTTCACATTCTACAACCAGATTGGTCTAAAAAATATACAGAAAACACATAATGTATAAAATCTGCTGTGTACTTGTAAATAAATATTAAAACTTCATAGTTATTGATTAGTATATTGGCATAGCATTGCACAGAAAAGTGGATATTGCACAGTTGGAGTCCATATATTGAAAACTTATGTACAATACATGTACATAAGTGTTGAGGTAAACAATAAAAGTAAGAAAGAAAAAGCAGTACAAATATGTGTATTGAGTCCAGTGTGAAATGTGACTTGTGCATTTTTTTGTAATGCATAGAGTAGCTGGTAGAATATCATGTTCTGTGACTTGGAATGGCAGAGGTGAGGTGTGAGAGAGAGGAGGAGCAAGTTATGTCTTCCTGGAAGACCAAGCGATTTGGTCTCATTTGACCAGAATACTTTTTTGTAGGAAATACAAATAACATTGTATATCACCCTAAACACCCCAACCCTACAGTGGTTGTAGTATCATGCTCCACTTTTGTGGATTTGGTTTGAAAAATGCTTACTTGTAGGATTCACTTTGTGTTCAACTATTGGATCATTTAAATTCTACATTATTTAATTATTTTTAATTGTAACAGCAACATTTATTTTGTTTCGACAAAAACAAAAGGTAACTCATTCTCATAGAAAGTTTTAATAGGCTGACAAAAATCAAGCTACACCCCACCTCCCTACAATGAGATCGCTATAATCTGGAGCACAGTTCAGTTCCTAACATTGCTGTGAGTTTGTACACCATGATGAACTCTATGCTGACAATATTCTTCAGTTCCAGTAAGTACATTGGTAAACATTCTTCTCATAACATTTATTGCTTCTTCAATATCAACACTATTTGGTGTAATGTCTTTTTCAACTTGAACTTTGTAAATGTTTCAGTTTGGATCTCAACTTCCGATTGCCAGTTTGACACAGTGGTGGTTCAGCCTGGTGTAGAAGTTACACTACAATGCTCAAATTACAGTCGCATTTTTCCCCGTGTATGGTGGTCCAAATTAGCAAATGGCGCTAATGTCAGGTTCATCTCATCCATGGTGCCGAGTTTTGGATCTAATGTTTCATTGCTTGATGGATTCCAACAAGGCAAATTCTTAATGACATCCAACTCCTCAAACATATTTCTAAACATCCAAAATCTCGATGTAAATGACTCTGGAATATATGTCTGTGGATTCAAGTATAAAGGATTCCCTGGAATCTATACTGCAACACATTTACATGTTGAAGGTAAGATTCTGATTTTTTATTTTGTAGTTACTGCCAAATCAAATACTGATTTTATTTTAATTATTCTGTAAATTAAATATTTTCACTTAGACCAGAATATTGGATCAAGCAAATTGCTGAACTGGATTCTTGGAGGTGTTATCATTATTCTTTCAATGGTCATCACTGGTTTGGTTGTCAAAATCTGGACTTTGTGTAGAGGTACTTAGAATATTTTAATACAGGTTGAAAAGTGAGATACATTTTGCATTTTAGCTATGCTAACTCTTTTGGGTGTTTTTCAGCTCCAACCAATGTAAAGAATACACAACTTCATGAGGTAATCATAGTCTAAATACATCAAAACATTCAGTAATCAAACATGATCCATAGGTTTGTTAACAATAAGTTAACACTTTCCAATTTGGTAACTGTAAGTTCTTTTATCTGCAGGACTCTGTCTCTTGGACC
This sequence comes from Orestias chungarensis, assembly GCA_032876305.1. NCBI lineage: Eukaryota > Metazoa > Chordata > Actinopteri > Cyprinodontiformes > Cyprinodontidae > Orestias > Orestias chungarensis. Next base: position 273,337 of record JAVLVB010000784.1, on the reverse strand, counting down.
ATGAACTATGCAGCAGTGGGGTTCCTTCCCAAAGAAAAATGCCAAAGAAGACTTGTAACAGAAAGAGAGATAGAGTCAGATATGCTGTATGCTGCTACAAGATTTTGATAATAATGATACTTTAATTGTTCATCTGCCTACTTACGGTATGTACACCTTAAACAGAAACGATTGCTTTTAAACTTTGTTTATCAAACTTGTTTCCTTTTTCTATGTTTTGGATGGATAATGTAAAAAGTCACCATTGTGTTTTAAGGGCATTATGAGACTTGTTGTGTCTATGTTAAGATGTGAGGTAGAGCAATGCTGGTATCTTATGCTGGCAAAAGGTTATTTTGTGGCTTTGCTGTTTGTTTCCATCGCAGTGACAATAGAAAACAAAAGCAAATTACCACAAAAGTTGCGCTAAGCTCATGCAAGACAAAACGTCATAAGGTCTTAATATTTATCCATAAACATTTCAACATGTTGGGAATCACAATTATCAAAAAGTTTGGATATTTATTTAATTATATAGTAAGATGTTGTTTTAGCTTGTTTTTTTAGCTAAAGCTACAATTGGTGAGTATTGAAAACCCTGAAAAATTAGCAAAAATGAAAATTTGCTCCAGTTTTCAAATCTCTATAAAACACAATGAGGAAGGAAATTATTTAGTTACAAAAATATATTATAAAACATGTCTAAATTAACTTAAAATGGAGTAAACATATGTTACATGATTAAAAAAGACTCTTTTCAGTCAATAACCTAATAAAGCACTTAAATCACAGTTTCTGTGTCCTGTTTAAATCTAAAGAATTTTGTACAAGTTAAAAAATTCTTAACTACATAGTGAAATCGAAAATCAAAACATTTCAATTGTTATCCTAAGCTATATATATTGTGACCAGACAAGTAATCCTTTGGAAACTCTTTTAAACAAGGTTAGTGTCAGGGTGTGTTCATGATAGATCCTAATGCAGAGACTGAGGCAGCAACTGATGAAGGTGGAGATTTATTAATTCAACTGAAGACAAAGGAATCACGGAGCACAGGATGACGACGACGATTTACATCACGAGGAGACACAAGGTAAGGTAACAAAAGATCCAGCGGAGTGTTACAAAATGAACCGGGTATATATACCCAGATAGGATAGGTGTGGAGCAGAGGGAGAACTAAATTGTTCTATCTGATACAGGTGCGAGTGATAATGAAGAAAACAGAGAGAGAAAGCACAGGTGAACTGGAGTGGAAAATAGAACCAAAGAAAAAAATAATAATAGATAACAGAAGTGCTAGATAAACTAAAATGAACACATACGCTGAACTTAACAATACATAACAAAGAGAACGATAACTTATCATAACACAGAATACATAACGCACTAACCCAAAGCAAACAACAACACAAGACAACAGGGATCATGACAGCACAGCCATCATATGTGGGATGCTAGCTAGGAGTCAGCTTCACATAGCTTATACTAGCGCATACTAGCTTAATGATGCTAATCTTCAGCTTTGGTGAAGAACCGCCTCAGTAGCAACGGTGTGGTTCAGCTGCATATAGATGGAATGTGCTTGGTTTTCCTTCAAGGCTGCAGCAGCTGAAAATCAGAGACAAATCTCTGTTTGTAAAATAGTTTATTCAAAGGTTAGCTCTGCAGATTGGTGACTAAAGTTGGAGTCAAAGCTTATTCCTTTGCACGGGGAAAAGACTCAGTGTTTTCAGTAGACATTCTTTGGATCCGATGCTTCTGCGACAAAGCATGCCTTTCTTCGCCAGCAAAAAGAGGAGTTTCTGGTTAGTGCACGGTCCTCCCTTTGCAGTTGAACTGAGTGGGTTAGTGCAGTGCATTATGGGATTATCAGATCATACACCAGCCTGCCTGTTTGTTTTAGTTCAGTGGTTTTTTTGATAGTGTTTCTTTCTGCCACATCCAACCAGTTAGCCTATTGTACTGTAACCTGTGATATCAATGAGGATTTTTTTCAAAACAAGCTCTGGTGGGGCACTTGTGAGCAAGATAGGACGTATCATTTACATAAAGGAACGATATGAACTGCATTAATATCAGGTGATCTGAAGAGAACACCCTAAGGACATTAATAATGACACAATTCATACAAACTGATCATGCACCTGTTTTATTATAATGGAACGTAGAATATAGGCTAACAACCAAACAATGATGGCTTAACACATTTGATGACAATACATTTATTTGTAACGGATGAGCTGAAGACTTTACCATCTGCAAGTTAAAAAGCAGAACAAATGCCCTTTAGCAAACATCATGAGGGAACTAAACGCATCCCACGGACAAATAAACTCTCTGTTGTCATATAAAGTGTAGGGCAATTTGAGGTTACCGAACCAAAAGTATTATGAATATGGCAAGTAGATTAATATAATTTAAGGACACAGCAGTCCTCTAACATAATTCATAAAATAAAAAGCCAAGTGACTGTTGCGACAAAAATTGATAAAATAGTAGAGTCCTTCGGCAAATTTTACAAATTATTATGTATGAACAACAATACTTGGAATAATGACGGAAACCTCACAGAGTTTTTAAACAACAAAAGCCATATCACCATGCCAAAACTATTGCACCATCTTGGAAAAAAGCGATCATAGTAGTGATCCAAAAAATGGGACTCCACTTACTGCCCACCCTATAGATCACTACTGAAAACGGAGATACACATAATCACAGCTATCCTTGCAAAACAAATGAACAAGTATATCTCGTAAATCATACAACCTAATGCAGGTGTTGTTTTGCTTATGACTAAATCTATGGATTTACTCTGAAAACAACGTTTTAAATCCATGTATTTTCTTTTTCACTTCACAGTGATGCCTTTTTTTGAAACCTAGGAAGGGTAATCTGCTAAATTTACATTAACTTATCAAAGCAATACTTTTATTAAGTGTTGGTAGCATAAAATACACACTACTCACAAAAAATTAGGGATATTTGGCTTTCGGGTGAAATTTGTGGAAAATGTGAAATGTTCCCGCTACAGTGATATCATGTCACAAACGTTGGACACTTAAGTAGAAAGATGCACTGGTGATCTCCTCATCTCAAACAATTTTTTGAAACAAAGGTTAACAACAAAAAATGTCCAAGTCTCAAAAACTCGTCATGTGCCCTTGAGCATCAATTACAGCTTGACAACAACTTCTCATGCTGTCCACAAGTCGACTTATTGTCTGCTGAGGCTGGGAATCCAACTCTTCTTGAAGGGCAGCCCTCAGGTCATTGAGGTTTTCAATTGGATTCAGGTCTGGAGAAAGTGCAGGCCACTCCATTTAAGGTACACCAGTCTCCAAAAGCTGTTCGCTGATGATGCGACCCCGATGAGCTGCAGTATGAAGATGAAATTAGGCCTGTGTTGTTCATGTAGGGGCACAATCACTGGATTAATGATGTTAATCAGGTAGTATGGGCTTGTCACCATTCACAAAGTGTAGGCCAGTTCTATACAGACTGGACACACCTTCCCACACTGTGACACCGCCACCACCAAAAGCTCGTCTGATTACAACAGTGGCTGATGCATAGCGCTCTCCTTGACGTCTCTAACATCGTTGGCGGCCATCATTTCTGCTCAACGTGACTCGACTTTCATCAGAGAACAGCACTGAGGCCCACTGGTCCCTCGTCCAGCGTAAATGTTCCCTGGCCCATGCAAGACGATGACGCCTGTGCCTGCTGATGTGGTCAGGTACCCTTGCAGGTTGTCTAGCATGCAGACCACGCTGATGTAAATGGTTTCGAATGGTCTGACCCGACACTTTGATGTCTCTCACCTCCCTTATACATGCCTGGAGTTGAGTGGTATTCATCATCCGGTTTCTCAGGGCATTGTTCTCAATGTAGCGGTCATCAGCATTGTATGTGGCCAAAGGATGTCCACTTTTACACCTTTCTGTAACTCTTCCAGTCTCTCAGTATCACTGTTGCAACCTGCTGATGACACTCTGTGAAACTTTGAGCTCAGTGGACACGTTCATCTGAGAACGTCCTGTTTGAAGCATTGCAATGGCCAGGTACTGTTGATCCACGGTTAGGTGTTGTCTTGGTCTCATGATGTCACAATGTGAACAGCCTGATGAGGACGACTGTTTAAACACCAGCTGTAATTGAACCAGGACATTTATTGGTCAATTCGAGAATCAAACACCTGTTGTGACTTTTGCCGTTAAGCTCCTCGTTAGAGAACACCAACATGTGCAAAAAGTACTGAAACATTTAACAGTTGGACAGGTGCATTCAAAAGCTTAGAGAAGGTCACATTAAGTTCACCTGTTAAGGTTTGAATGCATTTTGGGCTCATCCTGAAAATTAACTTGACAGCCAAATATCCCTAACTTTTTGTGAGTAGGGTTTTCTGAAGTCTGAAAATATTCGTACTTTTACGAGACATGTTACCTGAACCTTTGATATGAGATAGCAGGTGTGGACTGATCAGGTTAGGTATGATTCAAACAACAATCTGACATGAAAAGAACAATTAAGCCTGATTTACTTCAATATGGTTACATTCACATATCAAAACTGCAACATATAATTCAGACAGGAACCTAAAAGTTTCTTTCAGAAATAATGGAAGCATGCTGACAACTTCTGTAATGATGTCTTGTCGCATTTTATTTTTAACAAAAACAACAACATTTGTCTTGTTTTATTAAGCAAAATGTATTGAATCTGTTCCCAGTATCGCTTTCAACAGATTCAACAAATCAAAGAACTCCCCACCTCCTTATGGTGCAATTGCTATAAACTGGAGCTTATGAGGGTTCCCAACATTGATCTGGTTGAGTCTGACTGTGTTCAAAATGATGAACTGCACTTTGATACTGGCTTTACCCTCCACTTTCAGTAAGTACATCTTCAATATTCTCTACATACAATGAAAATAAAATGTGTAAATGAAATCACTGACAGTTGCTTTAGTTTGGTAAATGTTTTATTTTCTTAATATTTCATCATATATATATTTGTATCAGATTGTAAGTTTAATGTAGTGCTGGTTGAGCCTGGTGACAACGTAACTCTGCTGTTTTCCAACTTGAGTACTATTCTCTCTCATGTATTCTGGTTTAAGCTGGCTGATAGACCCATTATCACCGCCATAGCTTATATGTTCAAGGCTGAATCCATTCCAACGCTATATGATCAATTTCAGCCTGGTAAATTCACTATGGCATCCAACATGTCAAACATCTTTCTAAATATTAAACTGCTGGATATAAATGACTCTGGATTGTATTTCTGTGGATATTATGTCCATGCATTTCCTTCAGTCTTCACTGCAACAGATTTAAAGGTTGAAGTTGAGATGAATACATTTATATTGCAGCAGCTGTCAGATTAAATACTGATATAAATCCAGGTCTCTTGTACATAAATTTTCCTAGTTGCTTATTCTGATGAAACTCCTGGGTCTGATGGTCTGTTCAACTGGATCCTGGGTGGTGGTGTCAGTTTTCTTGCCGTTGTGGTCACTTGTCTTTGTGTCAAAATCCACACATTTCATACAGGTACTAATGCTATTTCCAATGCAAATTTGAAATTTGTATATTTATTAATGTAAAAAATATTTGTTTTACCAACCACCTCAACAATGTTTTGTGTTCTCTTGTAAAGACAGAACGACTGCACAATATCATAAGGTAATCACTTTTTAAACAAATTGATGCATTTCTAGATAAACCTATTCCGTAACTTTGTAAGTTAGTAACTGTAAGTCCTTTCATCTTCAGAATTTGAACCAAGATACCCTGAACTATGCAGCACTTAGCTTCCCTCCTAAAACCAAAACCAATGAAAGACCTACAACAGAGAAGGGGATGGAGCCAAATGTTCTGTATACTTCTACAAGACAGTCACTAACTACCAATGATTATTGAGGTAAAATGTTATTCTTACTGATACTTATGATCCTTTGTTGTTCATTTGCATATGTTCTTATGTTCTGAGTTTAAACATTTATTTTAAAGCATGTATTTAGAATGTATTATTCTTACCTGTTAGATGGAAAATATAAAATGTGTCAGAAGTGTGAGGGGGGATTAAGACTTTGTGTATCTATTTTTAGTTTTAAGGCAGAGTAATGTTGACACCCTGTGTTAGCCAGGGGTTAGCAATGTTGCATGTTTCCATTGTGGTAACTGTAGACGACAAAAGCAAAATACCACAAAGACGACTTTAAACTAAGGTGCTCCAAAACGACACAACACTTAAATGTTTATTAACCAGTTATACAAAATGAAACCACTTTATGCATTATAAAAAAGTTGAATTTATATAGTTTAAGTACATATCAGTTTTTTAAGTCCTCTTTAACATAAATGTTAACGGTGATCTTTTCCTTCTTGCAATCTTTTGTGCTGGGTTTGTTTCCTTTTATACTTTTAGTGTCTGGTAAGTATTGCTTGTTCTTTTAGATGTTTTAACATAGCGCCATGTAATGTTACTATGTCATTTTAAGAATGAAATTCCATGTCTCAATTAGATATACCTATATGGTGAAAAAATAAAAGTAGTGGAACTGCAAGTAAGCACCAAACACAGGTTAACTGAACATCTCTTAACAGTCAAATTCAAAGTCAAAGTCAGCTTTATTGTTACTCCGTTACATTTCAAATCAGACCTACAGTAACCATAATTCTGAATGAACATTTAAATAATAAAGTGCAAGTGGGGGGAGAGTTGACTTAGTAAACACAATTTTAACTTAAAGCTGAATAAAATACAACCCAACCTTTATTTATGATATATTGTATACCTTTTTACATAGACATTTCAGGATTATAAAGTGAAATTCTGCCAAAAGGGTTTTAGAAGAGGAATGTATTTCCTGTATTGGATTAAGCTAACACTGCTGATAAATACCAGAGGTAAAAACAATGCTCTGTTGTGATCCATGTTGTTTTGTCATTGTTTCTTTTATTATTTTTTAAATTTATTAGTTCTTATATTATGTTATGTAGTTGTTTGGATATTTGTAATAGTATTATTATTATTAGTGTTAGTATTGTTCAGTTTTCCTTCGTTCATCTGCACCTCCCTCTTGTTGTTTCTTCTTCTCTTTCGCGCTCTCTGTTTCTCTCTCCATCTTTTTGCCCATCTCCTCATAAAACATAGCTGAAATCAATTTCTGTAATCAGGTCACCTCCTTGTTCAACTATTCTCCTTACCAGTATAAATATTCCCCTTATTTATTCCATCTCTGCTGGACTATTGGATCTCCACCAGAGCTCGTATGTGTTTCCAAAGTCCCTGCGTTTTCTACCTTAACCCCTTTGTCGTGTGTTCCTTTGTTCCTAATTATCCCATGTCACCAAGTCTCCTTCATCTGCTTGCTGTGTTTTGCTTCTGATCTTTCCCCCTCTTCATATTCTCCGGTTTGTTCTAGTTTATCTCCATTCTGTTTGCTACTCAGTTTTTTTCTCTGTGAAGGTCCTTGCTGTATGACTTTGCTCTGTTCGTTTAATTATCCATCCCCTCAATAAATTATCTTCATCTACCATTGTATTACACTTCTGCATTTTGGGTCCACATTGATGCTTCATGACCTGCTCCTAAAAGTCGATTCACAAACTACTTCTAGAAAAATATGAAAACCCACCAGTGACTATTTAAAGATTCAAGGCATGCACCACATAAAAAAGAACACATATAAAATTAGTAAAAGAAAATAAGTTTAAGGTAAAGTCTTGAGACAGCTTAAAATTTTTCCAATGATCTAAGTTCTTGGATATCCCAGATAATTGGATGATTAAGACTAAAAGAATCAAGATATGGGTGTCTCAGGGGTCTACAATCCTAGTCTTTAAGAGCTAATTTTTAAGTATTCCATCAGGTTCAGGCCATTTTAATTCAGGTGTCTTGTGGCAGGGTTGAATCTCAAAACCTGCATCAAAGTAGCTCTTGAGAAATAGGATTAGAGACACCTGGCATCTGCTTCATCTTATATTAACCTTGCATTAAACCATTTCTGTCTGAAAATAAAGTTAAAATCCGAAGAAAACCGTAAAGGGGAAGAAAATAATCTGCGAGGATGTAAAAAAAAAAAAATGTCTATGCTTTTTTAATAAAGGTATAAATTTGTTGTATTTCATACTTTATGTTACATTTTAGTTTTGTGTGAAGCTGTAGGCTTTCATTTTAACTGCTATTTAGTGCTGATGCACATTGAGTTTTCCCTTGTAGTGAAAATTAACATAAATAAAGTAAATAATATTTCTGTTATTTTATTTTATTTTACAGGTGTGCAGGTACAGTATTTTTTTGTTTATGGGATTAAAAAAGAAATGATTACATGAGGGAATGAATTGGTCACAAGGCTAAGTTACCCAGAAATCCTTTTTAATTTACTTAACTATGCTGTATTAAAATAATATATATACGCCTGTGTCTCTGCTGTAGATGGATTGGATAGATTTAACAATTTGCCCACTGTGATTTTTGGCTGCATAGTTATTTTACTTGTTACAGTCATTGCAGGATTAGTTTGGAAAATCTATTCTTTTTATGTAGGTATTTTGGTTTGTTTGTTTTGAACTTATCACTTTCGTTTTGGGCAAATTAAAAATACAACAATTTGACCAAATCAACTGTCATTTTTTCAGCGATTTGACCCACATAAAAGAAGAACTCTCAGGAGATCAGGTTAAACAGTTTAATGAAAGCAGGTGAGTAGTGTTCCGAGCAAAAGGAATGTTTTAAGGGGAATAATGGAGTATTTCACACTAGGGAGAGTAGACTGGATGGAAGCTGTTGAATCCATATGGAGGGCTGTTTTTTTTGATGACGTGCAGTCCGGGGCTGGAGCGGGCAGATCGAGCTAATGGCAGGAGGAGACCGACCCAGATGGAGGTTGAACCAGAGACAACAGGAAACGCTAAGTACAGAGGAGTCTGGGAAGTAATCTGGAGACAGGGTACTGGTCTGAACCGGCTTGATCTGGGAAATATGGAACGTGGTATGTATACGGACACTGGAGGTGAGATGTAGACGGACAGTGGAAGGACTGATGACGGAATCAATGACATATGGACCGATGAATATGGGGCATAACTTCTTGGAAACAGATTAAGAAGGATATCTCGAGACGACAACCATACCTGCTGACCGGGGGCATAGGTGGGAGCTGGAACACGTCTCCGGTCAGCATACTTCTTATTTTGGATGATGGTACATTGAAGGGCTGCAGGCGTGTTTCTCCAGATCTTACGGGTTCTGCGAATGTAGTGATGGACAGAGTTGGTTGAGATATCCATCTCATCAGCTGGAAACACTGGTGGCAGGTAACCTAGGGAAACTTCAAAAGGGCACAGACCCGGGGACAGCAGCGGAGACATGTGAATTATGAGCGTATATGACCCAGGGGAGGAATTGGTTCCAGTCAGACGGATTGGTGGAAGTTACACAACGGAGAGAGTCTTCAATTCTTGGTCAAGATGTTCCGTCTGACCGTTAGTCTGAGGGTGGTAACTGGAAGAAAGGCTTACTTTGGCGCCCAGAGCCTCACAGTAGTGTTTGCACACTTACGAGACTAACTGAGGGCCACGGTCAGACAGAATGTCGATGGGTATACCGTTGAGGCGGAAAACATGCTTGACAAAGAGGCGAGCTATCTGAAGGACTGAAGCTAATTTACGGAGTGATATGAGACTGCATGCTTTTGAGAAACGGTCAATAATAGTGAGTATGGTGGTCATACCTTGGGATGGTGGAAGGCCGGTGACAAAGTCCAGAGCAATGTGGGACAAAGGACGTTTGGAATGGTGAGAGGCTGAAGGAGACCAAAAGGAGGTTTATTGTGTGACTTGTTGTGAGCGCAGGAAGGACAGGTTTGGAAATAATTCGTATAATCTTTCTGAATACCGGGCCACCAAAACCTGCGGGAGTTGAGGGCAATGGTCTGAATGGAACCGGGGTGACCGGAAAACTTGGAGGTATGAAACCAATTAATGACCTTAGAACGGACAGCTGAGGGAACATAGAACGGTTTTCTGGGGAGGAGGACGTGGATCTGGACACTAAACTACTAAAGAAAGTTAATCAAGGAGGATAATCACTAGAATTATCTGGCACTGAGAGAACTACGTTACCGAATGTAACTTATACTCAAGCGAGGTGTTGTAGGTCCACTGCTCCTCTTACACTGCCACAGCTGATTGGAGATGTAACACACCTGTGCAGGAAGCACAGGTGAGGAAGGACACTCCAGCGACCCCCAGCGGACAACAGTCTCCTCTTCCTGACACTGTTTTTGTTTTTCAGCAAAAAACAAGGGACCGAACCAACACACAATTTTCAGTATATTTACATTATTATTAAATTAATTTTAACCTAAACCGCTGGATGAGTTACCATATATCCTTTCTTATTTCAGAACCTGGAATCCATTGCTTTGAACTATGCAGCACTGAATTACAAACCTAAAGCAAACAGCAGCAGAAAATCAGCTTCAGAGACAGGGATTGATCAACATGTGCTGTATGCTGCCACAAGATAAACTCACTCAGCAGCTCAGAGTCTGAATCCTTCTTTATTATAAGTTAATGTATTGTATTATCTACTTCTTACCATTTGTCTGTGGAACAATAAAGTATTTTAGTTAATAAACCATGCCTTTAAAGAAATGTATTTTTTCATGAATCAATTTTACAAATGTTTTTAACTCTATGACTGACGACTCTTAGAGGCAGTGGATCAGACAAACTCATGTGTTTATAATATGCAGAGAAAACTGAGTTTGGTCCGACTATGAACAAAACAGCTGCATATTCAGGATCTGTCCTATAAAAGCAGAAATAGCACAGTTTTCCATTGTCTTCTGTTGCTCTTCAAAACAACAAGCATATCTAAATGTCATAGTATTCAAGCTTCGGACCCATATAAATTAGAGGACTCTCAGGAGTATAATAATATGAGTTTATTGAAAGGTGGGGTGTGTATGAATCCAGGAACTGGGATGGCGGGCACGGCAGGGAACCAGAGACAGCAGACACCAAAATTTTCAGCGGGGAACTTCTGCAGAGGACGGGAAAAATGTGGGAGACCGGAGACCACTGAGGGTTACGTGACACAGGTGAGGTGATGCAGGGAGAACGTGAAGCAATTTGAAACGGTCTTACTTTTGCGATAGAAGGTTGTCGCCGGGAGGAGTGAGTGCTGAGTCCTTTAGGCAGATCCAGGTGGAAAGTTGTCCAGGGGGTGAGCACAGCAGATGGAGATTTTGGAGCGAGCAGACCGAGCTGAGCCAGAGAAGCGGTGAGACCAGAGGATTGTCTGACAGGTGAGAATCTTGAGACAGAGTGAGCAGTGAGACGGTTGTAACCTGGAGGGGGGGCACAGGAGACTGTGAGGGCACAAAAAGAAAACAAAGTATCAAAATAAATAACTGAAGAAACTAGAGACATCAAAAAAACTTCAGAGCGATAACACTAGAAAATCCTTGAGAGATCTGGCACTGAGGGCCAAAGGTTACCATAAGCAACAAATACTCAGGCACTGAGTAGTTGATCCACCGCTCCTCTTGTACGGCTCAGCTGATGGCTTTAATTCGATGCACCTGGGCAGGTGAGCTGGTGGAAAAGGTGCTCAGGGAGAGCTCAGGCGACCCCCCGTGGACAACCTGTGAAATGCACTAAAGAACTCACCCTTACACTAAATCCCAAACATTTTTGCTCGCATTAAGCTCCAGTGTGTTTTTTTAATCTTTATTTTCTTTATGTTTCATGTGCATCTGCTTAGACTACTGTCTGTACACTCAATTATAAATTCCATTTTTTATATCATGCATGCTGTAACAGGTTATGGCTACTTTGATTGTGGTTTAACTGTGGTAATTTGCTGCTCATCTGAATGAAAATTAATATATCATATATGGCCTGTACTTGTATGGCACTTAATCAAGTCCAGAAAACACCAAAGAGTTGCACACTACATTCAGTCATTCACCTACTGTAGCCACAGCTGACCTGGGACAGTCCAACAGAAGCAACCGCCAGTGATTTGTAGTTTGAGAACAGTTTTGCCATTAATCCAGCCTGAGTGTGGCAAGACTAATATTTAAAATAGTTTGAAATTCTGAAACATTTGAGTGAAAAATGGGAAAAGGAAGAAATCAGAGTCAGGGAAGCACTTGTTCAAAGCAGCTGCTTTGTGTATCAGCTTTGCACATGCTATCAAGTTTAGGCTTTGCAGAAGTGAATTAAACTTTCTCTAAGTCTCCTTCATTCTCTCTGTAGGCTTTGCAAATCAGAATGGGCAAAATCTCTAGAAGTGTAGAGTTGCAGACATAACTTACTAGAAGGGCTTTCATTGTTTTTTTTTTCATGAAGGCTGACTTCAAATACACTCCTTAAATTAAAATCTAAGAATACCCTTACAGGGTCTTCCTTGACAATTCTGACAGAACCAGTATTTAAACAACACAAGAGTCAAGTCCTACAGGTCTTTTTGTGTCTTTATTTCTGAAGCAGACTTCTTGTTGACAAAAATAGAAATACTGTTACTACTAAACACATTTTGAAAGCCAGGAATTAAGCTTTTGGTGTTAGAGGGAAGAACCTATTGTCACCTCTGGTTTTCTTGCAGCACTGAAGGCTACTCACTGTTACCGCAGTGGAAAACAGGGAGGGACAATCCGACCAGCACGTTGAAAACAAATACAGAAAAATAAGAATCATGCATTATTGTTTTTTTTTTTAACCTGACTTAATTTCACTTGAACCCCTTTGCAAAAGCACAAACGGAGTTAGGAAACTTTGTTTGCTCATTTTGAGACTCTTCATGCTAAAGGTGTAGACCTGCAGATTTCAGTTTTACTCTGACATGTTTTCAGACCTCTTCCTGAGAGGCGATGTTAATCTTTGCCTAGTTTTGACTTACAATGAGTGGTCTTATCATCAGCATCATGAGTGCCTTCTACTTATTAGGCAACCTGTCTTTGTTGCTCACTGCTGTTCCTGCTTCTGTGTGTTTGTGTTACAGCTTCCAAGTTCCTTTTAGTTATTTCAAAAAGCCCATTTTCAAAATGATACTTCCTTCTTGAAGTGTGTTTAGCACTTTGAAATGTATCGATGGAGGTCCTTTTGAGCTTTAGCCTTCAAGAGACAAAGACCATTTAAGAACTGAAAGAAGAGTACATGCATATTACTGTTAATGTATTTTACTCTATGTGACATCACATAGAGTGTGTAGTGTCCCCAAAACTGACACATTACCTCTCAGCTGAAACAAATTTCAAAGAAGTGTGGTTTGTGGTTAAATTTTATTTGATGACAAAAAAACATTGATGTATTTCATTGTAAGATGCATATGACACTTTTTTAAATCCTTGTGTAATGTTTATCTAAAAAGGATTGATTCTGGAGGTTGCGTGATGCTCACTTCAGATGTGCTCAGACCAAACTGTGCTGTTTCTTCCTGCCAACCACCATTGTGCATTTCACTTATTCCAATACAGACCAAATTACTCTTTGCATGAGAAAGTTTGACAGTCATTGGTGTGTGTTCTAAATATTTAACAACACATTTAGATTGCACTTGTAAATTAATTTGACCAGATTTAAGATGCATGTATATTTTATGTTCAAGTAGGTTGCTGAGTGTACAGAATCTGAATCCAACTCTCTCTCTCTGAACCATCCTGCTGCTTTTCCTAGCTTCTGCTTAGTAAATAAGTGCTGCAAAGTTTCAATTTCAAATCACGATATAAACATAAAAAACCCCATATATAAGCATTTAAAAGTTGACCCAGTTGTTAAAGGTATGGAAAATAACCTTATCTCTTTCAACTAAATTGTTTCATCCCTATAACAGACACACAATGTCTCTTTTATTTCAATGTAGAGTAAGAACAAGATGGTATTGGAAAGTAGTTCCTCTGGCATTTCCTCAGTACACATTTACCAGTTTAGTTTAAACAATTTCACCACCAAATAAGCTACACTGCCATAAAGCTGTGCAATAAGTTGCAAAACATCAGCCTCATGAAGGCTGCAGCTGCATTTTAAGTTTAGATCCCATTGTCAGATTATCTACATATAGATAATTAAAACAACTCCACGGTAACATAACTTAATCTTAATTTGCACTGCCCACCTGTGTTGTTGGGAACTTGAAACTAAAACTAAAGCTTCAGTGTCGTTTGTTTTTTTAATCCAATATGGTTTAAAATTATTTGGCCACTAGGTGGCACATATAACGATTAAGTTTAATTTTAAGGCTATCTGTTGATCTTTTTATATAAAAAGACAACAAAAATGAAAAAAAATCATAATAGGTGATGTCACTGTAAAATCAACATATCTTGTCCTGACAGAGCAGCACACTGTTAGTGCCAGTCTATAAATAAATAATATATTAAAAATTGTAAAACAAGTGATCACTTGGAGTTCATTTCAGTCAGTGACTTTTACTTAGCTGATACCCATGATGCCACTAATTACCTACAATCAGGTGAAGATGTAGATTTTGTTTTTATTTGATGTTAGGTTATTTATGGCTACCCTGCTTGTGTGTTTTCTTAGCAATGTAAGATGGGAAACAAAGATTGTACAAGACTGAAACTTTAGCAGTGTTAAATCTGCAAAGTGATATGTTTTGTTATTTTAATTTTTTTTCTTACTGCAAGGAAGTAATGGAGACTTAATAAGCTTATTCCTCAACCTTGATTACAACATTATCGTTACTACAAAGCAAGTTTATCTTTTCTAAAGCATGTATGTACATCTAAACACATTATTGGATTCTGGGAGCACAGCTTAACAAAAATATAAAGGCAATACCAGCTGGATTGTGAATATTGAAACAAGTTAAGCTAATGAGAATTTAAGTGTTCTTTGTGCAGTGAGGATTTTCGTGGGAGAGCTTGACTGGATTTACCCCCAGCAATTAGAGGCTGGAATTTAACGGAGCTGCAAAGTAGCCGTTGGATTGTGTCTCTCGGTTGGCAGAGTCAGGTCCCATGGCCCCGCCAAGCCTTGTTTTTAAAGAGAAAATATTTGATTTTTGCCGAGCCTAGCCTCACCTCCATGCTTTGTCTCTCTCAGGTCAGAAATCCATGATTGCTAAAGCCACAGCAAGGTCAAAACCTCACAACCTGTTGGCTCTCCTTCCGCTACCACTAACAAGCCTTCATGGACACCCATCTAGATCTATGCTTCCCTTCTGTGCTTATTTTAACAAAGGATTTACAGTAGTAAATCTTCTTGTCCAAACTTTGGCCCTCATTTTCACCTAATGAAAGCCAATATCCAATTTCCCAGATTTCCCAGATTTGCCAGAGCCTTCATATCCTGAATTGTATAATGTTCATTGTTTAGGTTATTCAGAGTACATTTTGGACCTAAAGGGTATGAATGAGAGCTGGTGATGCCAGCTGTGGGACAGACTCCTATGTCTGCCCTAGAACTACAATGAGGCCTACCACCATCTGTGTGTGAATGGGTAAAGCAGTATACAAATGTTTTCAATATACAGCATGCTAGCTTCTGCAATCTGTTTTAGGCTGTCATCATGACATCCCAGAAGCAACATAAATAAATTATGAAAAGTTTATGATTATTTATTTCTGATTCACGCTGCGCAGTTGGTAGCACCTGTTCACTCCATTTACTCCGTCTTTCTCACACAGTCCAAAAACATGACTGTTTGGCTGATTGGATACTCTAACTTGACTTTAGTTGGGAGTGGTTGTTCAATTTCTGTGTTGCCCTGTGATGGACTGGCGACCTGTCCAGAATGTAGCCCTGCTGGAGATAGGCGCCAGCAGACCCCCTCGGCCCCACAAGGAAAAAGGGTTGGATAATGGATTGATTCATGAAATTATTACTTTCGCAATATAATGCTTTATCCTTTCTTCACTGCTGTTAGCTGTAAACTGTTGTTGTAAAGTTTTTTTATTTTATATATTATAAGTACATGCATTGTAGCCTTTGTGCTGACTTTAATCTTAAATAGACAAATTGAACAAACACCAGCAGATAGGATGGCTGTGAAAAGAATAAGAGAAGCCAAATAAATGCTGGGAATGACATCACTTAGTTTCAGAAGTAAAACAATGGTATAGGACAGACATTAAATGATCAAAACAAGAAAACAAGAAAACACAAGAAAACAATGAATATAATAGAAAAAAAGATCATCCTCTTGAACTGTAAGTCTTACAAAGCAGTTAAAAATTGGGTCAATCCCTCATCTCTACAGCTGTAGAGAGGAGTAGACACAGTCAACCTTTTCATTTCTCTGTCTTGCAGATCTCTTATACTTCTGGTCTGTCAATGTTTTGGTCCTCAAAGCTACGTAATGAAGGTTTTCCTCATTTTGGTCACACTGTTGATTTAAGATGAAGAACACAATTGTTGTAATTTAGCAAGAAGATGTCAGACATAATAATAGACAATTTGGATAACTATTTAATATAAACAATACCTCTGCAGTTGTGTGGAGAAAAGACCTTTGGGTCTGAGACTCTGAAAAGAAAAAAGAAATTGGTTTACTAGTGATGTTTTCAGTGTCTTGATAATGGTAACTTTAAATTGCAATACCTGGGTCTTTGGGACAATATCTCTTGTAGAGCATGAACAATAACAAAGCTTGCAAAACACTTAGAGATGTTGTGAATACCAATGCTCCTCTCAGGAGATACAGAGACTCTACCTTAGCTGTAGAGAATCAGACAGTAGACACAATAAAACGTCTAAAAAAATGTAATGTACTTGGGGAACATGTAGAAATCCTTTACTCACCCTTCACATCCACTTTTGTCCCATTTCCAAACAGTATGTGTCCACATGTTGCAACAGCACAGTAGTAGGTCCCAGTATGGGAAACTGTAAGGTTGTTTATTGGCAGGTTGTAGACACATGTGTTTGGTTGTTCTCTAGGCTTCCTCCCACATTGATCCTTGCTCCCTCCATGAGTGTATATAAGTCCTGGAAAATAGTCTTCCGAATTTCTGAACCAGTAAACTCTGCTGTGTTCTCCATCACAGCTCCTGGTTTGTACTGCACAGTTAAGAGTCACACTGTCTCCTGCCTGGAGAACTTCAGGTTCTGACTGTTGGACCATGGCCTGGATGGTTAATCCTGATCCTTCAACATGGAGGATGGTACCCTGATCAAACTCTATCTTTAATGTTTGTCTAGTGATGCAGTAATAAGTTGCTGAATCTGAGGTTTGCAGATTTGTTATCTTTAGGTATATTTGATTTCCATTGGTGTCCACATTGAAGCGTGGGTTGTTTTTAAACTCATTATGGAGAGTCCCGTTTACATGATATTTGTAAATAGTAGAAATAAGCTGTAGTTTGTGATCCAAAGTTAGTTTGTACCAGTAAAACTTTGCAGCTGCATTAATGTCATGACTACATTGTAGAATAACACTTTCTCCAGTCTTTACTGATAAGAATCGTGAGTCATGTTTAACAGATGAAGAACCCTGGAGTTTTGTCTGAGCTGGTGTAAGGAGAGAAAGATTATAAACATGCGAACACACGGTCATGTTGTATAAAATAATTATCGTAAAGATAATTGCAAAATGGAACTTACCGATTTTTACTAAGAACAAATATGTAAGATGGAAAGCAAACTGTGCAGAAGTCATCTTGAAAAAAGAGCCGTGCTGAATGAGGGAAACTCCAAGTGTTCCCTATTCAATAGAATTAGATTGGCAAAGTATAGGTGAGAGATTATATCCCCTTCACTTCCAACTATATTTCAGATTAAGAAATGTAGACAAGGAGGAGACAAACATCAGCTGTAGCTTTAGAGAGGGCTTGAAACATTAAATGTATTTAGCATACCTTAAGAGGGAAGCCCCACCTCCAATATATCGTTCCAGTTTCAACGCTTTCTTTGCAATAGCATTTACTACTTTTAAGCAATGATCATTGGTGTCAGCATTTGAATATGGTGAAAAACTATTATTTGAGTAGAAGACAATACTATAAAATTGGTATAAATATTAATATTATTAATATTAATCATGGATGTTTGTAAAGCCATCATGGTACATTAAGGTGTTTGGAGACTGATGTAGAATGTACAGTTAACAAGAACAGCTGACTTATTATCTACCTATTATCATTGCTATAAGACATTCTTTACTGGGCAGTTTGAAGAAATTGTAGTTTTATAAACTGGGTGGATTTTCCTGTGTCAAGGTAAAAAAGGGCTATGATGTTTGGTAGGTTTCTTTTGGAACCATCTTCCTGTAGTTATTCAAAACGGTGTGTTATCTGTATCCATACAGATTCTTATTTTACAAAGGTTTTTACTGCTAATGAGTAATTTCAGAGGAGGTCAACAGACCAATAAGGAGTGTGTGGATCCGGTACAACTGGTATAAGTGGGCTTGTAGGGCTAAGCACCTCCCTGTTGTTAAAGTAGTTAAAAAACAGAAATTAAAAATAATGTGTCAAATTTTGAGAAATGTAAAACACAACTGGTGCTAAAAGTCTGGGGAAAATCCCAGATTTTTATGTTGATTTAATGTAGTTTTGTGGTTCAGAAGGATTGACAGACATTTTGCCCGTTTAGTTTGCAGCTCATTGGGGGAAATCTGTTTGGCCCAGGGTTAACCTAAGGCTATATACGTTAGTTAATGAGGCTGGATGCACAATAACGCGCCTGTAGCAGAGGGTTTTTGGCCGTGTTTTTTCCTGCTAAAAGACAGAAATGCAAAGCAACACGAAAACCTCCTAAAACAAAAGATCTAGGAATTGAAAGGGGGAAATATACAAGTTACCCAATCTAATGAGGATGCTGTGGTGATGAGTGGCACATCCTCTCATTCACAAACCTAAAAAAACAGTGCATTTAAGTGTTTAGAAATTCTCTGTATCATCCTCTAAAACCACGAGTCCTGCAAAAACAAAAGAGACCCTGTAAAAAATTGTATCTCGTCTAAAAAGGAGCTGTATGAGCCACCGACCACCAGGGCCGGCTACACGCTGGGGCATGAGGGGGAAGTGCCCCCTCAAGTTGAAATTGTCTGAAGATCTTACTGTTTTCGTGGCAAATCGGTTCTATTTCCTCTGTCTGCAGTCAGCAGAGAGCCCAACCCCCTCCCCTCGCTCCTTCTTGTAAATCACCAATCAGCAACCAGTATGCAAATTAGCCTGCAAGTAACCACATTGACTTTTGCTTATTGGGATGAAAAGACAAACCTACACAAGAGGAAAATGAGCTTGGTGATCTTATCCCATAAGAAATGCGGAGATTCTTGTAAAATTTTACACAGGAGAATAGAAGAATCTTGTAAAGGGTCATCAACATAATGTGGTCACAGGGTTTTTGTGCCTCAGAGACCTAAATAAATAAACCAGTAGGAGCTTCGGGTGGGAAAGGCCTTGGGTGGAAAACCCAAGCTGGGCCTTTCATAGAGGGCAGACAAAAGCAATGCATCTTTGGGTTGGACTTTTTTTTATTCCATATGATTTTAATTTTATTTTTTCACATCATACCCTTAATATTAAATATGAATCAAATATATACCAACTTAAAGGTAAAAATGTAAAGGAACAAAAAGAGGAAGAAACATATATCTGCCCCTTATTCACACAAGGAGAACACAAGCTATTCAGCACAAAAAATACAACACTCAAGAAATACAACAAAACATCAGCTTATTTACCATGTTGCTTCATCGTAATGATTGATTGGTATGGAGTTCACAAAATACAGTTAAAAGTCTTCAGTACTGGACTGGTGCTAGAGTTCTAATGAAACTTAAACAGAGAGGTGATATCTCCCCTGTTTTAGCTTCCCTGCATTGGCTACCTGTCGAATTCAAAATAGATTGTAAGATTTTCTCTTGACATATTCAAGAATAAACACCATCATACATTAGGGTTATTATTGGTCCATACGTTACTAACAGTGCACTTCGCTGTCAGAATGCAGATTTAGTGGTAGTTCCTAGAATCTCTGAAATTAGAGTAGGAGGCAGATCTGTTAGTCATCAGGCTCCTCTCCTGTGGAATCAGCTTCCATCTTTAGTCTGTGAGGCAGACACCCTGTCAAGTTTTAAGGCTAGGACAAAAACTTTACTGTTTAATCAAGCTTACAGTTAGGAGGAGGTAGAAGAGACAGCCTAATCTGGTTGGGGGAAAGAACAATGTTTTTTTTTTTTTTTAAACAGACGGTTCTCCTTTGCTCTGCCTTCTTCTTGTCTCAGTCTACAGAGTTACGTTATTAAAGCCATTTATCAAGTCAATGAGTCGATGCAATCTGCAGGATTTCCTTAGACTGAAAACTTTTAAAACTGTTTATTTATCATATATTCAAGATTTAAAAAAATATATTTTCTTGTAAGTTGCCTTAAGACAACATGTGTTGTAAATTTGCACTATATAAATAAACGTAACCTTGATTATTGTTTTACTTCATTGTCAAGATTGTTCCATAAATGAACACCTTTAGTTGATATCTTCCATTATCGCCATGTATGGATTAAGATGCCCCCTTCACATGTCTGCCTGGCCCTTGATGTAACCATGTTTAAAACCTACAATGCCAACCACTGAGCAACTAAAACTCAGATGCAGCAGTTTCAAACCGCGCCAGATTCAGAGTTGATATTGTGCCTCCATGGGGACTAAAATAATCACAGTTGAAACCCTTAATGCAGGCAAATTAAATTAAAGAGTAGGGATGCACAGATATGAAAATGTAGGCCGATACCAATATCCGATAATAACTTTGCCTTTTTGGACGATTACAGATATTTTCCGATATCAATATATGTTTCTGAGATGATAAAATCTTGTGCAGACTGAAAATCATGCAAGTTGAATTCTTGAACGTCTTCCTTTATTTTCAGAACCGATATTACTATACCTTTACACTTATGTGGCTCATCAGGCCTGCCTGGTATTCGTTAGTCGAGTTTTCCTCCACAACATCATCGTGCATGTCAAGCAGCAACTTTCCATCCTCCTCACTTGTTCTCATATTCTTCTTTTGCGGTTCTTCTGTGCCGAGTGTCTCCGTAGCGCTGTATGTCATTTAGTCCGCTTGCTTCTGGAGCATATTTACCGCCACTTGCTTGGTGACCGTGTCAAAATAACGGTCTTTGTACCGGGTGTCAACTATCATTGCCAAGTTGTAAAGCAGCTCAGAGAAAGCAAATTCAAATTGCTTGTTCACAGCTTCCAATGCTTTGCTGTGTGCACTCCATTGTCTGTGTCAGCTGCCTTGCTCAGCAAACGTTTAGATGCCACAACTGATGGAATCATATCCGCAGCAGAAACCAGATCTCCTTCGTTAATTGTTCAAATGGACTGAGAAGCGTGTTCATGTTTTCAACGAGGCCCCACTGATACGCACTAAAACAAGCAGGCAGCTCGTGGTCTGCTCCGTACACACCGAGCGTGCGCTTTTGTTCCAGGAGACTTTTCATCATATGAAAAGTACAATTCCATCTGGTTGCAACATCTTGCTGTAGCACCATGGTTTTCATGCCTAACTCTTCCTGTATGTCTCTCAACCGAGAGGTGGCGAGTTGAGAGTGGCGAAAATGTCCAACTATTTTCCTCCCGATAGCCACACAGTCAGAAATGCTCCGCTGGCTTAACACTCCACCTTGTACTGCTAGCTGTAGCGTGTGAGCCATGCAGCCCAGGCTTTTAATGCCGCACTCTTCCATTGCCTTCTGCATATTCCGTGCGTGGTCACGGAGCACAACATGCACACTGTCTTTTTTAATTTTCCACCTACTAAACATGCAGTCAACTGCGCCAGCGATGGCAACCGCCGTATGGGATCCCGCAAACTCTTGCCCATGTAAAACAGCTCTCTTCATTTCAAAGTTGTCATCAATTCACTGAGCGGTAAGGCTCAACATACCCATCTGACTTACATCTGAACTCCATATAAGTACTGAAGCTAATGTCAGTCACATCGTCCAACAATTTGTGGATATGCATGGTGTTGAAGTCCTCCTTGTCTTCCCCAGGTTGGTTGATGTCAGGGCAGCATATTCAGGTTCTCACAATGTTCAAATAAAAGACAAGATCAGATCCGCTCAGCAAGGGACCATCTCACGAATTTTAAACTGATACCTTCTGCAGAAGGGAGACCTGGGACCTCTCTGTGCAATAGCTCCATCAGGTCTGAGGTCTCAGCCCAGCATCAGGCTATTTTATTGAAAGTAGGGAGTATACAGAGTCATAAAACAAATCTCATGTGATTTACACAAACTGTTGCAGAAACCGTTATTCCCCCTCCTCACTGACCCCTCGCTGATCCCGATCAGTCTCCATAAACAAGAAAAAGATAGTACAACTTTGCCATCTTGTTTCACACTCCCCAACTAACAGATTTATTGCTAGGGATCGATGGATAGCCCCCTTCCCGTAACCCTCTGGACTCAGCTCCTCAGAGAGAGAATAAACAGATCTTATCAGGAAATTTATAGCCCCTGTCCCATGCCCACTCCTCTATTATCAAAAGAAACATGAATACCTGAAAGAAACATGGATATAAATGTTTACCATTCCATAATCCCCCTTTTGAACTCTATTAAGAGTTCACCAATTTAAGCATTACACAGATCATTGTTGTACTTGGTATCCTCTCCAACTGCAGCCAATAAAGGCATCATAACTTTGGGGTCATGTTTTTTAATCATGGAGGAGATCAGTTGGACAGACAACAAGTCAATACATGGTATGCAACAACAAATCATCAGCGGTGTAACCGGTGTTTAATTTAACGAGCATAAGTACACGTCATATCCTCTATACAAGTTTTTCTTTCGCCCTCCGCAATTAATGACGTATTGTAGTTTTACCCCATCATGATTTTCTAAGCATTGATGCGTTTTATTCGGGTTCGAATGTGTGTTCTGTTTAGTACTAGAGTGGTGTTCCGTGGTTTGATTGTTGTTTTTAGCGGTGGCTGAGGTGTAGTTTGTCTGATTATTAATGTTATTCCTGTAAATTGAAAACCACAAACCCAAAGCAAAAGATATCATAATAATTTTTCAAAACACAATAAAGAAACAAAGGACTTGATTTGACATCGTGGCTCGTCCCGCAGGATGTGTTGAGTGGGAACGAAACTTCAATCACTATTGATGTCTTCTTCGACACTGAGGGTAGACTACCTCAGTGTCTATGTTGTGCCCACCACCAGGGGATTATTCTGCCCCTCTGTCGAGGTGGGAGCTGTTGCTTCTGTTGTATCTAGTGCTGGCCCTGGTGCAGGTTTAGCCGCACTGTCCTGGAGCTCCTGATGTATCTGCTACAGTGTACGCTGAGGTTCTTCCGCCGTGGTGCACTGGCTCCAATAGAACCACGTCTCGCCTTTCCCTCGTAGCCTCACAGCATGGGATGTCCTCTCGGTGATCTGGAACAGACCCATCCATCTTGGCTCCGACCACTTTCTTTTGATGACTTTCAGGAAGACCCAGTCCGTTTTCACAAGGTCGTCTGTGGTGTTTTCACGTTGGTTATGCTCCAGCACCTGTTTGGAGAAAACTGACACAAGGCTGCACAGCAATTTATAATATGCACGGTGAGTTGTTTCATACTATCATTTTCTAAACCCAATAGCCTGGTGTGTGGTCCAGGGAACGCTCTTCCTGTTAGGAGCTCAAGTGGGGTTAATCCCACTCTTTGGATTACTGGACTTCGGATGGACATTAGGGCTAAAGGTAAAACGTCGACCCAATTCATTTTGGTCTGTGCACAGATTTTAATTTTGTTTTGAGGTTTTGATTAATTCTTTCCACCTGGCCTTGAGAGGCCAGATGGTACACACATCCATGGCTGTGTTTATGACCTAAATATTTCTCCACCCATTGTAATGTTTTGCTTGTAAAATTAATACCATTATCCTAGTGTATTCTCTTTGGAAAACCATAATTAGGAATCCAGTGATCGATCAACATTTTGCAAACAGATTTGGCATCTTCTTTGGTGGTGGGGATTTCTTCAACCCACCCCAAGTACCTGTCAACAACAACAACAAACAGGTATCTGTGCCTTCTCACAGGGTAAACCATGTCGGTATAGTCAATCATAAATGGATGCCACCATTTTTTCAAAATTTATCTCATCTGTCTTATTCTGACATGGCCCACGGCATAGGCTTCAGCAAACAATTTTTCTATGAGCCCTAGAGGAAATACTAATCTACCCCTAGGACCTCTTCAACAATCTTCTTTACGAACTGGCCCTCTATTCTTCCTTCTGTCATGTTGATGCATGCTGTGTAGGTGATGTTTGGAGCTTAAAGCTGTCATTATAATACTTTGTGAGATTACATGCTACCATGCTGTGTTGTCAAGACTGTTAGTGGATGTCCCATCACTAAGTGTACTGTTTTCTGTATAAGTTTTGCTATGCCTGCTGTATGTTTTGTTCATGGAGGATGTCTTTACATAAAGGAGGATACATAAATCAGTGCCTTCCTTACTCCCCCTTTTTCTGAAACAAAACACCATTTACTGTGTGTTTTGTGACAGAAACAACAAAGTAAAACAAAGAAGAGTAATCTGAAAGAATTAAATCCGCTGCGGTGCTAAATTAGTGTTTTAAATCTGTAAAAGCAGTTTCTGCATGTTAGCCCTGACCTAAATAGTGTTCACATTTTTTATGTCTCGTGTGATATAAACTGTGATATATCTTCTGCTGTAACCTGTAAGACTTCAAAAAAAATAACATGTCCTTGACCCTCTAAAGCTTTGGGTGTAAGAGGATGCTTTATTAATGTGTGGGGGACATCCTGATGGATCCCATAGAAATAATTTGTAATTTATCTTTTCTAACCTTTAGTCCATATTTTACGCAAATGTTTCAGCACCTGTTCAGTAGATAGGTTAGGGAGCAGAGACATTTTAACATGGCTGCAGCTTCTGGGTGGTCGATCTTCTCGCTGCCATGATGTCTCATGTTTGGAATGCTTGTATCTGTCCCGTCTGTGGCTGCAAAGGAGCACTTAATCACTCCCTTTTTTTTATCTTGATGCTCGGAATGTAGAGAGAAAAATGTGAGGAACACATCTTACATCATATATCATTGATATTGTTCGTCTGTCAGTTCCACAGCAGCAGTCACACCCTCTGGTGCTATATTAATATTATGTGATTCTATTTGCCATGCATTACCTTCAAGCTGATAGTCAAATGAATCTTAATACCATCCAGTGTAGTTCCAGTCGTGGAACAGGTTGACATGGGGCAGGTCAGGCAGAGAGGAGTAGGGGCGAAGACTTTGAATCCAGGGCTTCCAAATCGAGTAGACCAAGTAGATGCTATACTGCTTTGGAACATCTGTTGGAAATGTCAGCATATTGTCCATGCGAGAGCAGTTGACCACAGCGAAGAGAGGAGCCATCTGGAAAAGGCACAATCGGTCCATCTGGGCTGCACAATACAGAATCTCCAAGTTTAATTAATAAGTCTCTTCCAAGTAAGTTCACTGGAGTGTTAGGTGATCATACTAATCAATGTTTCAGTCTCTTGTTTCCCCACTTCCACCGATATGAGAACTGCCACAGGCGGACCTCTGTGGAACCCCTGAGAAACCCAGTTCTTTCTGACAGCCGTGTCTTCATATGCAGCATGGAATGTTTTCCTCAGAGGTGTGTCAATATTGAGAGGGCAGGCATCACTCCTTCTGTGAGTACTGCCCTGGATGTGGAACCAGCTGTGGATTGGGTGGAATCATCCACTGTCCAACCCCTCTGTTTCCACCCCTTCCTCTCGGTCCCAGCCTCCTTGGTCTCTGTCCGCATTGACCCCTCCCATGTCCACCTCGTCACGCCGCGAACCATAGTTCCTGTAATTAAAAGAAGGATATGGAGGCAGGGGAGGGAAGGCTCCTCCTTGCCATGAGTCATTAGCATATTCATAAGGACCAGACTGTGGAGCTGCAGCGTGTGAAACTGAGGGAGGAGCCACTTTCGCTCAAGCTTTTTTACTTTCCAGGCTTCTTGTTGCTCATTCTAAATATTATTTCCCTACTTTTTCCTTTCTCGCCGCATCCTGTGCTGTTAACAAGTGATGTAATAAATGTTTTTCTAATTTAGCAAAATCAGCGCCTGGACATCTTAATGTTTAGAATGACTATAAAAGGCTTTCTATTCTATTCTATCCCCATGTTACCGAACTCTTGTTATTTTATTTTTCTTTACTTTCCCCCCATGAAGCCCCAACACTCTTATTGAGACCGGACAGACGGATCAAGGAAACTTAATTTATGTGTGTGTGTTGGTTTAGTGACTCCTGAGGCAGAAGGAGAGAAAATAATAATCTAGAAAGAGGCCAACGAAAAAAGAAAGACACAACTACTCATGTATTCATCTCTTCATCTCACCTTTGCTTTCTTTCAACAGAAGTTATACGTCCATTAAAAGAAATACAGATGCCAAGGACCGACCCCGGTTGGGTCTGTCCGTTTTTATGAAAAACCACATTCCAAGGAGACAGCTCTACCGCTGCTTGTCCTGGCAATTAGCAAAAATGCACATCAGCAAAGTGGAGGAGTACGCCGCCTCTCTGTTTTAAAATTCTTTAATAAAAGCATCCCATGCTTTTATTCCATCATATCTTTGCATGCATCTCATCGCATAAAAACAATTTTAAAAAATTAGTTTCCAAAGAGAGACATTTTTAATTTTATCCCTTCAATTAATTGTTCAACTTGTACAATCAAAAATTTTAATGACGTATTTTGGATCTACTTCATCAATTCATTCATCCTTTTTCATCATACTCAATATGCAGAATTTAATTAAATAGGTTTCTGCTCACCTTATTCATTTGGGGCCCCGGATGAATGAACAAATGCTTCGATCTTAAAGTCCGCTGTGACAACCGATCTGCATCACGTAGGAGTCACTAAATTGTCGGACTTAAACCTGCTTTCTGCTCCGTTCTGTCAAATTAGCCTTCCATTATATATTTTGCGTTTAACTATGTGTCATGTATATTATGCTGTAGGTCTGTACCGCGTCAGCTCATATAAATATTATCAAAGGTGATTAAACGTCTGACGAGGAACAGTTCATGTGAGTCTGATTGTCTGCGGAATCAGATTTATTATTAATAATTGTTTTTCTAAGTACCCGATCTTTATCCCGAGATCAGGTTATTTTTTAACTAACAGGTCTGTATATTACGGAGTCAGACCATTTATGTAATAGTGGTTTCTAGAGCCTGATTTTATCGAGATCAGGTTATGTTTTAACTAAATTCTGGCCAAGCTCACACTTCAGATTGCAACTTCAGTGTGAGTTCCAAGCGCACACTGCAGTGTACACAGACACCAGAATTTTATTCGTTTGGTGATGTTTTGGTCATCATCTGCCGCTTCTGACACCGAAGCTGAGCTGTCATATTTCAGTTGTTCAAAGCCAGGCGGAGATAATTATCACTCATACAAACATTCATTCATGCGTCCATGCCGAGTGTACTTTAGCCGACGGCCTTGGTGGCTCTAATTCACCGAACTTGTGTCTATTTCACATAGTATCCAGAGCCGTCCCGCCGTTTCCAAACGATAGAGGGATCACCATTCACGTCCGCAGACTCTTGCTTTTGCACTAGTCACCTTTTGGCCTATATTAATTTAGGTTCCCTAGTTCCCGGGACTCTAACCCAGCTTCCAATGTTTCGTCAAGTCACTGTGTGAGACGCCACTCTCTGAGAATCTAATCTAATTCGCGGTTCCCCAGTTCCGCCGAGCTCTAACCCAGCTTCCCCGATGCTTCGTCAAGTCACCGGTGGGAGGCGCCACTCTCAGAGAATCTTTATTCCTCTAATTCCTGGGACAACGTCCTTAAATCTATTTTCTCTAATTAAGGGACGGCGCCCTTCAATCTATTTTATTCCAAGGCTATACGTCTCCCTGATTTTAAATCTAATTCCAACAACAACAACGAACATTGCTAGACCCTTTAATTTACAGGCTTACACTACTAAGACTTCAGACACTGTTTATTTTAGTTTCAAGCCAATAGCAGATTTTGATTTAAACAGGCTCTGCTCTTACCTTTAAAAATGTTTGCGCAGCCTTGTCTGTGTCTGTTCGTGATCAGCCCAGGTGCCGAATCTTTGCTTTCCTCCTGAGATCCCGGAACGAGCCCCCAAATTGTTGAACTCCTCCTTGACTTCCCCAGGGTGGTTGATCTCAGGGCAGCATATTCAGGTTCTCACAATGTTCAAATAAAAGACAAGATCAGATCCGCTCAGCAAGAGACAATCTTGCGAATTTTAAACTGATACCTTCTGCAGAAGGGAGACCTGGGACCTCTCTCTGCAATAGCTCCATCAGGTCTGAGGTCTCAGCCCAGCATCAGGCTATTTTATTGAAAGTAGGGAGTATACAGAGTCATAAAACAAATCACATGTGATTTACACAAACTGTTACAGAAACCGTTATTCCCCCTCCTCGCTGACCCCTCACTGACCCCTCGCTGATCCCGATCAGTCTGCATAAACAGGAAAAAAGATAATACAACTTTGCCATCTGGTTTCACTCTCCCCAACTAACAGATTTATTGCTAGGGATCGATCGATAGCCCCCTTCCCGTGCCCCTCTGGACTCAGCTCCTCAGAGAGAGAATAAACAGGCCTTATCAGGAAATTTATAGCTCTTTGTTATATGCACACACTTCTAGTATTAAAAGAAACATGAATATATATGAAAGAAACATGAATATAAATGTTTACCATTCCACAAGCCTTAGAGAGGGGAGTTTTTAACATTTTAAGGATAAAAATAGAAACAAACCAGGTATCTGTAATATCTGCAAATAGATTTGAGTTGATCAAAAAATCGATTTCCTCAAAGTATTAAATACAATTTAAACATTTCTTCAATACTTATCTTCTGCATCATTTCCCTTATGTACGTGTACGTTTATTTGCAATTGAATGTACTTACTTTTTCAAGTAAGTTTTTACAGATCTCTTGGAAATACAAATACTGAACATATCAATTTAGAAAATTGATAAAGTATTTTTATTTATTTTGTCTGAATTGAAATCACATAATAGACATTTTAAGACATTAAAGCTATGGCAGTGTGCCATTTCATGTTAAGCTGTAGGCTAATTTTCTGGGTTTCTGGTGTGGAAATTGTAACTTCGTAAATTGTAAGAACTGGTTCATCGTTACGGAACAACTAGTAGACAGGTAAAGAGCGACAGTTTTTAAACAACACTGAAGTTGCTTGTGCGACCAAAGAAACATAATGGACTTGAAGTCAAAGCAGCAGTGGTCAGTGGAGGACGGTCCTCTACACTCACCACTGTAAACTTTTGAATGTAGACTACCAATCGGATTGCCTCCTCCGCCCATCGTATAGACTCTGCGATAATCGGACCCCCCCCCCCTTCCACTTACCGTAAAACTGACTGTGGATTACTAATCAAAGCGGCTCCAACGCGCGGTAAGTACATTGTTTCACTTTGTATTTAAATGACAATGTTTAATCTGGTGAATGTATGACAGATACGCGTTTTTGCAAAGGCTTTGTCGTGATATGACGTTAGCCCATGCTAATGCCTAACAGAACCCTCTTGTTTCGATGTCATTCATTACTTAATACTTTTTTTTTCCTGCCAGTAATAACACAAATAGAACAAAATGTTTTTGTATCAAATTAGTGTGTTCATACAGAATAATATAAATGTTTTTACGATGTGATCAAGTGTGTGATTTGGTTAAAACTGTGAAGCTCAAAGTAATTCAAAAGTATAATTTTTTGTTAATCTGTCATGTTTTCATTAATTATGATAAAGTGAACTTTGAGACTGAGTTCAGCTAATTTTTATTATGAAGGTGAAAACTGTCAGTGAAATGTATTTTGTTTGTTTTTTTGCACACCACACCTTTCAGTGTTTTATATAGTGTGTATTGTTGAATGATAATCATTTATATTCATGTTTCTTTCAGGTATTCATGTTTCTTTTAATACTAGAAGTGTGTGCATATAATAAAAGGTATACATTTTCTGATAAGGCCTGTTTATTCTTTCTGGAAGCTGGATGAAGGTATCATGGGAAAGAGACCATCAGTCGGTTCCCAGCAGTTAAAACTTTCAGTTAAAGTATGTGATACCAGGGAGCGAAACTTCAATCCCTTTTTTCTTTGTGCAGATTAATCAAGGCCAGCGAGGCGCAGGAATAACGGTTTCTGAAACAGTTTGTGTAAATCAAATGTGAATGTTTGTCTGACTCTGTATACTCCCTAATTTTTAATAAAACAGCCTGATGCGAGGGGTAGAGCTCAGACCTGAGGGAACCATTGCACAGGCGGTCTCAGCTCTCTCTCCTGCAGGAGGACTCAGATGATCCATAAGAAGTGTGGACATTGAGTTATTATTGAACATTGCGAGAACCTGAATATGCTGCCCTGAGATCAACCAATCTGGGGAAGTCAAGGAGGACTTCAACAGTATGTATGTATATATATAGAAACAAGATGTATGTAGGTATGCATAAGATAGATAGATAGATAGATAGATAGATAGATAGATAGATTCACAGTTTTAACCAAATCACACACTTGATCACATCGTAAAAACATTTATGTTATTCTGTATGAACACACTGATTGGATACAAAAATAATTTGTTCTATAAGTGTTATTACTCACAGGTAAAAAAACTTTTTTAAGTAATGAATGACATCGAAAGAAGAGGGCTCTGTTAGGTATTAGCATGGCCTAACGTTAGATCGCAACAAAGCATTTGCAAAAACGCGTATCTGTCATACATTCACACGATTAAACATTGTCAGTTAAAAACAAAGTGAAATAATGTACTTACCGCGCGTTGGAGCCGCTTTGATTAGTATTCCACTGTCAGGTTTACGGTAAGTGAAGGGGCGGATCCGATTGGCGCAAAGTATCTAAGATGGAGGAGGAGGCGATCCGATTGGTAGTCTACATTCAATCAGGCGCCCTGATTGTCCAGCCTACAGTTATGAGCGCAGTGGTGACCAAAATATTAACAAGCTTAAAAAGTGTTGTTGTGGTCTTGTGGCGGTTGAATTTTGTGCTAAATGTACTGGGTAATGGTGACGTACACATATGCATGGGCCGACGTAATGACGTAGCTTTCCGGCCAGCACCAGTGTGTAGAAAAACAAACGGTTCTTTGTCGGTTTGCACTTGGAACAAGCCACACCAGCACGGAAACAGTCCTAGGTGGAAAAGGGTAAGGCAATAAATGATCCAATAGTGAGTGAATGAGCAAACCAGGCTTATATACTGAGGAGAGGTTGGAGAAGCAGTGGAGAAGATGAATAAATAATTAAAAACAGGTGTAAGTGATAATGAGACTCAGGCTGAGGGAAACACACAGAAAGAGACAGAGAGAGAGCAGGGGAACTGGAGGGGAAAATACAATCAAAGAAAACAATAACTTAATAAACTAAATTACTGCAAACTAAAACAGAGAACTAAAACACAGACCATGAAAAAATTTGGCATCAACAAGATAAAAAGATGGATCCATCATGCCTTGTATCAACGGTTCAGGCTGATGGTGTTGGTTTTGGGGATATTTTTTTGGCACTCTTTCGGTCCCTTAATACCAATTGAGTATCATTGCAACACCACAGCCTACCTGAGTTTTGTTGCTGACCATGTCCATCACTTTATGATCACACTGTACCATCTTCTGATGGCTACGTCCAGCAGGGTAACGCGCCATGTCATAAAGCTCAAATCATCTCAGATTGGTTTCTGGAACATGACAATGAGTTCACTTTACTCAAATGGCTTCCACAGTCACCAGATCTCAATCCAATGCAGTACCTTTGAAATGTGTTGGAACAACAGATTCGCATCATGGATGTGCAAATGATAAATCTGCAGCAAGTGCATGATACTATCATTTCTATATGGACCAAACTCTGAGGAATGTTTCCAGTACCTTGTTGAATGTATGTCTGCACTAGCAAGGTGTACCTAATAAACTGACCGGTTAGCAAACGTCTGTATCTTTGTTATTGGTATTTATTGGGGCAGGAAGTACATATAAACAATTTTGGTTATTCTCGCTGACCTAAACAAGAAATGTTTGCTCTGAAGATTAAAAGTTATATGGGTTTTTCTTTTAACTTTTAACTGTATTTACATAAATGGAACTAGATTATATGTCCAGTCCATCTCCTCATTTTTTTCTTTGCATCAATTGGAAGCTGATTTTTGTAGTGGCTTTAAATATTCACAATGTAAAATATAAATTTTGATACAAGCAAGTAGATTTTGCTCGTGTTTGTAAACGGAAATACCAATATCAATACAGTTTCTATGTCCTTATTGTTTGGTGTCCCTTGAGTTTTTGTCTGCTGTGCCACCTTATGTGGAATGTCATAATCATCACTGCTGACACAGACAAGCGAAAAAGTCACAAAAATTTTGCATGCATGAGGATAGACTCCTGGTGGACCCTAATAGAAGAGTACATACAGTAAGAGACTACATCAGGAAGGCTTTGCACTAAAGAGGATAGTGGTCGCTTGAAAGGTATGAATTAGACTTTTCTCTGTATAGTTTTAAATGTGACTAATGTTATGAACATTAAAAAAGTATAAACTTAGAGGTGACTGAAACCAAGTCCTAAGAAAATGAATACAGGAAGAATACTCAATAATCAAAAAGGCTAAGGTAAATTTTCACCTCTCAAAGTCTACCATCTGCAGCTGACAACTGATGAATAATCAGTTCAGAGTCTCAACATCTGGAAACATTTATTTTGGTCACTTCACCTCATGTACTGGATTTTTCTGTGTCTAATTTGTTGTGTAAACAGTGAAACACATTAAAAAACGGGCCTACCAAACTAATACCTGTATTTTCTTTTTCATCAGAAGTTGTTTAGTGTTGGAGCAAAATCTTGAGTATGCATGGACAGTCATATAGTTTAAGCCTAAAAAAATGTACACATCAATGCAAAAGTGAAAGAATTGCAGACAATGAGGTGTTTTTAATGTTTATTTGAAGTTTATTGAGCTTGACAAAGACCTAAATTTGAAGGTTTGTACAAGTATAGTGACTGTGGAGACTTTGGTCATATCAACCAGATGAAGCTTAATTACAAGAAATGCATATGGATGCTTTGGTTAAAAGCTTAACATTAAGTTTCTTAATTAGATATTACCTTAGCAGTAACAAGTAAGAAAGAAGTAACGCTCTAACGTCTCACGCTGGAGTACAGACATTCACTGGGGGTGTCCCTTTGCTTTCCTGATCCGCTGACCTTACAATGGCTTAAAGCAGCGTAATGAACATTGTCTGCATCCTCGTAAACCTGGATAAAGTAAACAGAAGAGTTAGGAATTGAACTTTACATTCCATTAGCCCTAAAAAAAACTGAGTTCACCGACCTAAATACAAAATATCAATATTATTTCAGAAGGATTCCACTGCATTGAGGTGTTTAATTTATATGGGATAGTTTACACACTTATCCCTGACATGTGTGCTGTACTACCATATATACTCCAAAACCTATTTTCAGAGTATTATGTAACTTCATTAGACATAGAACCTTTAATAATCGATATATTTACTCAAAAAAGAACTATATAGCATTGCTTTATTACATCTGAAAGTATTTTTAACGTGAATCATTTTCAAGACTTTTCTTTGTCTCACTATGCTAATTACAAAATTTCTCTTTGAATAGACAGGGATTGAATTCTTATTTCCAAAAGTGACGTTGCTGAATAAAGCTGCAATATTTTAATTTATATCTTAAAATCAGAAGGGTGGTGTTGTCTTGGTCTGTGGAATAAAATGGTTGTGGATTGCAACTCAGATCTCAGTTGATTGTGATTTGAATACGGGATTTCTAAAGGGCTCAGCCCCTCTGTGTCATGGACCTCATGCGCACTGTTTCAAGCACAAGAAAGTAGTTGTTTCCGATTTTGCTTTTCACCCTATGTCTCAAATCTGATGGCCAGTAAAGGACCCGAGGCGGAAGCAGCTGCCCGCTTAGTAATATGCTAAAGTGTATCTGCAATGCTGCATTACTCATCACAGTTCAATGTAGCTGTGTGTTTTGTCCACCTTCTGAGGGTAAGCTTAAATGGGGTTTAGTTTTGGTTTAGAAGTGGCTTTACATAAGGATTTTGACAATTGTTTCCCAGTTGTAGTCATGGGTCTGTTTGTTTGTTGTGGCTCTTTAAATCTTGAATTCAACTAAAATCCACACTCTTGTCAATCCCATAAGGTAAAATAAATTGGGGCTGTTTATTCAAAATATTGTTGGTTCCTCAATGTTTCTAAGCTCACCGGAGTCTTCATCTAACTAGAGTTTCGTGTCTCTAAAATCACATTGTAAGACGGTAAAGTCGTGCAAGAAACTTTACGAAGTAAGTTGTCTTTTACAGGTTTTTGTTACTCAAATGACTGGACAAAACACTTTAGTAAAAAAAATTTGTTAATGGTTTTATTTTGGAGAGATTTAATTTATTGTATTTTAATTGTATGACAATTTCTGGTAATAGTTTAATTTGATTGTAGCTCTAAATAGTGTTGTTAAAATAGGATTAAAATTATTAAAACCATTCTCGTGCATTTAACAGTTAATATAATATCCATTTCAATTAAATTGTACATTTTAATTTTCACTTTGGTATAACAAAATTTTTTTTTCATGGAAAATTAATTGTAAAATTAAAGTACAACATTTTTCTTTTTTATGACGTCATATGCCTATTTACGATAGTTTTGATTATCCAAAAACATTTTTCTATCTTTTCTTAAACTTCCTAAAATAATGGATGACACTGCGGAATCTGATTTTGTACAAAGAAGGGTTAAATAAATATAAAAAAAAATAAAAATGCTCAGATAATTTCTTAAGTAAGACCTTTGGACTGAAAGGGTACGGTTTTTGACATCAGGACTCAAAGTTGTAGCCTACTATTGAATATTATATTAACTACAGAGCATGTAAGTTAAGTAACCTGGTGCTAAGTGCATCATCATTGGTTGTGCTGTTTTTTAGCCTTCTGGTATCAAAACACACTTAGAACTAAAGAATAGAAAATATTCACGTCTGTGTTTTGATTGGAGACTTCTGAGGATCTCTTTGGAGGATCTGTCAGTATTAAAAAAAAGTTATTAGGACATGCAGATGTTTCTTCTATAAGAATATATCTATGCAAACATTGACTTAAAAAAATATAGTAGAAATAAAAATGGCAAAAGCCCAACAGGAAAAAAAAATTTTAACACAATATTGTTTAAATGTGTGATTCACATAATATGTAAATAACATAACTAGTTGGTAATCAGACTTTACCTTTCAAGGACTTGGTGTTGTGTAGTTTGGCAACCAGAAAAATAACCAGGATGATGGCGAATACTAAAGCTACTACTCCACTCAAGGCATACAGTAGAACAACGTTGTCCAACTGTTCTAAAAAAAGACAGTAACTACAAGATGTTACTAACAACAGCTGACATCCCCACCACTTCTAAAAATGTAAGACTGTCTTTGTAAAGAAGATTTTTACTCTCATAATCCAACTTCATCCCCTTTCCAAACAGAATTTGTCCACATGAGGCAACAGCACAGTGGTAGGTTCCCAGCATTGGATTCATTCAGAGTCTCTATAGTTAGATTGTACACACAGCTGTGCGTCTGTGTCATTAGCTTCTTCATACAGTGATCATCACTGGCTCCATGGGTGTAAATGATCTCTGGAAGATAATCTTCAGAGTTTCGAAACCAGTATATGTTTTGTTTTCCATCACAGATACCAGTTTGTACTGAACAACTCAGAGTCACGGAGCCTCCTTGCCGGATGGTTTTGAAGCTGGACTGATAAACCAACGTCCACATATCAAAATTTGATTCGTTCACATGGAGTATGATGCCTTCTAAAAATTAATACTCATATGAATGGGTTCCTGCACAGTAGTAAGTAGCAGAGTCTGATATTTGCACATTAAAGATCTTCAAGTGTTTTTTTTTTATCTTCACTTGTTTCCGGGTACAATCGTGGATCATTCCTAAATTCACATTTAAGTGAGACGTTTTTCTTAACCCTATAGAACTCTGATATGAGCTGTGGTTTCTGTCCTATACTTTGTTTATACCAGTAGAAAATCACTCCATCCGATTGATTATAGAAACACTTTAAAGTCAGGTAGAAGCCAGTGTTAACCGATTGAAAATGCAAAGATGGAGATGGTGGTCCGTGTAACCTGCAAACAAAGGTGGAAAAAAAACTTTTGCATTATGTTGAATATAACAGATTGCATTGTGAAGCCACAAAAAAACAAAAAAATTACACAACTTACCCAATAATCCCAGAACCAGATAGGTAACATAGCCAATGAACATTTGAGGAGTCATTTTGTTTAAATGGCTGTGCTTCACTGATAGAATCTCTTAATGTGCTCTACTTTCTGTAGACAATACTGGATGAGACAAGCCAATCACAATGGACTCAAGCCTCACATGTTTAGTGTCTACTTTTACTATTCATGATGAAAGAAATAGATAGGAAAGAAGCAAGAAAAATTTGTTTTTTTCTTTTGGAGAGCAGGTCCTCTTGATTTACAAAAAAGGAATATTCCAAACCATGTCCTCAGAAGCTAACTAAGACCCACACGCTGTAAATAATGACTTGGTCAAGAAAGGTAAGTCTCCTACACATTAATTAGGGGCGGCAAACTCAAATCTCAGCCACACAAGGGGCATAGATTAAAAACATATTTTAGAAGTCAAGAGCTGGTTTGGTTGAATGTTTATTGAAAAGTTTTTTAAATTCCATTATTGAACATACGGGCCCTGGAACAATAACTACCTAGAATATAACTTATTGCAAGGATAAACAACAACAAAAAATACATTTATTAAAAAACTGCATACACATAGAATCTATTGAAATCTGCTATTAATTTTCCAAAGTAGCATCATACGAACTATCTAAGTTACACATGGAATATTCAAAATCGGCAAATCACCACGGGAAATCATCACCAAGTCAGCAATGTTTTTTACAAACTGTGTAGCAAGGATACCTTTAACAGAGAGCAACATGGAAGTAGGCTCAAGTTTTGGCACCAAACTGTTACACATTGTCTGCAGCAATGGTTCAGCTCAGGTTTTAAACTTCTGAAAATGCTTGCCTTCGGTAAACTTTATCTTGCACTTTTTGAAAACTTCTTAATCAGCAAAAGGATGATTTTGAAGCCTTTTCTGCCAAAACACGACATACTGTAACATCTGTGGTGGTTTGTGAGTTGAATTTTGCGTATATAGCCTGCTGTAATAAATCAGTTTTGCCTAAATCTTCCACCTTCTGAGAACTGTTATTTCATGTCTAGATGTATGTGCCTGCTTTGATGTCATTTATCATATTTTTTATT
Organism: Orestias chungarensis; assembly: GCA_032876305.1. Taxonomy (NCBI): domain Eukaryota; kingdom Metazoa; phylum Chordata; class Actinopteri; order Cyprinodontiformes; family Cyprinodontidae; genus Orestias; species Orestias chungarensis. The sequence continues at coordinate 235,965 of JAVLVB010000784.1, read as the reverse complement.
TCTATTATTTCCTTATAGCTACTACAGAAGACTGCAGAAGACTTACATCTTATACACTTAGCCTCCCACCCATCTAAAAAAAAACTATTTAAAGTTTTAGGTTCTCTTGAACTAGTTCTAGAGTGAAAGGGTAGATGAAAATTGAGGTGAGTGAGGTTTTGAGTTGCTCAGTAAGGCGGCTGATAAATCAGTTAGGAGGTGACATGCACTCAAATGCTCATAAATGACATACCAAAGCACAAAGCCTTGCCTTATGGGACTTGTACTATTGTGGTGGTGGGTGTATTATACCACCACCAGAGTATGTATACCAATTGTCCAGCTATAATTTACATGAGATGATATCATGACCCCTTTGATGAGTAACAAATACTGAAGCAGTGTTTCCTGTGTTTCCTTGCCTATCACTGGGGCCCATTTCTGGAGCCTGCCTGGAGGTGGAGGACGTTTGCGAGTGCTTGGTGGCCGGGCTTTTTTTTGCCCATGGAACCCGGCCATGCACAACCCAAACAGGACAAATTGGTCCTCTTTCTGTTGGGCTCACCACCTGTGGGAGGGACCAAAGGGGTCAGGTACAGTATGAGATGGGTGACGGCCGAAGGTGTGCCCCCACCCATGCTCACACCTGTAGGTGGAGGGACCTGACTGTTGTTTGTGTTTATGCACCAAACAGCTGTTCAGATTACCCACGCTTTTTGGAGTCCTTGGAGGGGGTGTTGGATAGTACCCCTCCCAGGGACATTAACGGTCACGTTGAAGTCCCTGAAAAGGAGATGTTTAACTGGGAGGAGGCCCAGGGGAAGACCCAGAACACGCTGGAGGAACTATGTTTCTTGGCTGGTCTGGGAACGCTCGGGATTCCCCCGGACGAGCTTGCCCTACTTAGATTGCTGGATGGATGGATCTTTATCCAGCTGTATAATTTTGACATATATAGTTAAAATCCAATAATTTATTACTGTTTTAGAAATGAAAGCAATGGAACCATTAATAAAAAAACAAATATTTATTTTCTCTTATTGAAAATGTTACCTTACACAATTTGTAAGTGTTCTGTGTGAGTAAGGTGCTCTTGAAGTTATAGTTATTTTCCCAGTTTCTAGACCATTTTTTTTAAATGGAGTATTGACTTTACTTTGGCTAACTCTTGCTATTACATACAGTAATCAGCTGCTTTTTTTTTCAAGCAAACCTTGCTAGTACAGTCTTTTGTTATCATAACAGTGTTAAATATTTGTGGGTTTGATTCAAAATGACCTCTGAAACACTTCTCAGATTTTGGTCCATACTATCATGGGATCATTAAGCTGGTGATTGGAAGTATACCAAAGTGATATTTTGAACTGAGATCCATTGATACTAAAGGATGATGTGGTGTAGGGATGTCATTGTTATAATAAAAAAACACCCTCGGATAAACTGAGCTTTGAAATATAATATATTCCTTTTTGGTTGGAAGCATCCGACAGATCACAATGTTGTTATTATAAGGTTGAATATTTTCAGAACAAATACAGAAAACAATCTCCCATTTAGAGGCCCAAGCTGTGCCAAAAACCCAAGGTAGGACAAAATTGTGACTTCATGATGTTCATGTACATTTTTAATCAAGCATTAATAAACCTCATTATTTCCAACGTTGTTGTCCAGTTTTGTTAAGCTGCAGAAATATTTTTAACTCTTGATTGACTTGTTACATTGTGTGGTTCTCTGCTGTAATTCTATTGTTGAGATGCTATGAATTTAGAAATATTATTTAATACCACATTGCATTGTAATTACGTTCAATCAGTAATTAACTGATCTACTGCTGACTTTTTATCATCTTAATCACTCGCATTCCCTTTATTCGTCCTTCGGAGGCTTACGTTTAACATCAGCAAATGTATATCTGCCTAAATTAATTAGGTTGCCATAATCCTGTTGGATAATTGCTTTACTTGTGTTACTAACAATTTACATATTCTCCAAAGAGGAGATTTTGTGTAAAACTATAAAATAACGCAAATGAAATATAACACCAGTAGCTTGGACAAGCTTTGATGGAGCTGAGGCATGTTGCTGGATTCTTCTTCTGAATGACTACCTGAGAGATTTAACCATGGAAAAGCATAATAAAGTGGATAAATGGACCAATGTCTTCAATAGCAATAGAACAAGAATAAATTTTAAGCACTCAAAATTATTGAGGTATAAAAGACCTATATACAGTACGTAATACTTCTTATTTTTGTTAACTTATATGACAAAAAAGGTTACCATCACTTTTGTTTTACGGTTGAATAAAGACAATCTCCCCTGGACATTTTATGACATGTAAAATTGAGAAAATACTATTTTGTGGAGGATCTAATTGTTGTGTTCCCGGGTCCTTTGCTGTTTTTCTTTACTGTCACCACTCACCATTCAGCCATCAGATAGCGTCAGACTCAGCTTTCCCGGAGTTGTGTTCTGTCGTCCTGCACACCTGAGGCCTATCTGTTCATCAGGGAGTGACTACAAGATGAACTGACGGCCAGTACTTCGATGCTTGAGTGTTAGCCAGTAACGGTACCTCTGAGTCTCCTAGATCTTGTCACTGTTCTCCCTGTTGATCTGATCTCCTAATGATTGTTCCTGTTATTTCCTGTTGTCAGGTGTTTACCTGGAGACGCCCTGTATCCTTCTTGTGGCGATCTACCTGGTTTTCTGGACAAAACCTTCCTCGTGATGATGTGGAACGTACCCACTAGTTGCCCTAGTTCCCGAACTCACCACCTCTGTCTGGATTCTCCGACTGGCCGTGAACGCACCACCTCCGGCTGATTGCAAGTTCCACCTGGATTCTCTGACTGGCCGTCATGCTGCTCCTCCGACTCAACTCTACCTGAACCTATCTGTCCACCCTCCTTCACACTTCATCTTCAAGGACCTCAAACACCCTCAGCAAACCCCCCAGGCTTCGCACCCCACTTCCACAAGTAAGATCTTTCCAATATCTGTCAGCATTGCTGTCTCTAACGTTATTGAACTCACCACCTCCTCACTGTGTTTTTCATAGTAAGCGGCCCGCTCCGTGAGCCCCGCCTCTCTCTGGACCAGACCCGTTACCTCACCCTGTTCATTCATTATTTTCAAATAAATTCATTTTCACTAATACGTCCTCTCCTGTTTTGTGTTTTGCATGTGGGTTAGTAAAATAATCCCATTATGACAGAACACTCAGGCCAACAAACATGCCCAACAGACGCGATCAGGAGAACATTATCCGAATAACACACCCTGTTACAGTCTCAAAACATAGGATAAGAGCTGCAGCTACCGATTGGAATGCAGCCGCATTAAAGAGCGCTTATTTTAACGCTCTGAACGAGTCTCTTAAAAATGAGCTCGCTACATTAGACGAACCAGAGACATTAGAAAAACTGATAAATCTAACAATTTGTCTTGATAACTGAATCCGGTCTCGTACTAGGGATAGAAACCGGAGAGGCCCGCTGTCTAGGATCCTGGGAGGTGGTACATCTAATCCCGCGGTCTCTCCTCCTCCTCTTAGTCCTCAGGACCCTGAACCCATGCAGGTGGGTCAGACTTGCCTCTCTCCAGAGGAGCAACAAAGGCGTATCTCGGCCCGTCTTTGTCTGTACTCCGGATCCCCTGGACACTTCCTCGCCCAGTGCCCGGTTCGTTTAAACCTCCCGGTACGTAGAGGCGAGGAGGTTGGCGGACCACCTACAAAGTAACGACTCCCCTCGCCTATATTATTCAAGAACCAGACATTCCCGTTGTCCGCTTTGGTTTATTCAGGCTGTGATCAGAGTCAGCTTGGTAGACCAACAAATGTCTATCGAGACCGAACCACTGACTATCCCTCTACAAGTCACTGCCATTGATAGAAGATGCCTTCCCCAAATTTATCATCAGACAAAACCGCTTCATTTAATTATTTCCGGAAACCACAGTGAAGTCACCCCTTTTTTGGTTTTCCCCACTTGCAATTCACCCATTATTCTAGGTTTCAAATAACTCCAGCCATCAGCACAACCCCCGAATAAACTGGTCAGACAGTCATGTCGAATCCTGGTCCTCCTGCTGTCATTCATCTTGTCTCCGCTCAGCTGTTCCCCCAGGTCCATCACCGGCTGAACCGCAGGTAGCAGATCCGTCAGACCTGTCGACCATTCCCCTTGAATATCACGACCTCGCTCCAGTGTTCAGTAAGTTCAAGGCACTCTCATTACCTCCTCATTGTTCGTATGATTGTTCCATAGATCTCCTACCCGGTGCACCATTACCCACTAGCCGCTTTACAACATTTCACGACCAGAGCGGGAGGACATGGAGAAATATATCAAGGACTCTCTTGCCCATCCTCTTCTCCCCTGGGGGCGGGTTTCTTTTTAGTGGGTAAGAAAGATGGTTCACTAAGACCCTGTATTGATTACCGTGGGCTAAATAACATAACAGTTAAATACAAGTACCCCCTGCCTTTGTTATCTTCAGCCTTTGAACCCGTTCACGGTGCCACCATTTTCTCCAAGCTAGATTTAAGAAATGCATATCATCTACTCCGCATTCGCAAAGACGATGAATGGAAGACAGCATTTAAGACCCCCATCGGCCACTATGAGTACCTAGTGATACCTTTTGAGTTATCAAATATTCCTGCCTTTTTTCAGGCTCTCATCAACAATGTTTTGAGGGATTTCGTAAACATCTTTGTGTTTGTATACCTCCATGATATTCTGATCTACTCCACGACTCTTGAAGAACACAAACATCATGTCCGTCTTGTCCTTCAACGTCTCTTGGAAAATAAATTATATGTCAAAGCGGAGAAATGTGAGTTTCATCAACCATCTGTTTCATTCTTCAGATTCATACTTGGGGGCGGACAGATAAGGCCCACGGAGGAGAATATCTGAGCGGTACTGGAGTGGCCGACCCCTGAGACCCGCAAACAACTACAGCGTTTCCTTGGATTCGCCAACTTTTACCGTAGGTTCATCCGTAATTATAACCAAACCGCCCTGCCATTAACCACGCTCACCTCTACCAAGATCTCGTTCAGTTGGACCCCGGACGCTGAAGCCGCTTTCACTCGACTCAAGAACCTCTTCGCCAACCCCCCCGTACTCATCCAACCTGACCCATCTAAACAGTTCATCGTCAAAGTCGACGCATCGGATACTGGTATGGGAGCCGTGCTGTCCCAGATCTCCTCCCATGACAATAAAACTCACGCATGTGCCTTTTTTCTCACAGGTTATCTCCTCCGGAACGTAACTATGATGTGGGAGATGGTGAACTATTGGCCATTAAGTTGGATCTGGAGGGGTGGCGGCACTAGCTGGAGGGAGCTGAACACCCGGTACCAGTCTGGACCGACCATAAGAACCTGTCGTACCTACAATCAGCTAAGAGATTTAACCCCCGTCAGTCACGTTGGTTATTGTTTTTCTCCAGATTTAACCTCTCCATCTCCTACCGTCCAGGGTCCCATGAAATAAAGCCAGATGCCCTGTCCTGTCTACATTCACCTGACGACTCTGAGAGAGTTCCAGCCACAATCCTCCCCCCCAACTGCACTGTGGCCGCAGTCACCTGGGAGATTGAGGATCTTATTAAGCAGGCTCAACTGTCCGAACAAGCCCCTGACTCGTGCCCATCTAACAAGATCTACGTACCTACCTCCGTTAGAGCCCATTTCCTGCAGTGGATCCACGCTTCCAAGTTCTCAGCTCATCCAGATATCAGTCGAACCATTGCTCTCGTTAACCGTAAATTCTGGTGGCCCTCTCTTCACAAAGACCTAAAGGACTACATCCTAGCCTGCACGATCTGTTCGAGAAATAAATCATCCCATCAATCCGGTCTCCTTCAGCCTCTTCCCATACCCAAACGCCCATGTTCCCACATTTCTGTTGAATTTGTCACCGGATTACCACCGTCCAAAGGCATGACCACCATTTTTACATACACACCATTTTCTATACCGCACTTCATGCGAAGGTTTCACTGACTTCTGGTTTTCATCCTCAGACTAAAGGCCAAACCGAGAGACGAAACCAAAATCTAGAAACCAAACTCCGCTGTTTCACCTCCTCCAACCCATCTGACTGGTATCATATCCTCCTTTGGGTCGAGTATGCCCATAATAGCCACATTTCTGCCGCCACTGGCCTGTCTCCATTCGAAGCCTCCTTAGGTCATCAACCCCCGCTACTCCCGTACGAAGACGCCAACATCTCAGTAACCTCGGTTCGCCACCACATCCACCGCTGCCAGAACGTTTGGAGAACCACCATTCACAACCTTAACAGTACGGCCGAACTAAACAAGCGTGAGGCTGATCGCAAAAGGATCCCAGCTTCTACCTACGCTCCCGGCCAGAAGGTTTGGTTGTCTTTCCGGTACATTCCCCTGACGTCCATATGAAAGAAGCTTTCTCCCCGGTTTATCGGTCCCTTCGAGATCGAAGCCATTATCAATTCCTCTGCTGTGCGTTTCCCCCTTCCAACCCCCCTTTGTATTCATCCCAACTTCCATGTCTCTCAAATTAAGCCCCTCCTTACCATTACGCTGTGCCCTCCTCCGGACCAGACCCCCTACCTCACCCTGTTCATTCAATTATTTTCTAATAAATTAATTTTCACTTATACTTCCTCTCCTGTCTTGTGTTCTGCATGTGGGTTTGTAAAATAATCCCATCATGACACGAATACTTTTAAACCCTCTTTACTACTGATAACTAAGTTATCGCTACCTTCTTGACATTTATTTCTGTTGTATGGTTTGTTATATTCACTAATACTTGAAGCATCTGGTTATTTTTTCTTTCAATCAGTCTACAAAACCTAAGTGGATCATTGCATCACCTTTTCTTTCTTCAACCATTTGGGTGTTAAACATGATAAATCGTATCTAAAATATTTCAGCAAGGCTTTAGCTCTACAAATGGCCCTACATTTGTCTCTGGAATACTTTGGCGTAAAGGAAAGGTGAAAAGCTGTAAGGTGCTTTGCTCCTGTTGCTGGAAAACAAAGGTTAAATCACTGGTCATTAAGCCCCTGATCTCAGGAAGCTTTCTTTGTTCTTCTCCATTTCCATTTTTTTGTGTGGACAAGGGACATTTTTCTTCCAGTTTCCATTAGTGGTATTTTGAATTTTATAGTTTGCTTCAATGTCGCAAATATTCACAGTAAATAAGCTTTATTTGACGTTTTACCTAAACAAGGAAACTTGCTCTGTTTTATTTTACTTTACTACTGTCAGTGAATATCAGTAATGAACATGTCCAATGTAAATTTGTTTTTGTTTATATTGCTGGTCTTCTTGGGCAGATTTGAAGGTTTTGAGATTACTTCTTTTGAATCTGAATTCATCAATGTCCTATTGCTGAAAATGTTTATGCTCTCAAATCAGCCCTCTTGATATCTATGGGCAGTCAGAGTATAAAAAATGTTTTCATCAAAATATCACACAATTATAAAGGACTATTTATTATCATACAAAGTACTAACCAACTGCAGCAGGTCTTAATCTGGTGAGTTAAGGTATCTACTGCAAACAAAACTTGTAATAGTGCCAGAAAAGTCACTATTATTTTTACATACTAACAGCATTGAAGTTGCTATTTGATTTGAGCTTCTGAATGCAGACTAAATAGACTAAAAGGTCAAATTTTTACATATGTTTTGCGGTGCTTAGTTTATAAAAGGTTTAACTGAACTCAAATATTCAGGCTTTTTGATTAGTGAAATGTATTTTTTTGTGTGACTAAAATTAGGAGATTCTCAGGAGAGATAGAAAAAGATGTGATTATAAACAACTAATGCTGATCTAAAGTTATGCTTGCCGTTACATCTTTCCATAATTGGTCACCTTTTTGTTGGTCCTACTGTGAACAGTAAGTCCAGATTGTGCACGTGTGGTTGAGGATGGAAACTTCCTGTGCTTAATCTTGGCAAGAACTACTGTTTCTACAGGTGGAAACTTTTACTGAGTAGGTCAAACCACCGTCACCACACGAGAAGACGGTAAAAGGTTGAGACTCTTGTGCATCAAAAGATCCAACTTGTTTTCACAAACATATTTTTAGGGCACAGGGGATTTCTTTTTAAGGTCACTGCAGTCCCTATGATTGTATTCAGTATTAATCTATATGCATAGGGATGCTAAATTCTTGGGGGCTAGTTTACAGTCATCCTGATTTTAAGGCCCTGAGTAAAAATAACCCAAGTTTGAATAAAATGAAATACCATTAAATAATGTGAGTTTAATGTCCAAATTTTTGACATTAATTGTTAGATTTTAGTGAATATTGTGATTAAACTTTATTAGCCCGACACTTTCAAAACAAGTTTAGTACTGAAAAATCCTTTTGGATGATATTAAATGTCTTCGAGAAGATAGTCATCCGTAAGGCGTCTATTTAACTGTTGCTGATTGGCACCCGTGGGTTTCGGAAAGCAGCTAGTAGCATTAAATTAACATTCAAAACATGTGGAACAAAGTGGTTCTAGTTTATAGTCAAGTTGAATACATGATTATGTTGTCAATTAATGATTTTGCCCAATGATTTTGTTGTCAATTAATGATTTTGCCCAATGATTTTGTCCAGATTCTGTTTCTACAATTGCGCCGCTCAAGTTGGCAACACGTTGGAGTAGCTCCTCCACTTTCATTACAAACATTCGTCGTTTTCTAAAAAAATTTATTCCTGTTTTTTTTTGAATAACAGCTTTTTTTCGACAAATATTTCTTGTTGTTTTGGATACTGTACAGCTGGATTGATTTTTGTTATGATGCGTAACAAGCAGTAGACTAACATTTGAAAAGAAGTAATAATACGACAACTGAAGCCAGAAATCCCAGAAGATTTAAAAAGAAGGCGTCGTTGATGCATATAAGATGAAAGAGGAGAGAAAGAAGGTGAATGAGGAATTTCAAACCCTCCCTACCATCCATCATCATAGGCAATATAAGATCATTAGTTAACAATTTGGATGAACTTTATTTCCTGACAAGGACTCAGCAAGAGTATGAGGAATGCAGTATTATGTGTTTGACTGAGACATGGCTGCAAGATCATCTCCCCGACTCCAACGTCTCACTGGCGGGTTTCCTGACTATAAGAGCAGATCGGGATTTAAAGAGTAGCAGGAGAAGGAAAGGAGGAGGATTGGCATTGCTTGTCAACAACAGATGGTGTCACCCAAGACATGTTACTGTCAAGTGCCGTCTCTGCAGTCCAGACATTGAACTACTGGCAGTAAGTTTGCATCCATATTATTTACCAAGAAAGTTCACCACTTGTTTTGGTAGCTGTTTATATTCGACCATCAGCAATTAAAATGCATGTGATGTCATCAGTTCCATTGTTGCTAAGATTCAGACACAGCACCCAAATTCTTTTGTTGCAATATCTGGTGATTTAAATCACACCTCACTCTCTGCTACACTGCCAACATTTCAACAGTTTGTCAGCTGGTCTACCAGAGAAAACAAGACATTGGATTTGTTTTACACAAATGTCAAGAATTCATACCATTCCAAACTAAGACCCCCTCTGGGGAAATCAGATCACAACCTTACTTTTCTCTGCCCAGAATATAAAACGCTTGTCCTCTCATGATGGGATTATTTACAAACCCACATGCAGAACACAACACAGGAGAGAAAGTTTCAGTGAAAGTGAATTTATTAAATTATAACTGAACAGGGTAAAGTAACGGGTCTTGTCCAGAGAGAAGCGGGGCTCACGGACACGTCGGCTTATTAAGAAAAAACACAGTCAGGAGGGGGTGAGTTCAATGCCGTCGGAGACGGCAATGGCGACAGATATTGGGAAGATCTTTCTTGTGGAAGTGGGGTGCGAAGCCTGGGGGGTTTGCTGAGGGTGTTCGAGGTCCTTGAAGATGAAGTGCAATGGAGGGCGGACAGATAGGTTAAGGTAGACAGGAGTTAGAGGAGCTGCACAACGGCCAGGCGGAGAATCCAGGCGGAACTTGCAAGGAGACGGAGGTGATGCGTTCACGGCCAGTCGGAGAATCCAGACGGAGCTTGAAAACTGATGGAGGTGGTGAGTTCGGGAATTCGGGCAACCAGTGGGTTCGTTCCACAGCGTCACGAGGATGGTTTTATCCAGAAAACCAGGTAGATTGCCACAAGAAGGATCCAGGGCGTCTCCAGGTAAAACAGGAAGAATCACTAAGAGATCAGATCAACAGGGGAAACAGAGACTAACTCTAGGAGGCTCAGAGGTACCGTTACTGGCTAACACTCAGGCGTCGAAGTACTGGCCGTCAGCTCCTCTTGTACTCACAGCTTGATGAACAGATAGGACTCAGGTGTGCAGGACGACAGCACACAACTCCGGGAAAGGTGAGTCTGACGCTATCTGGTGGCTGAATGCTGAGTGGAACAAACAGCAAAGGACCCAGGAACACAACATGTCCAGAGAGTACCTGTTAATAAAGTGACTGTGAGAAAGTGGTCACAGGAAGCTGACGAAGCCATACAGGGTTGTTTTGATGCTACTGACTGGAGTTCTTTTTGCAAACCACATGGATATGACATTAATGCCATGACTGAGTGTGTGACTGGCTATATAAACTTTTGTGGACAAAACCATCCCCAACAGAACAGTGAGATGCTTCCCTAACAACAAACCCTGGATCACCAGTGACCTGAAGGAAGTGTTAAACATGAAAAAAGAGCCTTTAGGGAGCAAGACAGAGAGTTATTTAGAAGTATACAAAGGCATCTCAAAGTTAAGATCAGAGAGAGCAAGGAGGTGTATAGGAAGAAGCTGGAGAGTAAACTGGAGAGGAACAATTTCATGTGAGATGTGTGGTCAGGAATACTGGAAATCACAGGCTTCAAGCCAAAATATTATCTGATTGATGGAAGTGTGGGCAGAGCAAATGAGTTGAACACATTCTTCAACAGTTCAGGAACAAGCTCACCATCATCTCCTCCTGCACCCAGCCAACCAGACATCCTTCGACCCACAGCTTTCCAGTCAGACCTCAGATGTTTTATCCTCTATCTCAGTCATGGACTCTTCTGGTTCCACAGGTTTTTCTTCAGCCAAATCGGGAGACGCTGCTGCCCCTTCCTCCTCCCATTTTGCTGTGCCTAGAAGTCAGGAGAAGAGGTAGCTGGAGAGACTGAACCGGCACAAAGATTCAGGTTCAGGTGGTGTCATTCCCTGAGTCCTGAAGGCCTGTGCAGAGCAGCTTTGTGGAATTCTGTAACACCTCTTTAATTTTGTCTGACACAAGAGAAGGCTCCACTGTTGTGGAAGACATCCTGTCTGGTTCCAGTACCAAAAAAAACTCAACCATCAGACATCAATTACTACAGATTGGTTGCCCTGACATCCCATATCACGAAGGTCCTGAAAAGACTTCTATTGGCCCACCTGTGTAAGCAAACCAGCACATACCAGGATCCCCAGCAGTTTGCTTATCGCCATAGAGTTGGAGTTGAAGATGCCATCATACAGCTGCTTTAGCAATCCCACTGTCATTTGGACAAAGCAGGCAGATATGTGAGGATCAGGTTCTTTGATTTTTCCAGTGCATTTAACACAATTCAGCCTAATCTGCTTTGTCGGAAACTCCAGAAAACTCAGGTCGAGGCCTCAGCAATCGCCCGGATCAATGACTACCTGACCAACAGACCACAGTTTGTCAGACTGAAGAACTGTGTGTCTAACCAGGTGATAAGCAGCACAGGAGCACCACAGGGGACTGTACTCTCACCATTCCTTTTCACTTTGTACACTTCAGACTTCCAGTACATACAGAAACAATCAGATGACTCTGCAGTTGTTGGATTTATCAGAGATGGAGAAGATGCTGAGTACACAGAGCTGGTGGAACGCTTTGTTGCATGGTGTGGGAACAATCATCTCATCTGAAAAAAACAAAAGACAGAATTTTAGATTTCAGGTGAAACAGTGTCAGATCAACCCCTATTTCCATCAAGGAAGAAGAAGTGGGGACGGTTGAGTAATACAAATACCTCTGTGTTTATCTGGACAACAAACTGGACTGGAGACGCAATAGTGAGGCCGTCTACAAGAAGGGACAGAGCTGACTTTACTTCCTGAGAAAGCTAAAAACCTTTAAGGTTTGCAGCAAGATTTAGCAAATATTTCCTGAGTCCATTGTTGAGAGTGTCATCTCTTTTGCCATCATCTGTTGGAGCAGCAGCCTCAGAGCAAGGGACCTAAAAAGGCTCAACAACCTTATAAAGAAGGCTGGGTCTGTTCTGGGGACAATGTGGAATGTCTGGAGTTGATGATGGAAAGAAGGATTTTACATATAATCAAGAAAGTCCTAGACAACCCTGAACATGCTCTTTATGAGACTGTTACTGGAAAACTCTTCAGTCAGAGGCTTCTTAGCTCAGTTGCAAAACACAACACTACAGAAGATTTTTCCTGTCCACAGCCATCATCATCTACACCTCCTCAGTTAAATGAGATACTCCAACAACATTTAATTTTCCTTTGGGATAAATAAAGTATTTTCGATTTGATTTGATTTTTGATTGAGATGTCTATTTCCCCGTCTCTTAGTAACAATAATTTTTTAGGAGTCTTCTTGAGTAAAATGACTCTTTCAAATGTAGAGTTGGCATATTCCCAAATATGATTACATCATCCTCAGTAAATAAAGGCAACAGTGACCTAACCCCTAAAATACGCTTGCATGTTAGACCTAATCCTAACCAAATTATTTAAAATATTTTTTAATTATTTAATTATCAATCTATCTTTAATAAACAAATATGGACCACAGGCATTTACGGTAGCTGTGATTAAGATGTAAGAAACCTTCACTTGATCAGGAAAGCTTAAGAAATTCCAGAATTATATACTCTTCCTTCTTATTTAAAATGTTTGTGATAATAGTTAAGAATAAATTAAACCAGCATCTGGGTAATAAAGAGCAGTTTGAGGTGTTTGGGTCTGGTCTTTAGAGCCCACCATAGCACTGACACATCTCTGGGAAAGTCTATGATTCTGTTAGCTAGTAATGGGCTTGTTTCTATTCTGGTCTTGCTGGTGTAGCTTAATGCTGCTTTTGATACAATCAATGAAATCTATGACAATAAATATATATATATATATATATATATATATATATATATATATATATATATATATATATATATATATATATATATATATATATATATATATATATAT
>JAVLVB010000784.1:205786-222661 GCA_032876305.1 Orestias chungarensis | reverse complement strand
GTACAAATGCATTTAATTAAATTCGGACATTGATAATAATAGTGTCTGTTTTTGTCAACAAGATGCCCTATTAAAGAAATAAACTATATAGGTTATTTGTTTAGAAATAATTTTGAATAAAAGCAATGCATCAGAATGACAGGGTAGTATGACCTATAAAGGACACAGAAACACATTATTAATTGTAGATTTATTTTGCAATCTGTGGATCGGTGCCTCTAAACCTCCAATTAATGAAGCAAGTACCAATGAATAGGAGACTGCATGGATGGAATTAATTCATACCTTCTTTGTCATTTAAAGTCAAGAGCTCCAAAACTCACCAAGATTTTCTTCAATCAAACTGCTGTACCACAAAGTAAACAGATGCTTGTAAAACCTAGAAGCAAAGAACAACTTGTGCTCTATGTTTTCTGATTGGAAAAAGATCAGCTTCTATCATTTGAGAAAATTGTGAACACTTTGTGATTTTAGAATTTTCTATGAGCCTATCCTTATTTCTTGAAAAAGCTTCAGCCTTTTCGGCTTTGACTCTGAAAGTCTCCTAAAAGGAAACATCCTTTTTGATATAATTTAAGATAAAGTGAAATAGACATATCATGATATTTTTGCAAATCTAAAAAATATTTTGCAGCTCCATTTAATCTTATGTCAAATAAAGTTAAGGCTTGTGAAACATATTGATATGTAACCCCACTTAAGGGCTGACATACAGACTTGAGCTACATGTGGTCACAGTGGTTAAGAGAGAAAAATTTATAACGGGGCCTTTTTTGCAACATTAACCTATTAAAACAAAATCTACATTTTTAAGAAATTAATCAAAAAGAGTTCAAAAAGACATGTTCAACTGGAATATTATGGTAAGAATCCAATTTATTAACAAACCCCTAAGACGATTTGTTTTTTCTACATCAGATCTAAGCAAACAAACACATCCTGTTAGGATGTGGATGTTTCTCACAAACCTCTGGGCCAGAGGTTTGTGAGATTGGCTGGGACCAGAGCGAGAACTCAGAAGCAGCATTCTGCTACTGTAGGTTCTGGCTCTAGTCCCACTGCTTTCATTACTAGTCAACTGGCAGTTATAGACACCCCTGTTTCTATGAACTATCAAGTAAAAAAAAAAACATCTGAGTTTCTAAGCTTGGTGCTTCAATTAAATTTCTTAGGATGACTCACTTTGCTAATATTTTAACATAACAGTAAGGTAAAGCTAATGGAATAAATGATAGAGAGCTGTAACTATGTGCTATATATGGACCCTTCAACCACAGCCTGACCCAGAACAAGGTTTCAGTGCAACAGAGGCAATCTGTTGAGGAAAAGCAATTTCCTTTGCATTCTAATGTGGTTGCAGCATCAGACTAAGCTATTAAAAAAAGAAAAGAAAAAGAAAGGTGATAAAGGAGATAAATAAAGTCTATTTTGCAGCACTTGTCGGACTGACAACTGGCTTTAAATGTTGAAATTTTCAAACATTTTAGAATCTAAGAACAAAAAAGTAAAAATGCCAAGAGAATGTGATATTCTTTGTTGGATTCTCTGAAGAAAAAAGAAAAAAACAAACAGAAGAAGTTTGGCTCTTTTGGGTTAGTACCATAAAAAATATTTCATTGAAACCGGTTTTGATGGACTTCCCTGATCATCCTTTCCATATCATAAAAACAAAAGACTTTTAATCTTTAGGCTTGCGCAGGTCACACACACTGCTATGATAAATCATTTTACAGCAGTTATAACTATTTATAACAGTTATCTAAATAAACTCATACAGTGACAGCTGCTGCGATATATAAATCCCTGATAGGTTTAAACAAATTATTTAAATTTTATTGATGTTTTCCGCTTCTGCTATTTTGCATTACCCAAAGATTGCAAAAACTAACACAACTACCTTGCAGTTTTAAGATTTTTTATGTGGCATCTTGTCCTCAGCAGTAGTCTTTCTGTGATTATTCAGTAGTCTGCTGCCCTCTGCCGGCAAATATATATATACTTTTAAAAACTATTCAGATTTAACGTTTTGACTCAGTTAGCTGAGGCCAGGAGACAGGAGAGCTGCTTCTCACACACTAACTGACTGAATTTGTTAGGGAATACCCCAGAGTGTGTCACAAGCATAACTGTATAGTGGGATGGATTAAAAATCACAAAACAGTGTTTCACCATCTTAATATAGAAAGAGTAACGCTGCAAATCTATTGACAAATGGCCACTTACCTAAACAGACAAACAATCCAAGCAGAGGAAACTCCATGACCACAGGGCCACACGTTTGTGTCACTGAGTTTGTGCTATAATTCTGTCAAAAAAATAAGAACATTTGCATTTTGCGTGCAAATATGTTATTCTTCTCTCCGCAGAGGAGGGAGCAAATTTGGAATTAGTAGTCAGGTTTTGGAATCATTGTTTATGTACAATAATCTAATTGTCCCTAATCTAGGGACAGATTTTTTTGTATTATTTAAAAAAAAAACTTTGTTGAGAGAATGCAGTACAGTATATCTTTGCCCGGGCCTGGATTAGAACCCAGGCCCACAGTGCAAAAGACAGGTGACTTTCCCTCGTGGGGCAAAGCTCTCATGGTTAGGTTTAGGGTTAGGGATGTACTGGTAATGTCTAGGTTTATAGTTAGACTCAGGGTTATTGATCAGATATTAATGAGTGGTATTAGTGGAGGTCCACCAATATATTCTGGTCCCAATATCTGTTTTAAAAAAAGCTTCACATTAAATAAATCTCAGCCAGATCTGATGAATGCCATTCATTTCTGTTTCTGACAGTCCTGTACCTTATAAAAAAACGAAATAAGCTTAGAACAAAAGAAAAGATACACATGAACGTTACAAAAAACAAAATAAATATATATACAAAAAAACAAACCATTATTGATTGGTTGGGGTGATTTATTCTGAACTTTGTAGAAATAATTTTACAGGCAGCACCACGCCTTAATACAACCTAATATTATATCAACCTAAATAGGAATTGTGCATTGCAGCAACTATCATTATCTAAGTTTATTTACAAAACATTCTAAAGGTTATATCTGTATAATTAAAGGATTGACTGTAGCTGTTTATGTGGTGTCAGGCCCACGGAAGCCAGGGACTAACAGTGCTTTATTAATAAAATTGGAATGGTATGGTAACAAAATAATTAAAAGGTTTATGGGTTTATGTTGTAAAAAGAATAATCAGGGTAGTTCATAAGATTTGTTTTTCAGTAAAGCATTCTTCTTTACAATTATTCTTCAACCGGAGGCGACCTTCCTCTGTTTTTATAGTATCCGAGCAACTGTACTGCATTGTCTTGGTATTCTTAGTTTTCTGATTTTGTTGTGTTCAGATTGTGGATGTTTTCACCTGTAAAGCACTTTGTAGTTATTTCCTGTGAAAATGCTATGTAAATACATTTAAAAAAATAAAAATACATTGCTCTGATGCTGCAGCAGCAGAGTGTGTACTTTCCACAAAATAATGTTTTTGTTGTGCTGACACCTTGTTCTTTGTTAGACTGTGGTTGAAGAGGCTGCACAAAGCACATAGTAAGAGCCTTACGTCAATTAGCGGATAATGTTCACTTAATTTGATTGTTTAAATTTTACTAAACTTATTGGTCCTTAAAAATCCAATTTAGCCATTAAGCTTGAAACTTTTTTGCAGACTTGCTGCCTGTTAAATGACAATGATGCCTATACGTGCTGCAGCCAGCTGAGTGATTCATAAAGCAAAAAAATATGTCTTGCTGCAAAGTTCTCGCTTTGGTCCCAGCCCCTCTTACCGACCTCTGCCCCAGTGGTTTTGCCAGCCCCCCCCCCTCCTCCGTCCTTACAGGATGTGTATGTTTTTTCTCAGCTCTGATGTTACAACAGCAACACCTCTTAGAGGTTTAGCTAGTAGATTCAGTCTTTACCTTTATATTCCAGTTAAACATGTTTTTGTTTAATATTTTTAATTTATGCATTAAAAAAATAAATAACACAAACATTTTTTAAATAACCAAAAGTAAGTCTAAAACGCTGTGTTTGATTACATTTTTTGGACAAAGAAATGTTCTATCCAAAATAGACCTGGTTTTGTTTCCGTCAAACCACCCCAGCAACACGTAGCTCAAGTCTATCTGTGTCAGCCTCTAGGCGTGAATTACATCAACATGCTTTACTTTTTTATTTTTTTTAATGTCGACCATGTTGTCTAAGTTCCTAAGTATTTTCAGATTTCTAAGAGAATTGTGATCTATCCATCTATATAAGTATGTTTCCTCTACGAAAAAACTGTCACTTTTTACCAGAAACAATAAAAGGTTAATATAATGTCCAGAAGACCAGACATGTGTTTGCTTTGTGCAATTCTTGTGTCGTTTGCAGTTTTTTAACTGCAATGTTAATTTTCTTAATAAGCCAATCAGAAAACAGAGCACAGGGTCAAACTTGTTCTTTGCTCCCAGACTTTCCAAACTGATGTGTTATATGTGGTGGTAAACTTTACACACAGGAAAGTTTGGGGTCTAGAGGAGCATTCGACTTTATAGCATAAAACAGTCCTAGCAGTTTTCTTTGGTACCTGCTTGATTCTTGCAGGGTCAGAGTAGGGCCCTTTAGCAATTGTTTTCCTCCAGTTATTTTAACACAAATCTTAAAACAATTATGTGTTTAAGTAAATATTTCCTCACATATGACCTGCTTTTAGCTTTGGGCCCCAGGGTGGCCCTAAATAATGTACTGAAGAGGATCTACAGCGCATGTTTAACTTTTACCAAGCGTCTTTGGAGAAATATTTTTTTGCGCCACAGGGCAGAAGTGTGCCACCAATCAGAACTCATTGATGAATGAAAAATATTTATTCATCATTAACTGTAACATTACACAACAAACAATATATAAATACATTTCAGTATTTTTTGTATTTCATTATTATATTTTAGTTTCATTTTATTTTCTAATTCAAGGGTATTGTAATATGGTGAATGTTGAGTGGTGTGGCAATGCCCTCTATTGGCTACCCCCCGCTGATAGGTTGTCCTGCAAAAGTAATGCTATTTCTTCCAAAAGATTTATTTTTTTCTTTTTGAAAGAAGAAACCAGTTGGTTTATTTTTTCCTATTAATAAAATTTGCAGAAATTGATCAAAGTGCAAAATCTCTGAGCTAGAAGTTTGTAATTTTTTTGCAGCCTTAATATTTCATAGAACCCTATCATTTAGCTGAGTGTGAATTTAAATATTAGGGATTTCAGCTCCAATGAAAACTAAAACAGTGTTTGGCTGTCTTCTAGTAGTGGGAATAATAATAAACAGGAAGAAAAGTTATCAGAAGAACTTTATGTTTTGCTGCTCAGGTTCTCAGTGTGACAACTCTTGTATTGTTGTAAGTATTATCTAGGATAGGTGTTGTAAGAGTGCTATAGTTGGGAGATTACACCTGTGTCATGTTTATTTGACTAATCAAAAGTCATGCTTTTAAAGCCAGTCACCATATCAAGCTGAAGGAAACAAATCGTAATAGCCTACATACCGGTCATTTGTAAAATGTCTGAGGTTGTTGCCTCAGCCCAAAAAACGCCTCTGATCAGCAAATGAGCATCAGAAATGTAAACATATTAATTTATCAATGTAGGTTTAAAGCGTTTACTCAATGCTCAGCTACTTATTACTATATTTTTTATTATAGTTATAAAAATAGTCGCGGAGTCTGTCACATGACAGAAATATAAACTGGAAATTAGACTTAAATGAAAACAAACCCTTGGGTCCATACATTTTAATGTTTATGTGCAGGATGACTCAGGGCCATAAGCAGCAGTATCCCTATTCCTATAGATTGATACTGAAGATATATATAATCTAAAGAAATCCCCTGTGGGCTAAGAATATGTTTATGATAGTTGTGCATCAATCTTTGATGCACAACTATCTCTTACTATTACTGTCCTCATGTGTGGTAATGGTGGTTTGAACTGCTCAGCAAAAGTTTCCATTAGTACAAACAAAAGTTCTTACCCAGGTAAAACAAAGTAGGCTTCTGATCTCCAGCTAAATGTGTGTAATCCTGAATTGCTTTACAGAATATGAAAATTTGAGCAATTATGCGACTTATAAACCTAAGGAAGATGTAACAGCATGTATGACTTTAGTTATTTAGATCTCTCATCTCTTTTAATAGCTCTATATTTAAAATGTTATGACCACAATTGTCATATTCTGCCCTGTTGGCTGTGGGCTGTGAGATCTGCTACTTCTCTGCAGCACCTCCTATCAGCTCCAACCTTCCACACCTGCTCACCCTCAGCTGCAGCTCATCACTGCTCGTCAGCCAGGCAGCATTTAAGCAGCATTGTTTCCCTCATTCAGTGCCAGATTGTCGTTGCAGCATGGACTTCATTCCAGCATTGATTAGTGGTGTAAATTCTCGGTTTCGACTCCAGCTTGCCTCTGACCATGTCTTCACGTCTCTGCCCCTACCTTCTGCCAGTCTACGACAAGCCTTTTGTCTGTCCCCTTCGGATTTTGTTTGTTTGGCTGAAGCACTCTCAAGCCTGCCCGCTTCCTGTTGGTGTTTGGAGCTTCCAAGGCCTGTCATCTGCTGTCAGGTGAATTACCAGCTTGTTGCCAACGCTGTGAGGACTCGCCAGTTTCCTCGTTCCCTGTTGATGCCTGGAGTTAACCAAAGACTGTTTCCTGCTGCCAGTTAAACTACCTGCTTGTTGCTACGCCTAAAGAAATAAAGTACTTAAAACTCTTCCTGACGTTGTACTGCACTTGGGTCCTAAATCAGTTCCTTGACAGTACAATCTGGCCAATAATGGACTCAGCAGACAACCCCTCACCCCTGGGGCGTCTGATCAAATTAGAAGGTGTCCTGCAGCAACATGAAGCTTTGATTACTGCTGCTGTCTCGGAGGCTAGGCAGACAGCCGAAGCTAATGAACGATCTCTCACTGAACTAACAACACAAATGCAGCAAATAATGACTTTCATCACTTCTTCTGCTGCTACCCAGCCCTCGTCAGTGGTTTCTGCTCCAGCTCCAGCCTCATCTCAAGCTCCAGTTCCGACTGCTCTTCTGCCCAGTGACCTTCCTGAGCCCCGGGTGGGAGCTCCAGAGCGTTATGATGGCAACCCAGAGTCCTGTGGTCCTTTCCTGACAAACTGTTCGTTGCTGTTCTCACTTCAGCCCCGTACTTTTGCTTCAGAGCACCTCACTGGCAGGGCTCGTCTATGGGGAACGGCAGAATGGGACAGACAAACCAATGCCTGCTCCTCTTTCCAGAGTTTTTCTGAGGAGCTACGCAAAGTTTTTGGTGTTGGGTTCTCCAGCTCTGAGGTTGTTCGAGGCCTCATGGGGCTCCAGCAGGGGGAACGCACCGTGGCGGACTTCTCAATAGATTTTCGTACGAGAGCCAGCCACAGCAGCTGGAACCCGGCCGCCCTGGTGGATGCATTCCTCCATGGCCTAGCAGATCACATCAAGGATGAACTGGTTTCCCATGAGGTTCCTCAGACACTGGATGAAGTTATCGCGCTAGCAATCCGGATTGATCATCTTGTTCAGGCTCGCCAACAAGAGAAACGTCAGGGATGCTCTCGTCGCCACCCAACCATCCAAGCCAGAGGGCAGGCTAGCGCCTCTGCATCTTCGTCAAGACAGCTGTTGGAAGAACCTGAACCTATGCAGTTGGGCCGTGCTTCTCTTACACCAGAGGAACGAGAACGACGATGGAGATCTAACCTATGCATGTACTGTGGCCAGGCTGGTCACTTCAAGTTCAACTGTCCAGTAAAAGCAAAGGCTCACCAATAGTTGAGGAGATACTGGTGAGCCCGACTGTTGTGCCCTCTCCTTAGCCTCAGAGACCTCAGCTTCAAGCCCGGTTACTCCTGCCTGGTGGATCCCGGTCCCTGCTTACACTCATACTCTGGTGCTGATGGTTGTATCATGCACGAGGCTTTGGTTCAGCAGTTGGGGCTCGAGAAAGTTCCTTTGCCTCGTCCAATTCCTGCTCGGGCTCTCGATGGACATATTCTGGGGACTGTCACTCATCTGACCGTTCGGGTCTCCATGCTACTGTCTGGCAACCATCATGAGGAAATCCAGTTCCACATCCTGAAGACTCCATGTCAACCTCTCATTCTGGGTTATCCATGGCTTCGTCAGCACAATCCCAACATAAACTGGGAGACAGGGGCTGTCCGTGAGTGGGGCCCTTCCTGTCATCTTCGCTGTTTGAAGCAAGCTGCCTCTCCTTTCGGCCTAACCAATGCCCCTGCTGTTTTCCAAGCCCTGGTCAATGATGTTCTCCGAGACATGCTCAACCAGTTTGTCTTTGTCTACCTCGATGACATTCTCATCTTCTCCAAAACCCTACGTGAGAATGTCCATCATGTCAGGGCTGTGCTACAGCGCCTTCTGGAGAACTCCCTGTTTGTGAAGGTGGAGAAGTGTGACTTCCATGTCCAGTCTGTTTCCTTCCTGGGCTACATTGTGGCCAAGAACTGTCTCCAGATGGATCCAGCAAAAGTCTCAGCTGTCACCTCCTGGCTTGTTCCAGACTCGCGCAAACAGCTTCAACGTTTTCTGGGGTTCGCCAACTTTTACCGTCGTTTTATTCGAAACTACAGTTCTGTGGCTGCTCCTCTCACTGCCCTAACCAGTTCCAAGGTGTCATTCCAATGGACTCCTGCTGCTGATGAAGCTTACAAGGATCTCAAATCTAGATTCACCTCAGCACCCATCCTCCAATTACCGGACCCGAGTCAGCAATTTGTTATTGAGGTGGAATCCTCAGATGTGGGGGTTGGTGCTGTTCTATCCCAAAGGTCAGTAGTTGACCAGAAACTCCATCTCTGTGCCTTTTTCTCTCGACGCTTATCCTCGACAGAGAAGAATTATGACATCGGCAACAGGGAGCTACTGGCCGTAAAGGAAGCCCTAGAAGAATGGGGCCATTGGCTGGAAGGTACTAAGGAACCATTTTTGATTTGGACTGATCACAAGAACCTTGAGTACCTTCACTCTGCCAAAAGACTCAATTATCGTCAGGCCCGTTGGTCTCCTTTCTTCACTAGATTCAACTTTATCCTTTCATACCGCTCTGGATCACGCAACATTAAAGCAGACGCCTTGTCCCGGCAGTTCCAAGCTGAGGAGGAATCTACCGACGATCCTGTATCCTTCCTTCCTCTTTCTTGTGTTGTCGCCACTCTAACTTGGGACATCGAGGAGAGAGTGAGATCTGCCACTGAGGGGCAGCCGGGACCCAGTGCCTGTCCTCCCAACTGCCTCTATGTTCCTGAAGTGTTGAGGTCTGACGTTCTGCAGTGGGCACACTCCTCCAAGCTTACCTGTAATCCAGATTCCCAACGGACACTAGATGTTCTGCTCCAGCGCTTCTGGTGGTCCACCTTGGTGGAAGATACCCGCAGTTTTGTCAAGGCATGTCACACCTGTAATCAGCAGAAAACCTCGCATCAGGGCCCTGCGGGACTCCTTACACCACTCCCGATACCACATCGACCTTGGTCCCACATCTCCCTAGACTTTGTAACGTGTCTTCCTCCTTCTGATGGCAACACAGTCATCCTCACTGTGGTTGACCGGTTTAGCAAGATGGCCCACTTCGTGCCCATTCCCAAGCTATCTTCTGCTAAGGAGACTGTCAAGCTGGTCCTTCACCATGTCTTTCGCCTTCATGGTCTCCCAGTCGATTTGGTGTCCGACCGTGGTCCCCAGTTCTCTTCTGTTTTTTGGAAAGAATTCTGCAATCAGATGGGGGCCACTCCCAGCCTTTCCTCTGGTTTCCACCCTCAGTCCAATGGGCAGACAGAGCGCATGAATCAAGAGATGGAGACCGCTCTGCGTTGTCTGGTTTCACAGAATCCATCCTCCTGGTCTCAACAACTCATCTGGGTTGAGTATGCTCATAACTCCCTTGTCAGCTCTGCCACAGGTCTCTCTCCCTTCCACTATGTCTATGGCTACCGACCTCCTCTCTTCCTTGCACAAGAGAGAGAAGTCACCTGCCCATCTGTCCAAGCTTTTGTTCGCCGCTGCCGTCGGACCTGGGATCGAGCGCGGTCAACCCTCCAGCGCTCGGTGGGTCGCTACACTGCCTCTGCCAATCAGCACCGTTCTACAGCCCCTGCCTACCAAGTAGGCCAGAAGGTGTGGCTCTCTGCTAGGGACCTTCCTCTCCGGGTGGAGTCCAAGAAGTTGGCTCCCAGATTCGTCGGTCCCTTTCCTATTCAGAGGATTATCAGTCCTACTGCAGTGAGGCTGCAACTTCCCCGCACTATGCGTGTCCATCCGACATTCCATGTCTCCAGGATCAAGCCATTCCATGAACACCCTCTGTCTCCGGTGGTTCTGCCTCCTCCCCCTCCTAGTCTTATTGATGGGGCGCCTGCCTTCACTGTTCGACGCCTGGTTCGGGCCCGTCGTTGGGGGCGGGGTCTCCAGTACTTGGTTGATTGGGAAGGCTATGGTCCAGAAGATGGATCTTGGGTTCCTTCTCGCCATATCCTCGATGCGAACCTTGTTGCCGACTTTCATCGCCTTCACCCTTCGCAGCCTTCTGCTGTAACAGACCCCTCGGAACCTGCTGCACCGCCTATGGAGGGCATGGAATGGTGTGACTCTGAGGAGTTTTAGGCCTGCCTGCTGCCTTTGTTCCCCCACCGTCCTCCCTGGCTTGGTGGGTTCTTTTTAGACGTCGGGTGCCGTCCCTTGAGGAGGGGGGTTCTGTCATATTCTGCCCTGTGGGCTGTGAGATCTGCTACTTCTCTGCAGCACCTCCTATCAGCTCCAACCTTCCACACCTACTCACCCTCAGCTGCAGCTCATCACTGCTCGTCAGCCAGGCAGCATTTAAGCAGCGTTGTTTCCCTCATTCAGTGCCAGATTGTCGTTGCAGCATGCACTTCATTCCAGCATTGATTATTGGTTTAAATTCTCGGTTTCGACTCAAGCTTGCCTCTGACCACGTCTTCACGTCTCTGCCCCGACCTTCTGCCAGTCCACGACAAGCCTTTAGTCTGTCCCCTTCGGATTTTGTTTGTTTGGCTGAAGCACTCTCAAGCCTGCCTGCTTCCTGTTGGTGTTTGGAGCTTCCAAGGCCTGTCATCTGCTGTCAGGTGAATTACCAGCTTGTTGCCAACGCTGTGAGGACTCGCCAGTTTCCTCGTTCCCTGTTGATGCCTGGAGTTAACCAAAGACTGTTTCCTGCTGCCAGTTAAACTACCTGTTTGTTGCTACGCCTAAAGAAATAAAGTACTTAAAACTCTACCTGACGTTGTACTGCACTTGGGTCCTAAACCAGTTCCTTGACACCAATATTGTTTTTCTATTTACACAAAAGCTTTGTTTCATAAATCTCTAATTATTGTGGAATATGTGAAAACATAGGCCTTTCAGTTTATTCTATCCTCAATCAGGATATATAAAACAGATACCTACCTCAATGCTGTTTGTTGCAAAGTATGATTTATTTTTATTTTTTTACTGTGCTTATTAAATTTTGCCTTCTATGTCAGGATAAATATTTTTTCAACAGGTATCCAAACATCTCTGAACTTCTACAATAGGTTCAATTCAGGACCAGCTTATTACTTTTTTAATACGCTTAAATAATAGTTGGAGCAATATTTAATTTCCCTTTGGAATAATTGAGTTAAGATTCTCCACAGAATGGGGAATTCTCAGTTTACCATGTCATGTGATGTCTGAGGGACATCGTCTTTAGCCAACCACATATTATTGCTAATTTGTTATCCTATTATGGCAAAATAATATTTAAATACCATCATTATACCATGATTATAATAAACCAACCGCCACAAATTCACAATTTCCACAATGCACTGCCTTTGCATTGGCATGTTAATTATGTGCCTATGAGATAAAGTCCCCATCGCACTCATTAGAGTACATATGAACGCAGCAGCAAAATTTCTAGTTTGTCCCCATATTTTTCTTAAGGTTTTGTTTCTCGAATTATCAGTCATACCAGTGTTAAGAATAGTTATAAAAAAAGAGTAAACAAACTTGTTAAATCGTGAAATAACTGATTTCATCAGACACACCCTGACCTGACCTACAGGGTCAATTAATCCTGTCAAACAAAACTGTCATAAAAGGAGCAACAAGAGCCTAGAAATCAATAATGATAACTACCTACCAGTCTGGAAAGTGCTGAGAGACCTTGGTAAAACTATTCTTGATGAAGAAACTAATGTGACAGAAGAAGAACTAACAGTAAAATGAGACAGAGATCTGTGTGTAAATGTGATGAGGCAAAGTTGAATATACTTGTTGCCTTAAGTAATGAATCAATATTTTAATTAGAGCACTGGACTATGTTGAGTACAGGAGCCCCTTTTGGAATGGAATGAGATTTAAGTTACATGTACTAATGATGGAGTTAATTTAACTGAAGATACTTCGTTTTTATTATCATTTATTTAACTCAGAGAAGTTCATAAGCATCACTCTATTACCACTGAACCAAATTACATATTCCATTAATCAAACGAAACTTTCATAATTCTTGAAATTGACGAACAAATTTCCACAAATAGAATATATGTAAATCCACATTTTATTTATTTTTACTTTCCACCAACTAAAGAAACAATAACTGTACAATATTAATCGGTTTGACTTGTAAACTTTTGAAATATTTATTTAAAGTGACTCATTTATTAAATATTTTAATACGCAAGTAATTAAAATTTTAAAACATTAATATGTGCGTCTTATTAATAAATGTCCTGCTAACACCTGCAAGCAAGATAATTAAAACAAATCAATAAAAACGTTAAACAGCAATCCTTAGATTTCTTCAGTGAAGAAGATTTTCATTTGTTTCTCAACCCACTTAAAGTTTTTATCTGAACATTTCGAGAAAGGTGATTGGTCAACATGGCTAAAACAGAAAATGTGATCGTTTGCGTATTTATAGATTGGTATGATTTGTTTGGCTTCTTCATTCATGAACGTTATACAGCTTGAGTGTCTGATCCGGGTTTAGAGCAACATGAGAGAAAAGCACTGGAGATGGTTATTATATTTCTTGAGTAAAGATAAACAGCAGAATTAGTCAATAACTACCAAGTTGGAAATTATAAAGAGGGATCATGATCTTAACCAGTAAGTGGTTGGCCCTTAAAAGGGCCTTTGTCGTATATCCAGTAGGGGGCGCAGTTTAGCCTCCAAAGCCGTAGAGAGTGCGGCCCTGCCTCTTGAGAGCGTAGACCACGTCCATGGCGGTGACGGTCTTCCTCTTGGCGTGCTCGGTGTAGGTGACGGCGTTCCGGATCACGTTCTCAAGGAAGACCTTGAGCACACCCCGGGTCTCCTCGTAGATGAGGCCGGAGATACGCTTGACTCCCCCGCGGCGAGCCAGACGGCGGATAGCGGGCTTGGTGATTCCCTGGTGCGCCTTCCTGACCAGAATGGAAGTGTTGTTGCTCCAGGTGAGGTTGTCGCTCAGGTGTACACCCAAGTACCTGTAACTGTTGACCACTTCCACCGCAGATCCTCCCATGTGCAGGGGGAGGTGGGCATACTTGCCCCTTCTGAAGTCCACAATCATCTCCTTGGTCTTCTTTACATTAATGCAGAGGTTGTTATCTCTGCACCAACCCTCCAGGTGTTCCACCTTCTGCCTGTAGCTGGACTCATCACGGTTTGTGATGCATCCAACCACTGCTGTGTCGTCTGCAAACTTCACAATATGACACCCTGGATGGAAAGGCGAGCAGTCATATGTGAGCAGTGTGAACAGGAGAGGGCTCAGCACACAGTGCTGAGGGTGATGGTGGGGGAGGAGATGTTGTGAATCTTCACAGACTGCGGCCTGTTGGTCAGGAAGTCCAGGACCCAGTTGCAGAGGGAAGAGCTCAGTCCAAGTGAGGAGAGTTTGTTAATCAGAGTCTGAGGAATCATGGTGTTGAAGGCAGATGCGAAGTCCACAAAGAGCATACGGACGTAAGAGTCCTTCTGCTCCAGGTGGGTGAGGGCACTTTGGACCACGGAGGAAATGGCGTCCTCCTTGGATCGATTTTTCCTATATGCATACTGATGTGGATCCACAGTGACATTGATGGTGGCTTTGATGTGGGTCTGAACCAGTCTCTCGAGGCACTTTGCGACTATCGGTGTGAGGGCTACTGGCCGATAGTCATTCAGACCTGTCACTGCGGAGCTCTTGGGGACCGGGATGATGGTGGCGGTCTTCATGCAGGTGGGGACAACTGCCTGGATGAGGGAGGCGTTGAAGATGTCCACCAGCACGTCTGAGAGCTGGTCCGCGCACTCTCTCAGCACCCGTCCGGGGATGTTGTCTGGGCCAGCAGCTTTCTGGGGGCTGATTCTCCTTAGCGTCCTCCTTACTTCTGCTGGAGTCACACTGATGGGCTCTTCTCCTGGTGAAGTCGTGATTCTGGTGCATGGGAGGGTGTCAGGGTTCTCAAACCGGTCGTAGAATTGGTTGAGAGCCTCAGGCAGGGAGGGGTCTTTGGGGCATTGTGCAGCTTTAGGTTTATAGTCTGTCATGCACTTGATGCCCTTCCACATGCTCTGTGGATCCTGTGAGGAAAAGTGTCCCTGGATTTTCTGAGCATATGCAGCTTTTGCCCTCTTAACTTCTGCAGTCAGCTCTCTTCTTGCCCTCCTGAGCTCTTGTGAGTCACCAGACCTAAACGCAGCATCCCTGGCTTTCAGCAGAGAACGTGCCTCTGCATTCAGCCAGGGTTTCTGGTTCGGGTAGCAAGTCACAGTCTTGGTGGTGGTGACATCCTCCACACACTTGCTCATGGCCCCCAGAACAGCAGACGTGTAGTCCTCCAGGTCCAGCTCCCCCTCACACTCAGCAGCCTCCTTGAAGACCTGCCAGTCTGTGCAGCCGAAGCAGTCCTGCAGCACAGCGTCTGGGTCACTGGGCCACACAGTGATGGTCCTCTGTGTGGGTCTGGAGCGTCGCAGCCGGGGATGGTAAGCAGGCACCAGCATGACGGAGATGTGGTCGGAGAGCCCGAGGTGGGGGCGGGGGAAGGCTCTGTATGCGTCTCTTAGGTTGGTGTAAACACGGTCCAGCGTGTTATTTCCACGTGTTGGAATGTCCACATGCTGTTTAAACCTCGGCAGGCAGTTCTTCAGTTCTACGTGGTTAAAGTCCCCCGCTACCACGTAGAAAGCCTCCGGGTGCTTGTTCTGAAGCGAGCTGATGTTGTTATGTAGCTCCTTCAGCGCGATGTTAGCATTAGCATCCGGCGCAATGTAAACAGCAACAACGAACACAGCCGTAAACTCCCGAGGCAGATAGTGAGGTCTGCACTTCACAGTCAGCTGTTCTGCAGCCTCGGAGCAGTGGCTGTTTACCAACACGCAGTTTGTGCACAAACCTTTGTTGATATAGACGCATAGTCCGGCCCTGCGGGCTTTCCCGGAGAGCTGGTTGCGGTCCGCCCGGAAGAGCTGCCGGCCGGCGAGCTGGAAGGCTGAGTCCGGCATGGTGTCGTTCAGCCAGGTTTCTGTGAGACAGATCACCGCGCAGTTCCTCATGTCCTCACAAACACTGATCCTCAGCCGCAGCAGGTCCAGCTTGGTGTCCAAAGAGCGGAAGTTGGACAGGAAAAGTGACGGAATCATGGGTCGGTTAGCATTAGCCTTTAGCCTTTCTAGCACGCCGCCGCGCTTCCCCCTCTTCTGCCGCCGCTTGCATCGCCTTCGCCGGCCCTTGGTCTGCAGCGCTCTGCTCCCCCACGCCGAAGTCAGGAGGAGCTGTAGTCTGCCCAGCTTTGCTCTGATGATATTTTCTAGGTTTTTGATGACCAAACTGTCCTTAAACCTACAAAGTTCAGTCCGTCCATAACTCATACGCATGAGGCGCATAAGTTTGGGCTCGGAACCGACCTAAAAACTACTTAAATCAGGGTGTTTACTAGGAGCGTGAGAAGCCGCTGCACTACTGCGCGCACCCATCTTGTTCATCTATGTTAAGCTTTGAGAATGTCAGATATTCAGCAAAGAACTCGGCTTTTTTCTTAACTTCTCCTTTAAGCTTGCGTACAAGATCATCAAATCTTCATCTTTAAAAACATCAATGCACTTTTTGGCTATCTGCAAGATTTTTCTTGGGGGGTATGCTTCCCCCTTGTTCTTGAGGTGGTTCTTATGGACCTGACCCAAAGTATCGATAATAAATGAATTTGTGGGATCTCTTTGAATGGCTTTCTTTGCCCACATTTCTGCCACACCGTAATATTTTAATTCTATGTAGAAGAATCTAGCAAGAGCTTGTGGGGAAAAAGGGATTTTCAGGAAATTTATTTGACGCCACCTTTAAAACTGATGTACACTGGACTTTGTTCTCTTCCTTTTGTATGTCCAGAATGAGTTTAGAAAATATTTCTTGGTCCCCATTAACCTCCAAATCACTGGTTGGGTTGAATTTTATTTTAAATTGTCTTTTGGTTAACATGTCTTTGATGAAACCAAGCAAATATGGCGGGAACTCCCCGTGTTCCTCATATCTGTAGAAATTATTCAGGAAATTTCTTGCCGTGTCACTTCTGGTCACTCTGTTACCGGCTAAGAGGTCGGTACACCTCTTTGCTCTCAGGGTGTGAGCCATGTGGACCTTTCTCTTTGATCGCTCATCTTCTTGGAAGGTAACAATGAGGTGACTAAAGAGATGCATTTTTTCTTCTACTGATATCTCTTCAAAAGTGTAGTTTTCAAAACGGAGGAAGTCAAGACACTGAGACTCCAGCAGATAGGAACCTGGTACATATGAATTAAGTAATGATAGAAAGGCAGCTAGCTGGGCCTTCAGGGGTCTCTGTGCTTTTAGTTTGCATGATGTTAAATCCATGC
>JAVLVB010000784.1:164186-175010 GCA_032876305.1 Orestias chungarensis | reverse complement strand
ATCAGTTTTGCACTGAGATCCACTGAGTCTTGGGTTTGAACTCTTAGCTTAAAGATTTGTTTTATTTCTAATTTTAAAAAAAAGGTAATAGCTTGAGTTTTCATTTCAGCAACATGTTTTATATAGGGTGAAATAACTGGTCCATGCTCAATGACTATATTTATATATATATATATATATATATATATATATATATATAGTCATTGAGCATGGACCCGTTATAAAGTTCAGATTTTTATTATCTCCTTTTGATTTCAAAAGATACTCACCAGGAGGGCCATAACAGACAGAAGGTAATCTTGTTTCACATGGTGAAAACTTCCATCCTCCTGATCTTCCAGAAGATGTAACACCACATATGACTTTCAATGAGCTGATTAGATTTGCAATTAAATCCCAGCTGGTAAAGTTGACGCTGCTCCCATCAGGCCAGTAAAAATTTGGATCTCTAAACAGTCCAATCCATGGATCGTAATTTATAGGTGTCAAGCTCTGTACCTTTTGGTTGTATGTGTCATTCTTTATGGTGGCAAGGTCTATAAAGTTCTGTCTGCAGTACTTCTGAGCATTAGACCAGTTCATTAAGGTATTCACAAAAACAAATACAGGATCCATTTGTGTACCTGTAGTTGAACACAATGGAGTACAAAGGTAAGCATGACTTTTCCATTTTATAATGATGCTTAAAGAAGTATGTGTCATATTAATTATCCTTAACCTTTGTAACACACAACGTGACGATTGATTGCGCAATCAACATCATACCAATCCCCATAATACCCGAACATTACTCCGCAAAACTCCACAGAGTGATAAAAACTGGGTTCATTTGTTCTCCCGTATCTATAATCAGCTCCGCTCCCATTGAATCCATCAGACCATCTCCATTCGATTTTATTTAACAGACCAATCCAGACATCCAAACTGTGACCTGCAGATGAAAGTGTGTTGATAATTTGAGTCTTTTCTTCAGAGTTTATGATGGTGGCAAGGTCTTCATAGTTCTCTCTGCAGTAGGTCTGAGCTTCAGTCCAGTTTAACAATTGATTAACAAAGTGGTACTGACGAGGGAGGCAGGTGAAGAGGAAAACACATTCTGTAAGAGAAATTTAAATCTTATTTAAAATCATACAGAGTGGCTTTTTTGAAAAGCTTGTAATATGGCCTGATGAAAACATAACATTACTGACCTGAGAGAAACAAGAATCTCAAAAGGAGCTTTTCCATCACTGTGCTGATCTAAGGACTGCAGTAGAAAGCTCTGAAAGATTCTCTGGCTATTTTGCCTGACACAATGGTATTTATCTGTTGTACACAGAAACCTTTTTAAAATGACTGAAAATAGGTAAATGACTTATAAAACACACAGAAAAAATTTGCAAAGTTTGTAGGCTTCGTAAACAAATATTCCTCCTCAAAAACCAACACAATCATGAATGACAAATCACTTTGGCATTGTGACACTGCAATACCTTCTTTTATAGTTTTTTGTATATACGGACATCTAGCTTTATTATTGAACCCCTGTTATGTGCATTTTAAAAATTAAACATTTGTCTTTTTTTTTTCATATGCAGACTCAGTGTCATCCAGTTTCCCACAAGGAGGCAGAAATTTGCAACTCCAGTAATGCAAGTGCAGGGAGTCTTAGTTAAATGTGTGGGAGTTGTTTTGGCAGTTCAGTTTCTTTCTGTTCACTGTTTATGTCTGTTTTGTGTTTTTTTTCTTTCAGTTTTGTCTGATTTGTTTATCTTTCACTCAACCTGCCATTATACTCGCCTTCTGTGTTGCTTTTTAATTTTTTCTGATGTTTCTCTGTCTGCTTCCTTCCACGGCTCCATATGTAACCATGTTGTAGTTGTATTTTGGTTTCATTACACAAAGTCCCTTCTGTTACTAAGACACTCCTTATACTTGACTGTAAACTGTTTGGGAACCAAAGCAACTACTGCATGTGTGTGTGACTTCAGGATTAGGATCCACTCGTCTTTACTTCTGGCAACACTTTGTTAAATAATTGTTAAGCTCGTCTTTTGTAATTTTGTCATTTGAGATAGGTGAGGTTTTAATTGTAATATTGTTTTTTTGACATTTCTAAGGTTTTGTCTGCACTTTCTCCTCATGGGCACGACCTAAAGGAATTATTTTTGGGGGATTATTTGTATGATTTCTTGAACAGTCGTGTGAAAAACAGTTTTTCCTTTTGATTTCCTAGGTTTTTGCATATTTGCTCACTAATTTGTTTCAGAACATTAAATTAATGTAAATACTAGTCAAAGACCACACAAGTAATTACAGCATGCAGTCCTTAAATGGGAAAATGTTATTGCTCTATAAACCTAATAACTGTTTGGGTCAAATTTAGCAATAATAGCGATGTGATAATTTGCAATGAGTCTTTTACAGGGTGGCGTAAAACCAGCATGTTGGGCAAAAACAGCATTAAGGTGCCTTTAATTTTATTCATCTTTGATTAGCTACTTTATTATGATTAGGTTGGAAATGTAAGGTATCAGAGTTTTTGTCTGGTGATGTTTTTGGTTGTTCCTCATTTGCTCTCTCCAGGGGGAGTCTGGAAACTCCTGTTCCCTGAAGTTGCTGAGCTGGCAGCCTCTGCAGACCACAGTTGCTGCCAATCATCTTGGTTAGGCTGTGGAGGATAAAGGAGCAGCTCTGCAGTCATTCAGCGACTATTTACCTTTCATGGTACTCCCAAGCCCTTCTGAGTGGTCTCTCCAGGAATTTGATGATTCTCTTGTTACCTTCCTGCTAATATCTCCTTGCGTGTGTGAACCAGGTACTCTGTCAGGTCCAAAACATCTCCTAAGAAAGACCCAAGTATACTTTTTGAAATCCTGCAAGAACAAACAAAACCAGATAAACAAACAATAGACTGGATCCATTCCTTTGGTTTCTTCAAGACCACTTCAGTGCTACCTGTCTGCCCCAAGCATTACAAAAATCCAATTTTATTGAATTAAGTGAAGTGAATGTTTGTTCTTTATTTCTTTTTAATTGTTATTTTTTTCTATCACATCAATTTAATAGTGCATTGTGATAATCGGGATAATTCATAGTGAAAAAGAAGTTGATAGTCGCCAGAAATTGGTTTAATCTAAATTTCTAAAATTTAGCGTATGTAGGGTAATGTTCGAAGAAATTAACCTTTTCTTTAATTTTCGGTATTCTAAATTTTGGAGACACACGCATGAGGTACTATAAAAATAACATATTTGGCAGCTGTGTTTGTTGAAATACTAATGTGCTAAATATCACAGCCAAGTACTTAATTAGAGGGAAACAAGATTCATAAAGTTAACCTCTTTATCAGGGCTGCTCTATGGACAGGAGTTAAAGATTATAGTTCTAGTGAAAGGAGTTTAAGTCTTAACAAACATTTGGTTGTTGTATGCAAAACCATAGCACACAGTAAGCAAATATAATCAGGTGAGTTGTCAACCAGGTCAGCCTGTGTATATTTTATTGGCAAATGTCGTTTAACAGAAGATAACACACATGAATATGACAGGGTATATTCTCCCTGTGTGTACCATTGTCCAAAATAGTAATTTTATTAGGTTTTTCCCAGTTTGTTAATGCTTGATCTAACATTCACTGTTTAGTTGCTAAATTCCTCTATAGTTCTATTTCTATGTTTATGCTTTTTTGTTGCTTTCTGTATTTCATCTCAACATTAAAATAAAACATTATCATGCTCTATAATACTTTATTACTTTAAAAACAGCAGCTGTTTTTCTCTGTGTCCTGCTAATTTATATCTCTGGCGCCTAGGTTAACCTCAGAACATGCAAATCGTCACTGTTACTATATGCGTTATCATTTTTTCAAAATACTCTGACAAAACAATATAGGAACATGTACCGTAGATTTCTGTACAGTAGATTTCACCTCAGATGCAGCTGTATATTGAAAAGATGCACCAATTTGACGATGTTATTTTATAAACGATAGCAGGCTAAACGTCGTCACACATGACTTGATAGATGGCTATGTCTATGGAACCAGTCTCTTCAAGGGAGTTGGACACTCTTTCACTCTAAATTTGCCCCAATAGAGACGCACCAACTAGGATTGGGCTTTCTGCTGTGAGTCACCCCATTCTGTGTTGAGGAACAGATTCTGACTGTTGTTTGTGCTAATGTGACAAACAACAGTTAGGAATACCCATCCTTTCTTTATATTTGGAAGTTTGTGCTGGACATTGTTGTCTTTGAAACTTCCTTGTTGTGCTGAGGGACTTATAAGCTTACACGAGTAATGATAATTGACAGCTTACTTGCATCAGTTAACCCAAGTGTCCCAAGAAACAGAGGATCAACAAACTAAGGCCTAAAGTGTCCTGTTGCCAAGAGCAGAAGTGAATACCTTTATGCTTGATTGCTGTGTATGTTATCAACATAATGTATAATGTATGTATAATGCTGTCGTTCAGATCGACAGGGTCAAAACTCCTGACCCCACCCTTCCACTTCTAACTGACTACTCTGTGATTGGCCCCAATAATGGAAAAGGATCTACTGGTAACATATTGCACTGTGGCGAAGAAGAGGAACCTTTTACATCCACCTTTGGTAGGCTTTGAACATGTTCAGGAGGTAGCAGGGTGTTGTGTTGAGAGCGTTTTGCTCCTTAGAAGAATTTTGTGAGTTTCAACATATAAACAGGAAATTTCTCTGAAAGGACCTTGCTCTGTGAAGGACATGCTACTGCATGGTACACAGCAGAGGTGGGACCAAGTCAATATTTTGGGAGTCACAAGTAAGTCTCAAGTCTTTGCTCTCAAGTCCCGAGTCAAGTCCCAAGTCAAAACAAGCAAGTCCCGAGTCAAGTCCTTAGTCGTGCCCGCCAAGTCTCAAGTCACGTCCCAAGTCTTAACGTTTGAGTTTCGAGTCCTTTCAAATACACATTATATTTATACAGATCATTTTTGTTTTTAAGATCTTTATTTATTAATCAAAACCTTTTGTAAGAACATGATTCAAACAACAGGAAACAAATGCAAACGTAATCAATTACTTAAAAGTGCTGACATTTTATTTCTATTGCATTTTGTATTACTATAACTACTTCCACGGCAGTTTCTGTCCTGTCCGGGGAGGTGCAAAAAATACATAAACTTAACAATGAACAGGGAGGTGCTATTACTGTCAGGGCTCTAAGCTGTATAGCATATGCAAAAGATCAAATTAGCCAAAAGTCTGTCAGTCATTTGTGCGTGATGGGGACGTAATATGATGCGACCATGCCTGAAAAACTCGCTCAACAGGATATATATATATATATATATATATATATATATATATATATATATATTACATAGATAATAATAGTTATGTAAATATTGTTATAATGATATAATTGAATATATTATTAATTGCACCAGCAGGAGAAGAAGCAACAACCTATGTTTCAATTTGTAATCGTTTTTTGGTTTCTTGTAATTACTTCCTACTTTCTTTTGTTTCCTTTGATGCCTAGCGGCAGTTTTGGTAACTTTTGTGACACTATGAGTGAGATGGAAGCTTTTTATATTTAAGTACCTTTTGCGTCGTACAGCTGTGTTTACGTGTCAAACTTGAGCAATTAATAATAAACATCGACCTAGGTAACTGTTGTTACAAACTACCAGTCTTTAATATTGCCTGAGGTGCAAACCTATCGCGTCGGCATAGAACAAGGCACAGAGGCAAATAGAAGAGGGGGAACCCGTATCTAACCGGGAATTGTGACTCGAAAGAAAGCTGCACCTGTCCCCGTGAACGATAATAAGGAGAGCTGTTGATTCTGACGAAGGAAAAAAACTATATAATTAGAAAACTTTGCTTTTAGTCCATGGAGGTCACAGCGGACTCCATGTTTGACAGTTTGTCTTCGTTGTTAACCCTGCAATTTGATTGGTTGTCAGTTCAAAACCACGTGGAACCAATCTGATCGGATGTAGGGCTACCGGCACATAGCAACAACAGATGAAATAGTAACAACAGATGAAAGAGAGAGAGGTCCGTTTAAATACAGTTTTTAAATCTATTAGTTTTTGAGAAAAACAGCAAGTCTTTTCGAGTCAAAATGCTCAAGTCCAAGTAAAGTAACGAGTTACTGATGTTAAAGTCCAAGTCGAGGTGGAAGTCTATTTATATTTCTCAAGTCGAGTCTAAAGTCACCAAATTCATGACTCGAGTCTGACTCGAGTCCAAGTCATGTGACTCGAGTCCACGCCTCTGGTACACAGTCTAGAAACACACACACATATTTTTTTAGCTTCCCACAGGAAAGATAGTTAAAGCTAGTTCCAGCCACACAGAAGTAATGATTTATGATTGTAGGCAGAGTTTGCATTTTGTAACAGCTGGTAACTAACAACATTCCATTATATTTCTAGGTAGGGGGAAACATTACATTCACACAAGCCACCCTTAAAAAAGTACACCTATCAAAAAGCTATTGAAAATTTCACACAGTGTGACATACCTGAAGCCAGATTGTTCCTGAATATAGGTGTGGCTGTTCTGCATGTGGTTTGCCACTAAACTCCACTTTCCCACAGCCTCTTTACCTGATGTACATGATGATGTAATCCAGTAGGGTTACTCCATTTCGCCAACATCTTTGAGGTCACCTAATTTTACCCAGAACATCTATGTTTCACCAATTTCTAAAAAAATGACAACAAAAAAACATTAAAGAAAAACAGGAAGAATTACATGTTACACATCACTTACCTACATACTTGTCATTCCCAATAGGCCAAGGATTTAATATATTTGATGGGGTTTCATTTTCAACCATAAAACTTTGAGACTCATGGATGTCTATTCATCACTATGGATTGCAGCTTGATACCTCTTTCCTGAAAAAAGATACACCTTTCTTGTCCTTCCTTCTCCTTCTGCTCACAGTTTCCAATTTCATTGTTCTGTAAACACAAAAACAATATCAGGCAATTCACATTCTATTCAGTTTGTTTTATTTCAAATCATCTCGTTTGTTTTGTTCAGCTTGGGATGATTGTTCCTGTACCCTGCCAAAACGTGCTCCACCACTTCTCTGTATTCAGCATCTTTTCAATCTCTGATACACCCGACAATTGTTATATCTGTACATGACAGGAGTCTAACTTGTACTGGAAGTCTTAAGTGTACAAAGTGAAAAGGGATTGTGTGAATACATCCCTCTGTGGTGATCCTCTGCTTCTTATTAGCTGGTTAGACACACAGTCCTTCAGTCTGACAAACTGTGGTCTGTTGATCAGGTAGTCATTGATCAAGGCGATTGCTGAGGTCTCCACCTGAGTGTTGGGAGTTTCCGACAAAGCAGATCCAGCTGAATTGTATGTTAAATGCACTGGTAAAATCTAAGAACATGATCCTCAGAGAGCTGCTTGCTTTTACCAGCTGATAGTGGGATTGTTGAAGCAGCTGCTTGATGGCATCTTCAACTCCAACTCTATGGCGATAAGCAAACTGCTGGGGATCATGGTATGGGCTGGTTTGCTTACACAGGTGCGCCAATAAGAGTCTTTCCTGGACATTCATCATGTGGAATGT
The DNA here is from genome assembly GCA_032876305.1 of Orestias chungarensis. Taxonomy (NCBI): domain Eukaryota; kingdom Metazoa; phylum Chordata; class Actinopteri; order Cyprinodontiformes; family Cyprinodontidae; genus Orestias; species Orestias chungarensis. Next base: position 167,445 of record JAVLVB010000784.1, on the reverse strand, counting down.
AACGGCAAGAGGTCTGTAGTCATTGATGTCTGATGTATACATGTTCCGTACTGGAACAAGACAGGATGTCTTCCACAGCAGTGGAACCTTCTCTTGGGGCAGGCTATGGTTGAAGAGGTGTTGCAGAATCCCACAGAGCTGCTCAGTAAAGATCTTTAGGACTCTGGGAATGACACCACCAGGACCTGCTGCTTTTTTTTGGTTCAATCTCTCTTCTGCCTCTTCACCTGACTTCTAGACACAGAAAAGTGGGAGGAGGAAGTGCAGCAGCATCTCCTGATTTGTCTATAGAAAAACTTTTGGAACCAGAACAGTCCATGATTGAAATAGAGGATAAAACATCTGAGGTCTGAGTGAAAAACTGTGGGTCGAAGGAGGGTGGTTGGCTGGTTGCAGAAGGAGATGTTGGTGAGCTTGTTCCTGAACCTGTAGAACAATGTGTTCAACTCATTTGCTCTGTCCACACTTCCATCAGATAATCTTTTGGGTTGAAGCTTGTGATCTTCTTCATTCCTGACCACATATTTCTGATATTGTTCTTCTCCAGTTTACTTTCCAGCTTCTTCCTATACACCTCTTTGCTCTCTCTGATCTTAACTTTGAGCTGTTTGTGTATACTCCTCAATAACTCTCTGTCTTGCTCCGTAAAGGCTCTTTTTTCTTGTTTAACAGTTCCTTCAGGTCACTGGTGATCCAGGGTTTGTTGTTAGGAAAGCATCTCACTGTTTTGGTGGAGATGATGTCCACACTAAAGTTTATATCGCCAGTCACACACTCAGTCATGGGATTAATGTCATCTCCATATGGTTTGCAAAGAGAACTCCAATCAGTAGTGTCAAAAAAACCCTGTAGGGCTTCTTCAGCTTCCTGTGACCACTTTCTTAAAGTAATTTTATTAACAGGTAGTTTCCGGACAAGGTGTTTATTTTCTGGGTAGAGAAAAACATGGTTTTGATCTGATTTCCCCACAGGGGGTCTTAGTTTGGAATGACAAGACGTCTGTAACTATGTCCAAGCCTGTCCTATCTGGTCCAGAAACAAATCTAGCAATAAACCTCAATCCCGTCTCCTCCAACCCCTTCAGATCCCTACACGTCCCTGGTCCCATATCGCTGCAGACTTCATCACAGGTTTACCCGTATCTCAAGGTATGACCACCATAACACCCAGGAACTGATCCAAGAATTCTGTTCCTGGATTTCAGCTCAGCCTTCAACACAATTATTCCAGGACAATAACACAGCAAACTGACTGAACTCAGCGTACCAGCCTCCACCTGCCAGTGGATAACTGACTTTCTTACTGGCAGAAAACAACAGGTGAGGCTGGGTAAGTGTACTTCAGTGACCCGAACCATCAGCACGGGTGCTCCACAGGGTTGTGTACTCTCCCCACTGCTCTTTTCGCCGTACACAAATGACTGTACCTCCATGGACTCATTTGTTAAAATCCTGAAGTTTGCAGATGACAGAGCAGTCATTGGTCTCATCAATGACAGTGGTAAATCTGCTTACAGACGGGTGGTTGATCAGGTTGTCCTCTGGAGCAGTCAGAACAATCTGGAGCTGAACACAGCAAAAACAGTGGAGATGATTGTGGACTTCAGGAGGAGCCCCCCAAGCCTTCCAGCACTCACCATCCTAGACAGGACTGTGATGGCTGTGGAGTCCCACAAGTTCCTGGGCACAACGATCTCCAAGGACCTGAAGTGGGACAGCAACATCAACTCCATCATCAAGAGGGCTCAATAGAGGATGTACTTTCTGTACCAGCTGATGAAGTTCAACCTAGCCCAAGAGCTGATGGTGCAGTTCTACACAGCCATCATAGAGTCCATCATCACCACATCCATCACAGTGTGGGGCAGTGCTCTCACAAAACACGACACCAAGAGACTGCAGCGCATTATTAAGTCTGCAGAGAGGACCATCGATGTAAAGCTGCCCGCACTGCTGGACCTGCATGCCTCCAGAACCAGGAAGCGTGCAGAGAAAATCATCACCAACCTGTTTCACCCTGGCCGTCACCTTTGTCGGGGCATTCTATCAGGCCGACGCTTCACCCACATGAAGACCCGTACGACAAGGCAACAGAGAAGCTTTTTTCCAACTTCCATTATTCCCATGAACAATTGAACAATTTATTTATATATTTTTATAACTTCTATAGTTTTTATACTGCACAAAATTGCACTTTTTTTAAAATATCATTTGCACATGCTAAATGTTACAAATGTTTCTTTACTCTATTTTTCGTGTACTGCAAGCATCTGCGTAACCAAAAACAAATTCCTTGTATGTGTGCGCATACTTGGCCAATAAAGCCTGATTCTGACTTGGCGGGTTTAGGCATGATGTCTCTGAGATTCACAGTGAGGAATGAGGCGGTGAGGAATGAAAGTTGAAATTCTACAGGCCGTATGTAAATATGGGTGTGGAGTCCCCCGACTATGATTGGCAGAGCCGCTCAGTCGGTTAGGTGACGGTTGAAACGGGATCACGTGATGGTTCAAACTTCCCGCCGATAAAAACAAAGTGGCGCGAACTCTGCAACAAAGAAACTATTTTCACCATAACTAGTGTACGGTAAAATGACTAATTTATGAACAGGTTTTATTTAAATCCATCCTCAATCCAGATTTTTTTTTTTTTTCCGCTGTTTGCTTTTAATATAAGCACTATGGAGAGATTTTTTTCTCTTAGTAATACTGTTAACAACTCAGTATTTGAAACTTCCTGATTATAAGATTTTTTATTACAATATAAAATAAAAAAGAAAAGGTAATGGTTCAAAATTGTCTCATTTATGAGTGTGTTACATGCATGTGATTTTCATAGTAGGACATTAATTTATAGGGATGGACCTGCATATATAATACCGTTCCCCATCTATCAGCACTTTATGTTTAAGATCACATTGAAAGATGTTACACTGTTGTTATACACTTGCACATATGTGTAATGCCATTTTCACATCTGTGTTTAATCTAAATGTATTTTCCTCCCACCGTAAATTGTTTTCTTTAAGATATCTCCCATATTTATCAGTCACTTGTTTGGTATTGTTGAAGTCCTCCTTGACTTCCCCAGGTTGGTTGATCTCAGGACAGCATATTCAGGTTCTCACAATGTTCAAATAAAAGATATAAACTCACAATCGCTCAGCAAAAGACATCTTGCGATATAAGAGTTTCAACCTGTCAGGATGGAGAGCCGAGATCGGGTCTGAGCTCTACCTCTGCATCAGGCTATTTTATTGA
>JAVLVB010000784.1:132539-149844 GCA_032876305.1 Orestias chungarensis | reverse complement strand
TGCCCTGTCTTCCCGTCAGGAAAATTTGATCAATTGCGTTGAGAGACCAGCTGACCAGATCCATATTTTTGGTTTCGGAAGATATGTAAAAAGATGCTCCAAAAGAGAATGAAAGACACAAACACAGGGCTGAAGCAGGATAGATAAGGGTAAGGTCGGGAGACAGAGAGAAAAGCGTCCGCCTTCTTCGAGAGCTGGAGAAAAAAACATTGTGACCTCAAAGCATAAAAACACTAGAACGAACAGAGAATTAACGCAATCTAAAGTATATTAAGATCTTTCCTTCAATTAAAAACTTGTCCTTAATAAAACTGCAGTTATCCAACTCCATAAGTTTAATAAAATAAATTAGTAAGTTGATTACATGAAGTGTCTTTACCAGGTCATTTATGAAAAGCTAGTACATTTACACTCAAACACAAATATTAATTTATAATTTATTTACAGACAGTAAAAAACAACTATCTGGCAGATCCCAGTAAAACAGGTTCTTTCTACCTGGACATCAGATGATCACACCTGTTGTTTCTGGCAGTAAACAGTCCTCTGGTGTTCAGATAGTCTAAGAACCAAAAACTACGAACGACAAATATTTGTCTGAGACATCTATGCTGAGATTTCAATTATAGTTGACACATACTTGACACAGTTTGTACTATATTTGTCACTTTGTATTGCTTTGCACCCACTTTGTTAAGTTTTTGGGATATCCATCAGAGGGGGTCAGTGGTCCGTTGTTAGTTGAAAATGGTCTTTCTTTGTATCTGTCGGGTAGATAAATTTATGAGACTAAGTAGAGTTAATCTACTAATATTAAAGGTTTATATTTATTATTTAATAATATTGATGCAGTTTATATAAATGTTACAATCCCTTATCCAGTAGAAGCAAGGGGAAGTATTCAAAGGTTTAAAAATTCAATGATTTATTGCTCAGTTTTACTTTTGAACAAGAGTAAAAATTTGCAATTAAAAGTCCAAACATTAAATTCTAAAAACAAAAATCAGGATTGTTGCCCAAAACTCAAAACCAACTTTAAATCACCTAACGCCACACAAACCAAGATGCTGCAAATAACACCAATACTTAAACTAGAACATACAGTTCACTTCAGACCAAACTAAAAAAGAAGCTAGTAGCACAGAAGGTACAACATTTACAGAGTGCTACAAAAAATCAAACTTATGATCAAAGCACCCAGCAGAGAGACAAGCTGCTCAAACAAAGACACAGCTTCATTTTCTTTGAGAATGTGCTGGTTGGAATACAGATGCATCCCAATCAGGATGAGTGGACACTTGAAACAAGAAGTGGAAAGGACCAAGTTTCCAAAGTAGAGCCACAATGCAAAAAGCTGTGTCTGCACCTGAAACAAATCAAATGATAAAAAAAGACAAAGGCCACTAATCATAATAATAAAAGCATTTATATAGATATTGTGAACATTTTATTTGATTTCAAATAGAAATTAAAAAATCTTGTGTTTCTTTTTATTGTTAATATTACAGAGAATGAAAGATAAAACTTGTTTTTATATCTGGTATCTATCCTTTCTGGTTTTGTTTTTGAAACTGTGTTTAAGTTTGTAATTCTTATTCTTGGAACTATTTAGCAAACCAGAAAAAGTAGGTACTAATGTTCAAAACTGGCAAACGCGACTTTTCAACAAGACCAATGTGGTAAGTTGTCACCTGCCCCCACCTACTCCGGTTTGTTAATGTTGTAGCATTTTATTTGTTGTTTAGTTTTTTGTAATTGCACAGTTGATGTCATGTGTGTCTTTTTAAGATGTAACTGTGGTTTTTGTGTTTTTTAAATAGTTGTGTTTTCAATGGGTTGATTTGATGTGATTTGGGATTTGAACTACAGGAAGGCATTACCAAAGGAAAAAAGAGAAACTCTAACATAAAAGAATAACCACGAACATACGAATAAAAAAAAAGAAGAAATAGAAAGGTAGTGCAAGAAAATAATTTAATTTATGAAAAAACTTTAACGGGGTAAATATGGCAACATTTTTATTAGAATAATAATCAACACAGGAACGATCAGAAAACAAAAACACAAACCCCTTCAGATCATGACTAAAAAGCTTTTTTTTTTCATTTATAAAGAGCCTAAACCACCACCACAACAATATTTAAAAGGCTAAAACAGATTAAGAGCAGGTTTTGTTTACACTTACAATCATTAAGGAGTAGTTGCAAACACACTTGTCTAATTTAGTATGGGAAATAAGTCTAGTGTAATAAAACAAGAATGGTTTATTTTTTTGTCTTCTTTTCAAAGACATTTCCATTGTGCTGCTCTTTCCACTTCATCGAACTTTACTCACACCGGTCTCCTGCAGTCTGTCGTGGAGCTAGGACAAAAATTAGAAGACATTTTAGACAATACATATCTTAAATGTTTGACATCCCATTTAATTTTCTCTTCTCTCAGTGGATATCAGAGATCCACTGAGTCTTCGGTTTGAATTCTTAGCTCTAAAGATTTGTTTTATTTCTTATTAAAGAAAAAAAGATAATAGCTTGAATTTTAATTTTTATTATCTCCTTTTGATTTCAAAAGATACTCACCAGGAGGGCCATAACAGACAAAAGGTAATCTTGTTTCACATGGCAAAAACTTCCATCCTCCTAATCTTGCAGAAGATGTAACACCACATATGACTTTCAATGAACTGATCGGATTTGCAATTAAATCCCAGCTGGTAAAGTTGACGCTGCTCCCATCAGACCAGCAAAAATTTGGATCTCTAAACAGTCCAATCCATGGATCGTAATTTGTAGGTATCACGCTCAGTACCTTTTGGTTGTCTGTGTCACTCTTTATGGTGGCAAGGTCTACAAAGTTCTGTCTGCAGTACTTCTGAGCACTAGACCAGTTCATTGAGGTATTCACAAAAACAAATTCAGGATCCATTTGTGTACCTGTAGTTGAACACAATGGAGGACAATGATAAGCATGACTTTTACATTTTTATAATGATGTTTAAAGAAGTGCGTGTCATATTAATTATCCTTAACCTTTGTTACACACAACTTTACGATCTTTTGCGCAATTAAAATCATTCCAATCCCCATAATACGGGAAAACTACACAGAACTCTGCAGAGTAATGAAAACTGGGTTCATTCGTTCTCCAGTGTCTGTAATCAGCTCCGCTCCCATTGAATCCATCAGACCATCTCCAGTCGATTTTATTGAACAGACCAATCCAGACATCCAAACTGTGACCAGCAGATGAAAGTGTTTTGATAATTTCAGTCTTTTCTTCAGAGTTTATGATGGTGGCAAGGTCTTCATAGTACTCTCTGCAGTAGGTCTGAGCTTCAGTCCAGTTTAACAAACGATTAACAAAGTGGTACTGACGAGGGAGGCAGGTGAAGAGGAAAACACATTCTGTAAGAGAAATTTAAATCCTATTTAAAATCATACTGAGTCTTTTTTTGAAGAAGCTTGTTATATGGCCTGATGAAAACATAACATTACTGACCTGAGAGAAACAAGAATCCCGAAAGGAGCTTTTCCATCACGATGCTGATCTAAGGACTGCAGTAGAAAGCTCTAAAAGAATCTCTGGCTATTTTGCTTGATACAGTGGTATTTAACTGTTGTACACAGAAACCTTTTTAAAATGACTGACGGTAGGTAAATGACATTAAAAACACAGAAAAAATTTGCAAAGTTTGTAGGCTTCGTAAACAAATATTCCTCCTCAAAAACCAACACTATCATGAATGACAAATCACCGTGGCATCGTGACACTGCAATGCCTTCTTTTATAGTTTTTTATATATACGGACATCTAGGTTTATTATTGAACCCTTGTTATGTGCATTTTAAAAATAAACATTTGTCATTTTTTTCTTCATATGCAGACTCAGTGTCATCCAGTTTCCCAAAAGGAGGCAGAAATCTGCAACTCCAGTGCTGCAAGTGCAGGGAGTCTTAATTAAATGTGTGGGAGTTGTTTTGCCAGTTCAGTTTCTTTCTGTTCACTGTTTATGTCTGTTTTCTGTTTTTTTTTTTGTTTCAGTTTTGTCTGATTTGTTTATCTTTCACTCAACCTGCCATTATGCTCGCCTTCTGTGTTGCTTTTTAATTTTTTCTGATGTTTCTCTGTCTGCTACCTTCCACGGCTCCATCTGTAACCATGTTGTAGTTGTACTTTGGTTTCATTACACAAAGTCCCCTCTGTTACTAAGACACTCCTTATACTTGACTGTAAACTATTTGGGAACCAAAGCAACTACTGCATGTGTGTGTGACTTTAGGATTAGGATCCACTCGTCTTTACTTCTGGCAACACTTTGTTAAGCATTGGTAGGCTCATCTTTTGTAATTTTGTCAATTGAGATAGGTGAGGTTTTAATTGTAAATATTGTTTGATTGACATTTCTAAGGTTCTGTCTGCACCCTCTCCTCATGGGCACGACCTAAAGAAATTGGGGGAATATTTGTATGATTTCTTGAACAGCCGTGTGAAAAACAGTTTTTCCTTTTGATTTCTTACTTTGCTCACTAATTTGTTACGGAACATTAAATTAATGTAAATACTAGTCGAAGACAACACAAGCAATTACAGCATGCGGTCCTTATATGGGAAAATGTTGTTGCTCTATAAACCTAATAACTGTTTGGGTCAAATTTAGCAATAAAAGCAATGTGATAATTTGCATTGAGTCTTTTACAGGGTGGTGGAGTAAAACCAGCATGTTGGGCAAAAAGAGCATTAAGGCACCTTTAAATTTTATTCATCTTTGATTAGATACCTTACATTTCCAACCTAATCATAATAAAGTATCATAGTTTTTGTCTGGTGGTGTTTTTGGTTGTTCCTCATTTGCTCTCTCCAGGGGGAGTCTGGAAACTCCTGTTACCTGTAGTTGCTTAGCTGGCAGCCTCTGCAGACCACAGGTGCTGCCAATCATCTTGGTTAGGCTGTGGAGGATAAAGGAGAAGCTCTCCAGTCATGCAGCGTCTATTTACCTTTCATGGTACTCCCAAGCCCTTCTGAGTTGTCTCTCGAGGAATTTGATGACTCACTTGTTTCCTTCCCTGCTAATATCTCCTTGCATGTGTGAACCAGGTACTCTGTCAGGTCCAAAACATCTCCTTATAAGGACCCAAGTTTACTTCGTAAAATCCTGCAATAACAAACCAAACCAGATAAACCATCAGTAGACTGGATCCATTCCTTTGGTTTCTTCAAGACCACTTCAGTGCTACCTGCCTTCCCCAAGCATTACAAAAATCAAATTTTATTGAATTAAGTGAAGCATTTGCAGAGTAATAGCTTTAGTAGGTTTGTTCTTTATTTCTGTTTAATGGGTATTAATTTCTATCATATAGATTTATTAGTTCATTGTGATAATCAGGATAATTCATAGTAAAAAATAAGTTGCTAGACACCAGAAATTGGTTTAATCTAAATTTCTAAAATTTAGGGAATGTAGGGTAATGTTCAAAGTAATTAACCTTTTCTTTATTTTTCGCTATTTTAAATTTTGGAGACACACGCATGAGGTACTATAAAAACAACATACTTGGCAGCTGTTTTTGTTGAAATACTAATGTGCTAAATATCACAGCCAAGTACTTAATTTGAGGGAAACAAGATTCATAAAGTTAACCTCTTTATCAGCGCTGCTCAATGGAGAGGAGTTAAAGATTATAGTTCTAGTGAAAGGAGTTTAAGTCTTAACAAACATTTGGTTGTTTTATGCAAAACCCTAGCACACAGTACGCAAATATAATCAGGTGAGTTGTCAACCAAGTAAGCCTGTGTGTATTTTATTGGCAAATGTCGTTTAACAGAAGATAACACACATGAATGTCACAGGGTATATTCTCCCTGTGTGTACCATTGTCCAAAATTGTAATTTTATTAGATTTTTCCCTGTTTGTTAATGCTTGATCTAACATTCACTATTTAGCTGCTAAATTCCTCTATAGTTGTATTTCTATGTTTATTCTTTTTTTGTTGCTTTCTGTATTTCATCTCAACCACATTAAAATAAAACATTATCATGTTCTATAATACTTTATCACTTTAAAAACCGCAGCTGTTTTTCTCTGTGTCCTGCTAATTTATATCTCTTTCGCCTAGGTTAACCTCAGAACATGCAAATCTTCACTGTTACTATGTGCGTTATAATTTTTTCAAAATACTCTGACAAAACAATATCGGAACCTGTACCGTAGATTTCTGTACAGTAGATTTCACCTCAGATGCTGCTGTATATTGAAAAGATGCAACAATTTGACAATATGTTATTTTCTAAACGATAGCTGCCTAAACGTTGTCACACATGGCTTGATAGATGGCTATGTCTATGGAACCAGTGTCCTTAAGGGAGTTGGACACTCTTTCACTCTAAATTTGCCCCAATAGAGAGGCCCCGACTAGGATTGGTCTTTCTGTTGTGAGTCACCCCATTCTGTGTTGAGGAACAGATTCTGACTATTGTTTGTGCTAATGTAACAAACAACAGTTAGTAATACCCATCCTTTCTTTATATTTGGAAGTTTGTGCTGGACATTGTTGTCTTTGAAACTTCCTTGTTTTAATGAGGGACTTATAAGCTCACACGAGTAATGATAATTGACAGCTTACTTGCATCAGTTAAAGCAAGTGTCCCAAGAAACACAGGATCAACAAACTAAGGCCTAAAGTGTCCTGTTGCAAAGAGCAGATGTGAATATCTTTATACTTGATTGCTGAGTATGTTATCAACAATTTATGAGCACACAACTGAAATGACTGTATAATGCTGTCGTTCAGATCGACAGGGTCAAACTCCTGACCCCACCCTTCCACTTCTAACTGACTACTCTGTGATTGGCCCCAATAATGGAGGAGGATCTACTGGTAACATATTGCACTGTGGCGAAGAAGAGGAACCTTTTACATCCACCTTTGGTAGGCTTTGAACATGTTCAGGAGGGTGTTGTGTTGAGAGCGTTTTGCTCCCTAGAAGAATTTTATGAGTTTCAATATATAAACAAGAATTTTCTCTGAAAGGACCTTGCTCTGTGAAGGACATGCTACTGTATGGTACACAGCAGGGGTGGGACCAAGTCAATATTTTGGGAGTCACAAGTAAGTCTAGAGTCTTTGCTCTCAAGTCCTGAGTCATGTCCCAAGTCAAAACAAGCAAGTCCTGAGTCAAGTCCTAAGTATAAATATATATGTATATTACATAGATAATAATGAATATATTATTAATTACACCAGCAGGAGAAGAAGCAACAACCTTTATTTCAATGTGTAATCGTTTTTTGGTTTCTTGTAATTACTTCCTACTTTCTTTCATTTCCCTTCATTGCTAGGGGCAGTTTTGTTAACTCTTGTGACACCATGAGTGAGATGGAAGCTTGTTATATTTAATTACCTCTTGTGTCATACAGATATGTTAAAGTGTCAAAGTTGAGCAATTAATTAATAAACAGCAACCCAGGTAACTGTTGTTCTAAAAACCCATCCTGTCGACATAGAACAAGGCACAGTGGCTAATAGAAGAGTGGGAACATGTATCTAACGGGGAATTGTTACTCGAAACAAGGCCGAATCTGTCCTCGTGGACGACAGGGAGAGCTGGTGATTCTGACGAAGGAAAAAAAAACTATACAATTAGAAAACTTTGCTTTTAGTCCAGGGAGGTCACAGCTGACTCCATGTTTGACCGTTTGTCTTCGTTGTTAACCCTGCAATTTGATTAGTTGACAGTTCTAAACCACGTGGATCCAATCTGATTGGATGTAGGGCTACTGGCACATAGCAACAACAGGTGAAATAGTAACAACAGATGAAAGAGAGAGCGGTCCGTGTAAATACAGTTTTTAAATCTATTAGTTTTTGAGAAAAATAGAAAGTCTTTTCGAGTCAAAATGCTCAAGTCCAAGTAAAGTCACAAGTTACTGATGTTAAAGTCCAAGTCGAGTTGTAAGTCTATTTATATTTTTCAAGTCGAGTCTAAAGTCACCAAATTCATGACTCGAATCTGACTTGAGTCCACGTTGTGTTACTCGAGTCCACGCCTCTGGTACACAGTCTAGAAACACACACACGCATATTTTTTTAGCTTCCCACAGGAAAGATAGTTAAAGCTAGTTCCAGCCACACACAAGTAAGATTTATAATTGTAACAGCTGGTAACTAACAACATTTCATTATATTTCTAGGTAGAGGGAAACATTACATTCACACAAGCCACCCTTAAAAAAGTACACCTATCAAAAATCTATTGAAGATTTCACACAGTGTGACATACCTGAGGCCAATTTGTTCCTGATGTTTGTACATGATGATGTAATCCAGTAGGGTTACTCCAATTCACCAATATCTTTGCAGTCACCTAATTTTACCCAGAGCATCTATTTGTTTCACCAATTTCTAAAAAAATGACAACAAAAAAACATTGAAGAAAAACAGGAAAAATGACAGGTTACACATCACTGACCTACATACTTGTCATTCCCAATAGGCCAAGGATTTCATATATTTGAGGGTTTTTGTTTCAACCATAAAACTTTGAGACTCATGGATGTCTTTTTATCACTATGGATTGTAGCTTGATACCTCTTTCCTGAAAAAAGATACACCTTTCTTGTCCTTCCTTCTCCTTCTGCTTACAGTTTCCGATTTCATTGTTCTGTAAACACAAAAACAATATTAGGCAATGCACATTCTATTCAGTTTGTTTTATTTCAAATCATCTCGTTTGTTTTGTTCAGATTCAAGATGGGATGATTGTTCCTGCACCATGCCACAACGTGCTCCACCACTTCTCTGTATTCGGCATCTTCTCAATCTCTGATACACCCGACAATTGTTTTATCTGTAGATGACAGGAGTCTAGCTTGTACTGGAAGTCTGAAGTGTACAAAGTGAAAAGGGATAGTGAGAATACAGTCCTCAGTGGTGCTCCTGTGCTTCTTATCACCTGGTTAGACAAACAGTCCTTCAATCTGACAAACTGTGGTCTGTTGATCAGGTAGTCAATGATTAAGGCGATTGCTGAGGTCTCCACCTGAGTGTTGGGAGTTTCCGTCAAAGCAGATCCAGCTGAATTGTGTTAAATGCACTAGAAAAATCCAAGAACATGATCCTCAGAGAGCTGCTTGCTTTGACCAGCTGATAGTAGGATTTTGGAAGTAGCTGCATGATGGCATCTTAAACTCCAACTCCATGGCGATAAGCAAACTGCTGGGGATCCTGGTATGTGCTGGTCTGCTTACACAGGTGAGCCAATAAGGGTCTTTCCTGGACATTCATCATGTGGAATGTAACGGCAAGCGGTCTGTAGTCATTGATGTCTGATGTATACATGTTCCATGTTGGAACAAGACAGGATGTCTTCCACAACAGTGGAACCGATTCTTGGGGCAGGCTATGGTTGAAGAGGTGTTGCAGAATCCCACAGAGCTGCTCTGTAAAGACTTTAGGACTCTGTGAATGACACCACCAGGACCTGCTGCTTTGTTTTGGTTCAATCCCTCCTGCTGCCTCTTCACCTGACTTCTAACACAGAAACGTGGGAGGAGGAAGTGCAGAACCTTATCCTGATTTGTCTATAGAAAAACTTTTGGAACTAGTCCATGATTGAAATAGAGGATAAAACATCTGAGGTCTGAATGAAAAACTGTGGGTCGAAGGAGGGTCGTGGGCTGGGTGCAGAAGGAGATTGTCAGGGAAGGTTTAAAAGGACTCGAGCAGACGTTGAATGAGTGAATAAATAATTTATTATTGGGGATGAATATTGAACATAAACATGAAACAGAAAAAGACAGAGGAACTAGAGCTTGACCGAAACGGAACGTAATAAACTGAGTGCCGAGGCGGAACGCGGAAATAACAAAAGAGAGCGGAGGCGGGACTACAAAAATGTACACAAAGTAGACGAGCGAACGAGTAGCGGGAATAACTAATGTAAACAAACACAACAACACTAATAAAAGAACACAATAAATGCAGGAAGGGAGGAATAAACTGAGACAATAATACTAAAAACTACAAAACGAGAGGGGAAGCACAAGAACCCGGAGACTACAGAAAGAAGACGCAGAACTGAAACCAAACAGAGAAACACGGGATGAGACAAGGGGAGTTACCAAAATGAAGAACCAGGACAGAGAACGTAGCAAGCAAGAGACTTACATGAGACTCTGGAGCAAAGACATCAGGGGAAGACCTCATGTAAGGACAACAGGGAATGACAACAGAGAGAAGAGAAGGGCAAAACAACAGACGATCCAGCGATGAGTGATTGAATGGATGTGGCTTAAAAACAGGGGAACCAGGTTTGGATAGGTGGAGAAGATGATTGGATGATTGATGACAGCTGTGAAGGAAGGCTGAGTGAAGACACACATACACACAACACACACAAAGGATGAAACAGAACCAAACCACAACAAAGAACTTGACAGTACCCCCCCTTAAGGCGGACACCAAAAAACCGGCACAAGAGAAAAAACAAAAAACCAAGACTAGGTGGGAGGATAGGTATGGCCTCAAAAGGAGGGCTAGAACAAAAGAAAACTGTACAAAAAACAACCCTGCAAGAGCGGAAACAATGACCAGAATATAATAGAACCAAAAAAAAACAACAAGAAACATCTAACGGAAAATAGTCCGGAGAAAACAGTTCCGAACGGCAGCTACAGTCCGGCAAAGGCCGTCCAAAGGACGGTGAGAGTCCGGCAAAGGCCGCCCTGGAAGACCAACGAGAGTCAATAAAAGGCCGCCCGAACGGCGGCGAGAGTCCGAAGATCCAGAGGTCGTCACGAAAGACGACGTCAGGAATAACGAAGACTTGGAGATTGTCCCGGAGGACAACGACAGGAGGCACGAAGACTTGGAGGTAGTCCCGGAGGACGCCGACAGAAGGCACAAAGACTCGGAGGTCGTCCCGGAGGACGGCGACAGGAAGCATGAAGACTCCGAGGTCGTACTGGAGGACGGCGACAGGAAGCATGAAGACTCGGAGGTCGTACTGGAGGACGGTGACAGGAAGCACGATTACTCGGAGGTTGTACCGGAGGACGGCGACAGGAAGCACGAAGACCCGGAGGTCGTTCCGGAGTACGCCGACAGGAAGCACGAAGACTCGGAGGTCGTTCCGGAGTACGCCGACAGGAAGCACGAAGACTTGGAGATCGTCCCGGAGGACGTCGACAGGAAGCACGAAGACTTGGAGGTAGTCCCGGAGGACGTCGACAGGAACCCTGAAGATCCGGAGGTCGCCCGGCAGGACGGCGACAGGAAGCACGAAGACCCGGAGGTCGTACCGGAGGACGGCGACAGGAAGCAAGAAGACTCAAAGGTCGTTCCGGAGTACGCCGACAGGAAGCACGAAGACTCGGAGGTCGTTCCGGAGTACGCCGACAGGAAGCGAGAAGACTCCGAGGTCGTCCCGGAGGACGTCGACAGGAAGCACGAAGACTTGGAGGTAGTCCCGGAGGACGTCGACAGGAACCCTGAAGATCCGGAGGTCGCCCGGCAGGACCACTACAGGAACCACAAAGATCTGGAGGTCGCCCAGCAGGACGACTACAGGAACCACAAAGATCTGGAGGTCGCCCGGCAGGATGACGACCTGAACCCCGAGGATCTGGAGGTCGCCCGTCAGGACAACGACCTGAACCCCAAGGATCTAGAGGTCGCCCGGCAGGACGACCTGTGGCACGAAGACTTGAGGAGCGTCTGGCTGAACGGCGGCTAGAGAGCGTCCTCGATGGAAGACGAAGACCCTCCGAAAAAGCACAAGCCCGAGGCGGGCCACACCGGACCTCCTCGATCATCACAGGAGCTGGACGCGGGCCGCGCCAAACCCCCTCCGTGATAGCAGGAGCTAGAGGCGGGTCACACCGGACACCCTCGAGAAACACTGGAGAGAGAGGCGGGACGCAACCGACCCCCTCGGGAAACACAGGAGCCGGAGGTGAGTCGCAACAGACCCCCTCGGGAAACACAGGAACTGAAGGCGGATCACACTTGACCCCCTCGAGAGACACAGGAGGGAGAGGAGGGTTACACCGGACCCCCTCGAGAGACACTGGAGAGAGAGGCGGGTCGCACAGGACCCCCTCGGGAAAAACTGGAGAGAGAGGCGGGTCCCACTGGACCCACTCGAAAGACACTGGAGAGAGAGGCGGGTCCAGGGACGAGGACTCTGCCTCTGGATCTTCCAGGAACGAGAGCTCTGCTTCTGTCAACGCCTGGGCTGAAGACTCTGCCGCTGGCTCCTTCTGGGGCGAAGGCTCTGCCGCTGGCTCCTCCTGGGGCGAAGGCTCTGCCGCTGGCTTCTCCTGGAGGACATACTCACTGGCAGGCTCCTCCTTGAGCACAGACTCACTGGCAGGCTCCACCTGGAGCACAGACTCTCTGGCAGGCTCCACCTGGAGCACAGACTCTCTGGGAGGCTCCACCTGGAGCACAGATTCTCCGGCAGGCTCCTCCTGAAACGCTTGAAATCCTCTCCATCACCCAGCTCAGACTGGGGTTTGTTCCAGGGGAAAATATCCGCTCTGTCCCCATAAAAGAAACCCCAGAGTGTCTCCTCGGATATCCGTGGAGCCTGGGAAGCTGGCGATGGAGAAACTGAAAGGGGAGACGGAGTGGAAGAGGGGAAAGAAGGGCTGCTCTTGCCCATAAGTCTCTATTCCTGGCGCTAAGGGCACGTTCAAAATAATAAAGGGAGTCAGAAACAATATCGAGCATGTCTGGGATATCATGGTAGGCAGAAAAATACCGGGTGGAATCAAAATCCTCTGTGAGGGGACCTAAATAGGGGCAGTCATAAATAATATCGTTAGGGGGCGGTGAAGTGACGGGAGACAAAGAGGAACAGGAGACTGGAGATGAAGAAGATGACACGGAAGTGAAAACGGTCTCGGAACTCACTGGTGTTGAGCCCCCGCCCCTGGCTGGAAACTCTGAAAAAGCCAATGTGCCGGTGAGGGTGGAAATCCTCTCCATCAACCAGCTCAGACTGGGGCTTGTTCCAGGGGAAAATATCCGCCCTGTCCCCATTAAAGAAACCCCAGAGTTTCTCCTCGGATATCCGTGGAGGCTGGGAAGCTGGCGATGGAAAAACTGAAAGGGGAGACGGAGTGGAAAGAGTGGAAAGAAGGGCTGCTCTTGCCGCTAAGTCTCTTTTCCTGGCTCTAAGGGCACGTTAAATAATAAAGGGAGTCATAAATAATATTGAGCATGTCTGGGATATCATGGTAGGCAGAAAAATACCGGGTGAAATCAAAATCCTCTGCTAGGGTACCTAAATAGGGGCAGTCATAAATAATATCGGTAGGGGGCGGTGAAGTGACGGGAGATGAAGAGGAACTGGAGACTGGAGACGAAGAAGATGACACGGAAGTGAAAACGGGCTCGGAACTTACCGGTGTTAAGCCCCCGCCCCTGGCTGGAAACTCTGAAAAGGCCAGGGCGCCTGTGAGCACAACCACTGGTCAGCGGTGTTTCTAGTGGCAGGAGGAACGAGAAGGCATGACGGAGGGCGGAAGTGTCGGACCGGATGTGTGAATATCTGCTCGAGTCGATTCTGGCTGGATCGTACTGTCACGGAAGGTTTAAAGGACTCGAGAAGATGATGAATGAGTGAATAAATAATTTATTATTGGGGATGAATATCAGGGGAAGACCTCAGGTAAGGACAACAGGGAATGACAACAGAGAGAAGAGAACGGCAAAACAACAGACGATCTAGCGGTGAGTGATTGAATGCATGTGGCTTAAAAACAGGGGAACCAGGTTTGGATAGGTGGAGAAGATGATTGGATGATTGATGACAGCTGTGAAGGAAGGCTGAGTGAAGACACACATACACAACACACACACACACAGGAAGAAACAAAACCAAACCAAAACATAGATCATGACAGAGATGTTGGTGAGCTTGTTCCTGAACCTGTGGAATAATTTGTTCAACTCTGTCCACACTTCCATCATATAATCTTTTGGCTTGAAGCTTGTGATCTTCTTCATTCCTGACCACACATTTCATATTTTGTCTTCTCCAGTTTACTCTTCCTATACACCTCTTTGCTCTCTCTGATCTTAACTTTGAGCTGTTTGTGTATACTCCTCAATAACTCTCTGTGTTGCTCCGTAAAGGCTCTTTTTTCTTGTTTAACAGTTCCTTCAGGTCACTGGTGATCCAGGGTTTGTTGTCAGGAAAGCATCTTACTGTTTTGGTGGAGATGATGTCCACACTAAAGTTTATGTCGCCAGTCACACACTCAGTCATGGGATTAATACCATCTCCATATGGTTTGCAAAGAGAACTCATATTTGTAGTGTCAAAACAACCCTGTAGGGCTTCTTCAGCTTCCTGTGACCAGTTTCTTAAAGTCATTTTATTAACAGGTAGTTTCTGGACAAGGTGTTTATTTTCTGGGTAGAGAAAAACATGGTTTTGATCTGATTTCAACGAATCAAGGAATCAAGGCATCAAGGAATCTTTATTTGTCATCACATCACATGTGGTACATGGGGTGGGACAAAATTCTAATCCCCCGGTCCAGTTTACACCCTGATAGCAATTTTAAAAAATATAAGAACTGTGCAATAATAGGATTTGAACTACACAGAATCGACAATATGGACACAGAATCTACAATATGGGACATAGCAGCATTGGAAATCGGAATGCAAATAATATAGGTGTAAATGTCTGTGGTGCTGGGGAGGCTGACTCCAACAGTCCTCTTTGCAGCCTTCACCACCCTCTGCAGAGCTTTCCTGTCTGCAGCAGAGCAGCTTCCATGCCACACATTGATGCTGGAGCACAAGACGCTCTCCACCAGACATCTGTAGAAGGAGGTGAGAACTGAGCTCCCGAGTCCAGCTCTTCTCAATCTCCTGAGGAAGTAGAGCCGCTGGTGCGCCTTCCTGACCAGAATGGAAGTGTTGTTGCTCCAGGTGGGGGGTCTTAGTTTGGAATGACAAGATGTCTTTAACTATGTCCAAGCCCGTCCTATCTGTTCCAGAAACAAATCTAGCAATAAACCTCCATCTGGTCTCCTCCAACCCCTTCAGATCCCTACATATCCCTGGTCCCATATCGCTGCAGACTTCATCACAGGTTTACCCGTATGGCAAGGTATGACCACCATAACACCCAAGAACTTATGCAAGAATTCTGTTCCTGGATTTCAGCTCAGCCTTCAACACAATTATTCCAGGAAAATTACACAGCAAACTGACTGAACTCAGCGTACCAGCCTCCACCTGCCAGTGGATAACTGACTTTCTTACTGGCAGAAAACAGCAGGTGAGGCTGGAAAAGTGTACTTCAGTGACCTGAACCATCAACACGGGTGCTCCACAGGGTTGTGTCCTCTCCCCACTGCTGTTCTCGCTCTAAACAAATGACTCTACCTCCATGGACTCCTCTGTTAAAATCCTGAAGTTTGCAGATGACACAGCAGTCATTGGTCTCATCAATGACAGTGGTGATTTTGCTTACAGACGGGTGGTTGATCAGGTTGTCCTTTGGAGCTGTCAGAACAATCTGGAGCTGAACACACCAAAAACAGTGGAGATAACCGTGGACTTCAGGCGGAGCCTCCCAACCCTTCCAGCACTCACTATCTTAGACAGGACATTGATGGCTGTGGAGTCCCACAAGTTACTGGGCACAACAATCTCCAAGGAACTGAAGTGGGACAGCGACATCAACTCCATCATCAAGAGGGCTGAATAGAGGATGTACTTTCTGTACCAGCTTAGGAAGTTCAACCTAGCCCAAGACCTGATGGTGCAGTTCTACACAGCCATCATAGAGTCCATCATCACCAGATCCATCACAGTGTGGGGCAGTGCTCAAACAAAACACAACACCAAGAGACTGCAGCGCATTATCAAGTCTGCAGAGAGGACCATCGATGTAAAGCTGCCCGCACTGCTGGACCTGCATGCCTCCAGAAACAGTAAGTGTGCAGAGAAAATCATCACCTACCCGTTTCACCTTGGCCGTCACCTTTTTCGGGGCATTCTATCAGGCCGACGCTTCAGCCACATGAAGACCCGTACGACCAGGCTACAGAGAAGCTTTTTTCCAACTTCCATTATTCTCATGAACAATTGAACAATTCATTTATATATTTCTATAACTTCAATAGTTTTTATACTGCACAAAATTGCAATTTAAAAAAAATATAAATTACACATGCTAAATGTTAAAAATGTTTCTTTATTCTATTTTTTGTGCACTGCATGCATCTGTGTAACCAAAAACAAATTCCTTGTATGTGTGAGCAAACTTAGCCAATAAAGCCTGATTCTGACTTGGCGGGTTTAGGCATGATGTCTCTGAGATTCACAGTGACAAATGAGGCGGTGAGGAATGAAAGTTGAAATTCTACAGGCCGTATGTAAATATGGGTGTGGAGTCCCCCGACTATGATTGGCAGAGCCGCTCAGTCGGTAAGGTGACGGTTGAACAGGATCACGTGATGGTTCAAACTTCCCGCCGATAAAAATTGGAGCGAACTCTGCAACAAAGAAAAAATTATCACCATAACTAGTTTACGGTAAAATGACTAATTTATGAAAAGGTTTTATTTAAAGCCATCCTCAATCCAGTTTTTTTTTTTTTTTGCGCTGTTTGCTTTTATTATAAACACAATGGAGAGATTTGTGTCTCTAAGTAATACTGTTAACAACTCAGTATTTGAAACCTCCTGATTATAAGATTTTTTATTCCAATATAAAAGAAAAAGTAATAGTTCAAAACTTGCTCATTTATGCATGTGATTTTCATAGTAGGACATTCATTTATAGGGATGGACCCGCATATATAATACCGTTCCCCATCTATCATCACTTTATGTTTAAGATCACATTGAAAGATGTTACACTGTTGTTATACACTTGCACATATGTGTGATGCCATTTTCACATCTGTGTTTAATCTAAATGTATTTTCCTCCCACAATTGTTTTCTTTGAGATATCTCCCATATTTATCAGTCACTTATTTGATATGATCATAAAAACGACATTCTTTAGCATGTATGTGTCACGAAACGTTTTAAATGACTCGAGCAGAGGTTGGATTGAGTTAATAAATGATTTATTGTTGGGGATGAATTATGAACATAAACATGAAACGGAACAATACAGGGAACTGCAGGCAAACCGCAAACGGAACAACGCGAGACGTAAACAAACCGGAAGTGAAGGCAGAACTACAGAATGTAAACAAAGAGAGACGAGAAGGCAAAGCTACAGGGAATTACAACAGACGATCCAGCGGTGAGTGAAAGAAGGAGAAGGGT
>JAVLVB010000784.1:105879-117802 GCA_032876305.1 Orestias chungarensis | reverse complement strand
TCTTAGTCCTGGCTCTTCACCTCGGTCCCCTTTGTCTCCTCCCGTGTTCCCTGTGTGTCTTAGTTCCTTAGTCCCCGGTTCCTGTGTACTCCCCTCGTGATTGTTATTGTGGTTATTTGTTATTCTGTTAGTTAGTTCCTACCTTCCCGTGTTACGTAGCTGTGTTTGTTTATTTTATTAGTGTCGTTGTGTTTGTTTATGTTAGTCCCCACGTCTCGTGTAATCTTGTGCTTGTTGACATTTTTTAGTACCGCCTCCGCGCCCTTTTGTTTACGTCTCGCGTTGTTCCGTTTCCTGTTGTCTGTAGTTCCCTGTATGGTTCCGTTCGTGTTCTGTTCACCTATCATCCTTAAACAATAAATTTATTTTCATTCAACTCCACCTCTGCTCGAGTCATTAGAACCCTTTCTGACAGTATTATTGAATAACCATTTCAACAACTAATAAATCAAGAATAATACCAAGTTTTGTCTCCTTCCTCTTTGTTTTTTTTATGTAAATGAACTAACCTCTAGTTGCAAGCTTACACTGGGTTAAAATCTATCTCTGGATAGTGAAGCAAATGAGAGTGGAACCCCCTCCTTAATAGATTTTGTAAGTCCAGTAAGCTTTGTTTTATTGGGCATTATTGTCATCAAGATATCTTTCAATGGTTTTTAACCTCACCCCTGGTCTTGGCAAATCCCCCTGGTTTGAACTATTTGATTAGAATCTGCTCCTGTAGAACAGAACTCCTGGCAATGTCCATTGAGTGTCTCAGGTAGCCCCAGAACAGAGAGACTGGCAAATGCATTGCTGATTCATCTATATCCTGACTGGACTAAGACCAAAAATCAAGGTCCAGCCGGATGCTCCCATAACTTCAACATTGGGAATGCTTAAATAGTGTAAATTGCCTGTACTAACTAGTGTTATCAAGTCAAGAGGACTTTCATTATCAGGGTTATATTAATTATTCCCTTTTAAAGTCATTCTGCCAAAAAATCTGAAAATGCTTAGAATAATCTAACATGGTATCTCTCTATAGAATTGCCACCACTACTCAGGTAGGAAAATTTAGACCTGCTAACAGAGCCAGTTCTAGGTGTGGATACATGAGTGTCAGACAGAAGTATGCGATGAAAGAGGCACCATCTTGATTCTTATCGGGATTTTGGTAAACAGAGTCCAACCCCACAAAAGGGATTGCAACTTGTCCGCCCTCTTTTATAAGACATCCATTTAAATCAAATTAAAAATACTTTATTTATCCCAAAGTGATAAAAAATACAAGGGAAATTAAATATGCCCAGCTTCTTAATTTTAGTGTTTCTGAGACAAGCTGACCAAAATATTGTTGCCATTGCTGACTCTCTGCCTAAATGGATAAGGGACTGCACTTACACCTGTTAAACTTGAGAGACCTACACAGCTTTGTTTGTGTTGAATTATTTACTTACCACACCAGTGGTAAAATGTGTTCATTAAAAATTGTATTTAACATAATTTGAAGAATTGCTGCAGAATTTGGAGAACTGTGTTTTTACAGCATTTCTCAGTCACTTTTATGCAATCTTACCAATTTATCATCTACATAACAGCTCTTAAAATATGACAAACGGCAAAAACTAGTTATTCTGTAAAAGCAAGTGAGCTTTCTCAGAATGGGTAGAGCATTCAGTCAGAATCTGGATGTTTTTTTAATGCAAAAAAAAATAACATCTCGGTGACACCAAACGAAAATGCTGAAGACGCCACACATTTTGGAAAGCCAATTTAAACACACATTTACATTAAATGAGATAAATAAGACAATGAATATGTTGTTCCACATATATTGCTGTTCTGTTAATATTCATGTTTCAGGTCAATTGCTGATTACTGATTCATACTGGAGACTCCTTTGACCAGTGAAAGGGAAGAGCTTAAGATCCACCTCTCCTTGGGATCAGGAGCTCTTCTTCTCCTCCTCTCTAACCAGTGATGACTTTTGTTATAAAAGAAAAAAAAAGTTTTGTCAAAGTTTTTTTCTGCTCTTTCTTTTGGCTTTGGGTTACAATGAGAGGAAAACAATGAGACAGAACTGTGTAATAATATCCGATTTTGGTAAAAAGTTCATCATTTTTGCTTCTAATTATGATTGGAATAACAGGACAAATTGTTTTAGAGAAAATTACTAACATTTATAATTTATTTTGACCGACATGATATAAGCAAGCAATAGGTTTCAAAATAAATAATGAAGAATTAGAAATAATAATAAAATTGACTGAACAAAATGTCACATATTAGTATGTTAGTTACTTATTTATATTGTCTCACAAGATGAAGAGCAAAAAAGCAGGTACAAGATGAACTAAACATTGTCTTTTTGAAATGTTGATTGCACAAACTTACCCATTTTTATAACCTAAAAATAGTTATTGTGACTCTTCAAAGGCTCTTACGCAGTCTTTTTCAGTAAGAATATCAAACCACACAGAAGCAACAGGATGTTTGTTCCACAACCAACCTTATTTATTTTTTGAGTAATCTGATGAGGTTAAATATTGTAAACTTGAATATTATTGCTAAAAACTTTGATTATAGTGACAATTATAGGATGATTCTTTACTAGATGACTGGTAATATCGGTGAGTATAGTAACTATATTTAGTTTAGATTGGATATGTTAGTGGAAAAATAAAAGTTTTTCAAAAGATTAAGCCAAAGGTTAAAGAGTCTTGATGTAAAAACAATTCAGTGGAGCAAGCTGTTTTCATTATCAGTGTTTATATGTCGATTTCAGAAATCTAGTAACAAGGGCCATGAACAAAATAGGACACTATGTCAAACATGTAAAGATATTAGAAACATTGTTTATTGATTGTTCTGTTGTTGTTGTTTTTTTGGTGTGTGTGTGTGTGGGGGGGGGGGGGGGGGGGGGGGGGGGGGGGGGGGGGGCAGCTTTGCCACCTCCACCAGGTGGTGCCCTAGGTATTTGTCTATGTAGGCTATCCCAGGACACGTTTCTGCTTTCATTTTGTGTGGCAAGTGGAAATCTTTATTCTCTAGTAACCTGTGTGAAGTTGAAAATATAGAAACTACAGGACTTCTAGAATCATCTGGAAATGAAAGCTCAAAACACAATTGCATGGGTGTCTGAAAAGATGACATTGTTTGCAGAAAAAAAAACACTAGTCCGGGAAAGAGAGGGATAGAAATGTTAGGGTGACCTGTGAAGAATGAAAGCTAAACCATAAGGCCATCAGACAGTCTTACCATGTATTCGGGTACCAGCCAAATGCACTAACAAATTGCCGCACAGCTTCTTTGATCATGCAAGTTCCAAGGTGGTGACACCATTCTTGCAAGGATACACTATCATATTATATTTTGTGTAACCATAAGGAATTTAATATTTATGAGTTAGTATTATTATTTCTTTAGTCTTGCCACTTGAAAACAGTCATTTTCTATGAAAAGTGCAGCTTAGCTACACTGTAAACCCAAATAAGTAAGCAGAACTAAAAAAAGTAAGGCAATCAATTGCATCACGTTTTTTGAGTTCATAAACGAACAAAATTGAGTATATCATTGCATATATATTTTCATGTTCATGTTAAGCGTAATTTTAAATTATCATTAAATTAGATTTACTAATTAAGCCAACTCAAAAATGATTTGTTTCTGCTGCTCAGAATATTTTATCATCATTTATGTTTCAAGAACTTCACATTTATTAGTTTCTCCAATCAATGGTTTAATTACCCACAACTCAAAAACATAGACCTGTTACAGCTCAAAATCATTTACTGCCAAACGTAAAATATTTCTGTCAACCGACGGCCTTAAAAATAACAAGTACTCTTGATTTAAAAATCCAAAAACAAAAACAAAACATATAAAATTACAAGTATACATATATTTTTTTTTTATTCAGATGTTTAGTAGAAAGTGTTTTAGCAAACAAATATCTGAAATAAAAAAAATTAGATCACAAATAAATAAATAAACCAACAATTAACAACTTTACTTCCGGTCATTTTGTTCATACTGGTACTAAGAAAAAAAATCTTCATGTCAAATATAGCTTATAAACAGTTAATACAACATTACAAGGGGTGCATAAGCAAGTCTTGGGTCCTGAACACAAATTGAACTTTAGAGAGATTTGACCACTCCTGTCCCTTTTAGCACAAAATGAAACAAACAAAAATAATATTGTTAAATTCAGTTTAACAACAAAAAAAATGAAGACAACAAATAGAACTGTCATGATCTGTGTTTTTGCTTTGTTTAGTTTACTATAGTTGTCTTGTTTTATTTTTATTATCTTTATTAGTACTATTTTATTATTGTTTTCTTTAAGTTGTTTTCTATCTGGTTGAGTTTTTGTTTGTGTTCTCTAGTTTTCCCTTGCTCTCTCTCCTTCTTCCTGTGTTGTTGTGTGTGTTCACTCATTATCATTCACAGCTGTTTCCAATCATCCTGTTATCTGCTCCACCTCCTGCTTCACAGTATTTAAGCCCTTTTCATTCATTCGTTCACTGCTGGATCGTCCATTACCTTACTTGTCTCTGAGCTCCATCTCCTGCCGTTTCCTCACTGTCTCACAGTAAGCATTTCCCCCTGCTCGCTTGATTCTCTGTGCTGATTCTCTACACCAGTGTTTCTTCTCCTTAGTTTATTCCTTGATGGTTTAGTTTCTTAGTTTGTCTCCGGTTTGCCTCGCGCCCCTCCTAGTTGATTGTTTCTGATGGTTTGATCCTTCAGTGTTTGTTTCTTTGATTGTCTCCGGTTCCACTCGCATCACTAGTTGTTATTTTAGTTTGTTTATTGTGTAATCGGAAAAGAGAAACTCTAACATAAAAGAATAACCCAAAATATACAAAGAAAAAAAAGAAGAAATAGAAAGGTGGTGCAAGAAAATAATTTAATTTATGAAAAAACTTTAACGGGGTAAATATGGCTACATTTTTATTACAATAATAATCAACACAGGAATGATTAGAAAACAAAAACACAAACCCCTTCAGATCATGGCTAAAAACCTTTTTTTTTTTTCATTTATAAAGAGCCTAAACCACCACAACAATATTTAAAAGGCTAAAACAGATTAAGAGCAGGTTTTGTTTACACTTACAATCATTAAGGAGTAGTTGCAAACACACTTGTCTAATTTAGTATGGGAAATAGGCTGGTGTAATAAAACAAGAATGGTTTATATTTTTGTTTTCTTTTCAAAGACATTTCCATTGCGCTGCTCTTTCCACTTCAGCGTAACATTACTCACACCGGTCTCCTGCAGTCTGTCGTGGAGCTAGGACAAAAATTAGAAGACATTTTAGACAATACATATCTTAAATGATTGACTTCACATTTAATTTTCCTCTTCTCTCAGAGGAAATCAGTTTTGCACTGTATACAGTTTCACTTTTAAACTTACCTTTGTCAGGATGATTCCTAGTAGGACAGGGTCATTCAGATCCACTGAGTCTTGGGTTTGAACTCTTAGCTTAAAGATTTGTTTTTTTTCTAATTTAAAAATAAAAGGTTATAGCTTGAGTTTTCATTTCAACAACATGTTTTATATAGGTTGAAATAACGGGTCCATGCTCAATGACTATATATATATATATATATATATATATATATATATATATATATATATATATATACTTACAAAGCACATATTTTTATTATCTCCTTTAGATTTCAAAAGATACTCACCAGGAGGGCCATAACAGACAAAAGGTAATCTTTTTTCACAGGGCAAAAACTTCCATCCTCCTGATCTTCCAGAAGATGTAACACCACATATGACTTTCAATGAGCTGATTGGATTTGCAATTAATTCCCAGCTGGTAAAGTTGACGCTGCTCCCATCAGACCAGTAAAAATTTGGATCTCTAAACAGTCCAATCCATGGACTGTAATATGCAGATGTCAGGCTCTGTACCTTTTGGTTGTCTGTGTCATTCTTTATGGTGGCGAGGTCTACAAAGTTCTGTCTGCAGTACGTCTGAGCACTAGACCAGTTCATTAGGGTATTCACATAAACAAACACAGGATCCGTTTGTGTACCTGTAGTTGAACACAATGGAGGACAATGGTAAGCATGACTTTTACATTTTATAATGATTCTTAAAGAAGTATGTGTCATATTAATTATCCTTAACCTTTGTAACACACAACGTGGCGATTGTATGCGCAACCAACATCATACCAATCACCGTAATACCCTAACATTGCTCCGCAGAACTCCACAGAGTAATGAAAACTGGGTTCATTTACTGCTGTTCTCCAGTGTCTATAATCAGCTCCGCTGCCATTGAATCCATCAGACCATCTCCAGTCGATTTTATTGAACAGTCCAATCCAGACATCCAAACTGTGACCAGTAGATGAAAGTGTGTTGATAATTTGAGTCTTTTCTTCAGAGTTTATAATGGTGGCAAGGTCTTCATAGTACTCTCTGCAGTAGGTCTGAGCTTCAGTCCAGTTTAACAAACGATTAACAAAGTGGTACGAACGAGGGAGGCAGGTGAAGAGGAAAACACAGTCTGTAAGAGAAATTTAAATCTTATTTAAAATCATACAGAGTCTTTTTTGAAAAACCTTGTAATATGACCTGATGAAAACATAACATTACTGACCTGAGAGAAACAAGAATCCCAAAAGGAGCTTTTCCATCACGATGCTGATCTAAGGACTGCAGTAGAAAGCTCTGAAAGATTCTCTGGCTATTTTGCCTGAGACAATGGTATTTATCTGTTGTACACAGAAACCTTTTTAAAATGACTGACAGTAGGTAAATGACATATAAAACACAGAAAAAATTTGCAAAGTTTGTAGGCTTCGTAAACAAATATTTCTCCTCAAAAACCAACAGAATCATGAATGACAAATCACTTTGGCATCGTGACACTGCAATGCCTTCTTTTATAGTTTTTTATATATCGGGACACCTAGCTTTATTATTGAACCTCTGTTATGTGCATTTTAAAAATAAACATTTGTTATTTTTTTTTCATATGCAGACTCAGTGTCATCCAGTTTCCCACAAGGAGGCAGAAATCTGCAACTCCAGTGCTGCAAGTGAAGGGAAATATTGTTTTATTGACATATCTAAGGTCCTGTCTGCACCTTCTCCTCATGAGTACGGCCTAAAGAAATTGGGGGAATATTTGTATGATTTCTTAAACAGTCGTGTCCTTATACTTGACTGTAAACTGTTTGGGAACCAAAGCAATTGCTGCATGTGTGTGTAACTTTAGGATTAGGATCCACTCGTCTTTACTTCTGTCAACACTTTGTTAAATCATTGGTAGGCTCGTCTTTTGTAATTTTGAGATAGGTGGGGTTTTAATTGTAAATATTGTTTCATTGACATTTCTAAGGTTCTGTCTGCACCTTCTCCTCATGAGCACGACCTAAAGAAATTATTTTTGGGGGATTATTTGTATGATTTCTTGAACAGTCATGTGAGAAACAGTTTTTCCTTTTGATTTCTTAGTTTTTTGCATATTTGCACACTAATTTGTTTCAGAACATTAAATTAATGTAAATACTAGTCAAAGACAACACAAGCACTTACAGCATGCAGTACTTAAATGGGGAAAATGTTATTGCTCTATAAACCTAATAACTGTTTGGGTCAACTTTAGCAATACTAGCGATGTGATAATTTGCAATGAGTCTTTTACAGGGTGGTGGAGTAAAACCAGCATGTTGGGCAAAAAGAGCATTAAGGCGCCATTAATTGTATTCTTCTTTGATTAGATACTTTATTATGATTAGGTTGGAAATGTAAGGTATCAGAGTTTTTGTCTGATGGTGTTTTTGGTTGTTCCTCATTTGCTCTCTCCAGGGGGAGTCTGGAAACTGCTGTTCCCTGAAGTTGCTGAGCTGGCAGCCTCTGCAGACCACAGGTGCTGCCAATCATCTTGATTCGGCTGTGGAGGATAAAGGAGCAGCTCTGCAGTCATTCAGCGTCTATTTACCTTTCATGGTACTCCCAAGCACTTCTGAGTTGTCTCTCGAGGAATTTGATGATTCGCTTGTTACCTTCCTGCATATATATCCTTGTGTGTGTGAACCAGGTACTCTGTCAGGTCCAAAACATCTCCTAAGAAGGAACCAAGTATACTTTTTCAAATCCTGCAAGAACAAACAAAACCAGATAAACCAAAAATACACTGGATCCATTCCTTTGGTTTTCTTTGAGACCACCTCAGTGCTACCTGTCTGCCCCAAGCATTACAAAAATCCAATTTTATTGAATTAAGTGAAGCATTTGCAGAGTAATAGCTTTAGAATGTTTGTTCTTTATTTCTGTTTAATTGTTATTTATTTCTATCATATCAATTTATTAGTGCATTGTGATAATCGGGATAATTCATAGTAAAAAAGAAGCTGCTAGTCACCAGAAATTGGTTTAATCTAAATTTCTAAAATTTAGGGTATGTAGGGTAATGTTAAAAGAAATTCACCTTTTCTTTAATTTTCGGTATTCTAAATTTTGGAGACACACGCATGGGGTACTATAAAAATAACATATTTGGCAGCTGTGTTTGTTGAAATACTAATGTGCTAAATATCACAGCCAAGTACTTAATTAGAGGGAAACAAGATTCATAAAGTGAACCTCTTTATCAGCGCTGCTCTATGGAGAGGAGTTAAAGATTATAGTTCTAGTGAAAGGAGTTTAAGTCTTAACAAACATTTGGTTGGTTTATGCAAAACCCTAGCACACAGTAAGCAAATATAATCAGGGGAGTTGTCAACCAGGTCAGCCTGTGTGTATTTTATTGGCAAATGTCGTTTAACAGAAGATAACACACATGAATATGACAGGGTATATTCTCCCTGTGTGTACCATTGTCCAAAATTGTAATTTTATTAGGTTTTTCCAAGTTTGTTAATGCTTGATCTAACATTCACTGTTTAGTTGCTAAATTCCTCTATAGTTCTATTTCTATGTTTATACTTTTTTGTTGCTTTCTGTATTTCATCTCAACCACATTAAAAGAAAACATTATCATGATCCATAATACTTTATCACTTTAAAAACAGCAGCTGTTTTTCTCTGTGTCCTGCTAATTTATATCTCTGTCGCCTAGGTTAACCTCAGTGCATGCAAATCTTCACTGTTACTATGTGCGTTATCATTTTTTCAAAATACTCTTACAAAAGAGTATAGGAACATGTACCGTAGATTTCTGTTCAGTAGATTTCATCTAAGATGCTGCAATTTGACAAGATGTTATTTTATAAACGATAGCCTGCTAAACGTCGTTACACATGGCTTGATGGATGGCTATGTCTACTGGTCTAGACATTGTACTAGTACAATGTCTAGACCAGGGGTGGGAAAACTTTTTAACTTGCGGGCCAGAATGGGTTCTAAAATTTGACAGAGGGGCCGGGCCGGGAGCATGAGTGTGTAGCAACATTACTTTACATCAGTCAAATTCTATTTTTTAATTTTGTATTCTGTATTCTATTTTGTATCATAACAGGTAGATCAACTGCAGTTGTTGTCACAGTGGGGACAGTGGGAACACAGGAGAGGATGGAGATTGACCTAAGATAAAGAAAAAAACAACAACAAAAGCTTGCCATGTTAGGTGTTGCTTGCTTCAAAATATAAAAAAATAAAACTGAATAATTTAGCTATTTTAAATGGTGTTTTGCTGTAAACTTAACAGGTAGATTATCTGTGGTTGCAAACGGGGGGCTGTAGAGGATGGAGATGGACCTAAGATGAAAAAAACAACAACACAATTTAGCCATATACATACATACACAAATATTAATGAGATACCTTGACTAACAAATTTCCCATTGGATGTAATTCTTATACTTGAAAATTATATATACTGTATGGAGATTATTTCCCTCACGCAAGAACCCCCCCCCCCTTTAGCATCGACATTAGCAAAACCGTAAAAAAAAAAAGAAAATACACAGAGCTCACCCAAGAAGCAACTCAATAAAAGTTAAAGATGCACAAAAATCAACATGTTAATGTGATTTAAGTTACTGTTAAGAAATGAACTTCTCTCGTTTTTAACTAGCTAGCTAAAAACTCACAAACTAGCTAGCTAATTACTTGATAATCTCTTTGATAAACATTAGCCTACCATGCACGCCAAGATTCAAACATACCTTAATCTCTGCATTAATTATCCTCTTCTTCTTTCGTCTTTTTTCTTTTCTCTACCCCAGACTGATAATTCCTTTTTAGCGACATTGTTTCGCCTAACCACCTGTGTTTTTGATGCGCATGAGGCGGGAGCTAGCGTAAACCTTTTTTTTTTTGGCAGGAGACTCAGGTGAAAGCTGTTTCATTCAAAATTGCATAAATAAATATGTCATGAAATAAATTCATAACCCCATGAAAAAAAATTAAATTGACATTTAAAGGAAAATATATATATATTTTAGTTATTTAGTTTTTTCCACAATATTTATTTAATTTTATTTCATGGGAATATTCATTTATTTCATGACATATTTATTCATTTAATTTTGAATGAAACGGCTTTCCATACAAGTACAGTGAAGCTTCTTTAGCTCCAGAGAAGAGGCAGTAAGAATCACTAGGTTTACACCAGCAGCAGCTGAAATTGTGTTTTTGTACAATAATATATTTGTGATAATATAGACATCACCAATTCTACATGGAAAAAGAAATTATAAATTTAAACTGCTCTTGAGGGCCCCTTTTTTGCCTTGGGGGCCATAAGCCGGCACTTAATTCGCTTGTGCCTTGGGCCGGCTATGGCCAGGGGAGAAACTTCATTGAAGTGGCCATGTAGCCATGAAGAAAAAGAAAGATAGAATAGAATATAGTAGAATGCCTTTTATTTACATGATACGAATTATACAGTGAGATTGACCAACTCTTCAATATAAATCACTAAAATATTGAATGTATTTAAAGTGATTCAGTTTATGGTGGTCTCACTTCCATCCAGATTAGGAGCAGTCAAGGACGTAATTTTTTTTGGGGGGGACATGTCCCCAGGACTTTTTCAAATGTCCGATTCTGTCCCCTGCACTTTTTACTGTCCAAAAACAATGTTCCGCTACACTACA
The DNA here is from genome assembly GCA_032876305.1 of Orestias chungarensis. Taxonomy (NCBI): domain Eukaryota; kingdom Metazoa; phylum Chordata; class Actinopteri; order Cyprinodontiformes; family Cyprinodontidae; genus Orestias; species Orestias chungarensis. The sequence goes on along the minus strand of JAVLVB010000784.1, from coordinate 106,738 downwards.
CCGAAATTGTCAGCACTAGGACCAAGCGGACCAAACAACCGCTCAAGCTGAAGCCCGCTTCTCTGAGTTTAGACCGCCCACCTGCACTTGATTGGCTCTGTCTTGTTTGGATCTCTTCTGTGATTGGCTGTCTCCACCATCACTCATTAGAAGCTAACGTTACAATCAGCGTCATAGAGAGAGAGTTCGGACACTCCGATTGACTTCCATTGAAAGAAGCATGGAGCTGCTAATAGCTCCAAACAGCAGTTCCAGCATTGGATGTAGTGCATTCTCTGTGTTTTGGGAAGTGTTTTCTACGGTAAGTTGATAAAAAGTACAACTTGTTTTTGCTGTAGTGAAGCTGTAGCTGACTGTTCCGACTCACAGTAATATGTTAAATTTCCAGATTTCGTTAATTAAGCATTTTACCTTGCTAACTTAACTTGTTAGTTGTGTTTTAGCTGCTCATTACAAGCTTGGCGGGTTTAGACGGGTCCGTCTTATTCAGTGTTTTAAAATTTCCATCACAACTTACGTTCTGAATTTCAATAATTTTCCCAAAATTTTTGTCCAGCCACGCCCTTCTACCAGCAGCTGCACCGGCTGGTCCACGTGGATGTGTTCATCACGGTCGGGCGGCCGCGGGGTCGGCGGGAGCGTGGCGGCCTTCTTCGCAGCTAACTGTTCTTCCTGGCCCTTGAGAACTCGCAGCACATGGACTACATCACGGAGAAGCTGTGGAACGCCGTGCTGGCCGGGCAGTGTGTGTGTGTGTGTGTGTGTGTGTGTGTGTGTGTGTGTGTGTGTGTGTGTGTGTGTGTGTGTGTGTGTGTGTGTGTGTGTGTGTGTGTGTGTGTGTGTGTGTGTGTGTGTGTGT
>JAVLVB010000784.1:75460-85658 GCA_032876305.1 Orestias chungarensis | reverse complement strand
AAGAATTAAATCATTAACTAATAAGGATTTTGAGGATAGAGATCTGATGTTCAATAAGCCACACTTAATAGTTGTACATTTTTGTTTCATCTGAGTTGTTTTTATCTTTATGAGATTTTCAGTATTAGCTCTTTTTAGATTGATCTTTAATCTATTTGGTTTTGGCCGTGGGCAGGACACCGTCTCAATGGGATGTTGGAATGTGAGTTTTGCTAAACATACGCTGATGTTCTACTTTGTTTAAATAGAAGGAGTTTATTTTTGGATCTCTGGTGTCTTCATCTGCAGCTGAGGCGATCTCCCTGGTGTTGGTGTGTTTCCTAACTGCTACTTTGACTTTTACCACCATCCTGTGTGTTTTACTGATCATTATAGTGGACAAATTTAACAACAAACACAGCAATCAAAATGGTTTTCATTTGTAGTAAACAAGCTTTTCCACTTTTCACAGAGTTTAAACAAAGGCTTTCAGCTCACCCAACATCTAACAAAGAGGTAATTAGCAACTGTTTAACTGACTTATACATACACAGACATTATAGGTTTTACAATTTAATTTTTTATTTTTTATATTTACCAAAGAGAAAGTCTAAATTAAAGAAAGGAAAAAAGATATTCCCTCAAAAGTTGGGGTGTCCTTTAATTCTTATGACTGACCATCAAGGTTTTCGGTGAATCTAGTTTGGAAAAATCTATTTTCTGATATTATATTTATTTGTTGTATCCTGTTATCAGGACTACCAAGATAAAAGCTGTCTGCCTTACATTCCTTCAAGAGCCGACCAGTCTAAAATGCTAAGAAGACAGAGAAAGGGCACGGAAACAGAATGTATTTAGTCCTCTATAAAGCAGTAAACCGGACAGTTTATTTGTTAACTTGTTACCATTAATTTTCAGATCGTACTCTTTCAAATATTGTAAAATTTGAGAATTCCTGTGTCGTAATATGCAAAATATGTATTATTGAATAACCATTTCAACAACTAATAAATGAAGAATAATACCAAGTTTTGTCTCCTTCCTCTTTGTTTTTGTAATGTAAATGAACTAACCTCTAGTTGCAAGCCTACACTGGGTTAAAATCTATCTCTGGATAGTGAAGAAAAGAAAAATACAAATACAACTTCACCTGTCATTTTTTGTTAATTTATATTAATGTTATTTATCACAACTTTCTATTCATCATGACTCATTCAATAAGGAAACAAATATTTTAACTTTATTTTAAAAATAACATTTGTAACAACTGAAACAGTGCAAGCTTCACTTGATTCTATACAGATAAGTCTACACATGGGGTAAAAAAAACATAAAGATCAATTATTCATGTTTTTACGGAGACATTTCAAAGATAGAAATTAAAGATCAATAGAATAAAGATCAATCTAAAAAGAGCTAATCCTGAAAATCTCATAAAGATAAAAACAACTCAGATGAAACAAAAATGTACAACTATTAAGTGTGGCTTATTGAACATAAGATCTCTATCCTCAACGTCCTTATTAGTTAATGATTTAATTCTTGATAATCAAATTGATTTGCTTTGTCTCACAGAAACCTGGCTGCAGCATGAGGATTATGTTAGTATCAACGAATCAACTCCCTCTAATTACTCAAACTTTCACATTCCTCAATGTACTGGGAGAGGTGGAGGAGTAGGAAGCATTTTCCAATCAGGTTTATTAATTAATCCCAGGCCAACTAATAGTTATAGTTCTTTTGAACATTTAACCCTTAGCCTTCCTCATCCAACCTCTAAAAGAATTAAACCACTTCTGTTTGTCATTTTGTATCGTCCGCCAGGTCCTTACTCTGAATTTATAGATCAGATCACAGATTTCTTATCTGATATAGTGTTAAACACTGATAAAATCATTATACTTGGAGATTTTAACATTCATGTTGACACCAAAAAGGACAGTCTAAATGTAGCCTTTAGTGCCATTTTAGACTCAATTGGCTTCACTCAAAAAATCCAAACACCTACTCACTCTTTTGGTCACCCTTTAGACCTTGTGCTGACTTATGGCATTGAGTGTGAAAAAATTATAGTGCTGCCTCATAACCCTCTCCTATCTGACCATTTTTTTTTCCTCTCCACTGTCGCTACATGCATGCTCAGTATGAGGGATTGCTGTAAAGTCAACGACAACACAAGCCATTGTTTCTGCCTGCTGATTCCAGAGGAGTGAATGCTGCAAGTCAATGACTCGATGCAATCTGCTGGGGTTCCTTAGATTGGAAACTTTTTGAAATTTGTTAGAATGTATCCTTGATTTTAATTGATTTTTTGTAAAGTGCCTTGAGACGACACCTGTTGTAAATTGGCGCTATATAAATAAACTGATTCTTGATTCTTGAAGCAAATGAGCATGGAACCCCCTCCTTAATAGATTTTGTATGTCCAGTAAGCTTTCTTTTATTGGGCATTATTGTCATCAAGATTCCTGTCAATGGTTTTTAACCTCACCCCTGGTCTTGGCAAATTCCCCTGGTTTGAACTATTTGATTAGAATCTGCTCCTGTAGGACAGAACTCCTGGCAATGTCCATTGAGTGTCTCAGGTAGCCCCAGAACAGAGAGCATCTGGCAAATGCATTGCTGATTCATCTATATCCTGACTGGACTAAGACCAAAAATCAAGGTCCAGCCGGATGCTCCCATAACTTCAACATTGGGAATGCTTAAATAGTGTAAATTTCCTGTACTAACTACTTTAGGGTGTTATCAAGTCCAGAGGACTTTCATTATCAGGGTTATATTAATTATCCCCTCTTAAAGTAATTTTGCCAAAAAATCGTTTCTGCTTTCATTTTGTGGGCCAAGTGGAATTCTTTATTCTCTAGTAAACTGTGTGAAGTTGAAAATATAGAACTACAGGACTTCTAGAATCATCTGGAATTGAAAGCTCAAAACACAATTGCATGGGTATCTGAAAAGATGACATTGTTTGCAGAAAAAAAACAGCAGTCCGGGAAAGAGAGGGATAGAAATGTTAGGGTGACCTCTGAAGAATGAAAACTAAAACATAAGGCCATCAGGCAGTCTTACCATCTATTCGGGTACCAGCCAAATGTACTAACAAATTGCCGCACAGCTTCTTTGATCATGCAAGTTCTAAGGTGGTGACACCATTCTGGCAAGGATACACTATCATATTATATTTTGTGTAACCATAAGTAATTAAATATTTATGAGTAAGTATTAATAATTATTTAGTCTTACCACTTGAAAACAGTCATTTTGTCATGGTTTGACAGTTTCCATGTTGGTTTATTGTGTTCCCTGTTGTTTTTCCCTGCTGTCTCTCTCTCAGCCAACCACGTTACATCAGTATCAGCTGTAGTTACTTTCATTGATTTGGTTCCACCCCTCACAAACAGTATTTAGGCTTCTCTCCTCCTTTTCCTCCCTGCCGGATTCTCCCTCATGTTTCCCTGTATTCCTAGTTTCCTCCTTGCTGTAAGCAATGTAAGTCATCAGGATGTTCAATAAATCCTCTACTGTGAAATTACCGCTGTCTGCTATGTTTTGGTCCAGTTCCTGCTAAGTACATGACACGTTTTCTATAAAAAGTGCACTTTAGCTGCACTGTACACCCGAATAAGTAAGCAGAACTTAAAAAAGTAAGGCAATCAATTGCATCACGTTTTTTGAGCTCATAAACTAAGAAATTTGAGTATATCTTTGCATATATATTTTGAGTTCATGTTAAGCGTAATTTTAAATTATCATTAAATTAGATTTACTAATTAAGCCAACTCAAAAGTGTTATGTTTCTGCTGCTCATAATATTTTATTCATTTGTCTCATTGCAATAACTTCAAGAACTTCACATTTATTAGTTTCTCCAAAATATTTTATTCATTTGTCTCATTGCAATAACTTCAAGAACTTCACATTTATTAGTTTCTCCAATCAATGGTTTAATTACCCACAACTCAAAAACATAGACCTGTTACAGCTCAAAATCACTTACTACCAAACTTAAAATATTTCAGTCAACCGATGGCCTTAAAAATAACAAGTACTCTTGATTTAAAAATCCCCAAACAAAAACAAAACACATAAAATTACAAGTATACATATATTTTTTTGTATTCAGATTTTTAATAGAAAGTCTTTCAGCAAACAAATATCTGAAATAAAAAAAATTAAAAACACAAATAAATGCATAAACCAACAAATAACAAGTTTGACTTTAGAGAGATTTGCCCACTCCTGTCCCTTTCAGGATAAAATGAAAGAAACAAAAGTAATATTGTTAAATTCAAGACAACAAATAGAAAGTGTGCTATTTGGCTGAAAACCCTTCTGGAATATGCTCTAATAGAGTGAGCCCTCAAAACCCACCACCCCTTTTTAGATCTTGAGTTAGACACACAACATAAGATCATTTTTAAACAAAAGTTGGGCTCGTAACTTCCATTAATTCTTATCATAGCAATAACTAAATAAACTAAATAATATGTATTTTTTATTTTATGTAACCAGCTAATTTCATTTGCAGGGAGTTGTTTTTTACTTAGCCCAAGGGACAACGAATGAAGTTAGCTTCTGCTTTCACTCACAACACTGACACAGCTCCACCACAGATTTCGAGTTATTATTGAGCATTACATGATACCTAACTATTCACCGCTACTCGGGATCAGTCAGTTTTCTTTAAAAATACATCAGCCTGCCCATGTTTCCTATACAGCCAGCTGGCAGAACGACTTGCTTATGTGTGTGTGTGTGTTTGTGTGTGGGCCTGTGTGTGTCTAATGTTTAATATATGAAAATATATTTAATGCCATTAATTTATTCTTAATTTGTCCCTAAATTAATTGATTTCTTTCTTTCAAAATAAGATAAAAATTAATGCTTGATCTATAAAGGTTTCAGTTACTCTGAGTTAATCATTTTAAGTAACGGGTACATGAAATGTAAAATGTTCATATTATTCAAACATTTCAGGTTAAATCAACTCAAAAAGAAGGAAATTGCTCCTGGCACTTGACAAGTAAGTACAAGTTTTAAGATAATTTAAAGTTCACACTACTTAACACAATTACTTATTTTGAACATGCGGGTTTACAAGTGTAACTTCTGTTTTGGTGCAAACAGTAAGGCAAATATTAAAATCTCAATTGATCAAACCACACAGAAGCAACAGGATGTCTGTTCCACTTTTTTTTCTTTCTTAACAACAAACCTTATTTATTTTTTGAGTAGTCTGATGAGGTTAAATATTGTAAACTTGAATATTATTGCTAAAAACTTTGTTTATAGTGACAATTATAGGAAGATTCTTTACTAGATGACTGGTAATATCGTTGAGTATAGTAACTATATTTAGTTTAGATTGGATATGTTAGTGGAAAAATAAAAGTTTTTCAAAAGATTAAGCCAAAGGTTAAAGAGTCTTGATGTAAAAACAATTCAGTGGAGCAAACTGTTTTCATTATCAGTGTTTAATGTGGATTTCAGAAATGTAGTAACAAGGGCTATGAACAAAATAGGACACTATGTCAAACATGTAAAGATATTAGAACCATTGTTTATTGATTGTTCTGTTGTTGTTGTTTTTTTGGTGTGTGTGTGTGTGGGGGGGGGGGGAGCAGCTTTGCCACCTCCACCAGGTGGCACTCTAGGCATTTGTCTATGTAGGCTATCCCAGGAGACGTTTCTGCATTCATTTTGTGTGCCAAGTGGAAATCTTTATTCTCTAGTAACCTGTGTGAAGTTGAAAATATAGAAACTACAGGACTTCTAGAATCATCTGGAAATGAAAGCTCAAAACACAATTGCATGGGTGTCTGAAAAGATGACATTGTTTGCAGAAAAAAAACAGCAGTCCGGGAAAGAGAGGGATAGAAATGTTAGGGTGACCTCTGAAGAATGAAAGCTAAAACATAAGGCCATCACACAGTCTTACCATGTATTCGGGTACCAGCCAAATGCACTAACAAATTGCCGCACAGCTTCTTTGATCATGCAAGTTCCAAGGTGGTGACATCATTCTTGCAAGGATACACGATCATATTATATTTTGTGTAACCATAAGGAATTTAATATTTATGAGTTAGTATTATTAATTCTTTAGTCTTGCCACTTGAAAACAGTCATTTTCTATGAAAAGTGCAGCTTAGCTACACTGTAAACCCAAATAAGTAAGCTGAACTTAAAAAAGTAAGGCAATCAATTGCATCACGTTTTTTGAGTTAATAAACGAAAACAATTTAGTATATCATTGCATATATATTTTGAGTTCATATTAAGCGTAATTTTAAATTATCATTAAATTAGACTTACTAATTAAGCCAACTCAAAAATAATGTTTCTGCTGCTCAGAATATTTGATCATCATCTATGTTTCAAGAACTTCACATTTATTAGTTTCTCCAATTAATGGTTTAATTACCCACAACTCAAAAACATAGACCTGTTAAAGCTCAAAATCATTTACTGCCAAACTTAAAATATTTCTGTCAACCGACGGCCTTAAAAATAACAAGTACTCTTGATTTAAAAATCCCAAAACAAAAACAAAACACATAAAATTACAAGTATACATATATTTTTTTTTATTCAGATGTTTAGTAGAAAGTGTTTTAGCAAACAAATATCTGAAATAAAAAAAATTAGATCACAAATAAATAAATAAACCAACAATTAAGAACTTTACTTCCGGTCATTTTGTTTATACTGGTACAAAGAAAAAAAATCTTCATGTCAAATATAGCTTATAAACAGTTAATACAACATTACAAGGGTGCATAAGCAAGTCTTGGGTCCTGAACACAAATTGAACTTTAGAGAGATTTGCCCACTCCTGTCCCTTTTAGCACAAAATGAAACAAACAAAAATAATATTGTTAAATTCAGTTTAACAACAAAAAAAATGAAGACAACAAATAGAACTGTCATGATCTGTGTTTTTGCTTTGTTTAGTTTACTATAGTTGTCTTGTTTTATTATTATTATCTTTATTAGTACTATTTTATTATGGTTTTCTTTAAGTTATAAGCTAGTTTTCCCTTTCTCTCTCTCCTTCTTCCTGTGTTGTTGTGTATGTTCACTCATTATCATTCACAGCTGTTTCCAATCATCCGGTTATCTGCTCCACCTCCTGCTTCACAGTATTTAAGCCCTTTTCATTCATTCATTCACTGCTGGATCGTCCATTACCTTACCTCGTCTCTGAGCTCCATCTCCTGCCATTTCCTCACTGTCTCACAGTAAGCATTTCCCCCTGCTCGCTTGATTCTCTGTGCTGATTCTCTACACCAGTGTTTCTTCTCCTTAGTTTATTCCTTGATGGTTTAGTTTCTTAGTTTGTCTCCGTTTTCCCTCGCGCCTGTCCTTGTTGCTTGTTTCTTATAGTTTGTTCCTTCAGTGTTTGTTTCTTTGATTGTCTCGGGTTCCACTCGCATCACTAGTTGTTATTTTAGTTTGTTTATTGTGTAATCGTCTATTCCTGCGTTCCTCCGATAGTTTGTTTATTTCTATTGTTTTGCTATTCTCAGGTTCTGTGGTTTCCGAGTACGCTTCAGTATCCGTCTGTTACGTTCCTGTTTAAATCCGCGTTATCCCCACTTCCGTTCCACATTACCTTTTGTCACTGTTTATGTTCAGATCAATATTCATAAATTCAATAAATCATTTATTGCTCACGTAATTCCACCTCTGCTTGAATCATTATCGCAAAACCTGTCTGCTATTTGGCTGAAAACCCTTGTGGAATATCTAACAGAGTGAGCCCTCAGAACCCACCACTCTTTAGATCTTGAGTTAGACACACAACATAAGATCATTTTTAAACATCTGCAGTTTCTTCTCACCTCCAGAAGTCTCCGGTTCTCCATGTCGCTCTGTTTCCTGGATCTCTCTTCCGTTCCCTGCCGTGACCATTGCTTCCTGCCTCAAGACACATCCACATTAATCAATCAACTTTATTATTGTACTCCTGAGAGTCCTACATTTATGGGGGTCAGATACCTGAAAAGTATGACAGGTTCAGGTGTGAGCGACTTATTTTTTAAAATTTAAAAGTAATTTATTAACCAGCCACCATTTTAAAATGCAAACTACTAACAATGAAAACAAAAATAAATAAGTGTGTGTGTGTCTGATATTTAATATATAAAAATATATTTAATGCATTAATTTATTCTTAATTCGTCCCTAAATTGATTTATCTATTTATTTTTTTCAAAATAAGATAAAAATTCATGCTTGATCTATAAAGGTTGCAGTAACTCTGAGTTAATCATTTTAATTAACGGGTACATGAAATGTAAAATGTTCATATTATTCAAACATCTCAAGTTAAATCAACTCAAAAAGAAGGAAATTGCTCCTGGCACTCAACATCGTTAAGTAAGTACAAGTTTTAAGATAATTTAAAGTTCACACTACTTAACACAATTACTTATTTTGAACATGCGGGTTTACAGTGTAACTTCTGTTTTGGTGCAAACAGTAAGGCAAATATTAAAATCTCAATTGATTGATTATTGATTGATTACAATGTCTGGGTTCATGGGTGGTTCATCTATGTATTATTCTATGACTGAATGGTGGGCCTGAGTGACCTGGCTCGGGTGGGCCCCTGCTGGGGGGTGGTACTACGCTTGTGTATCTTGTGTCTGTGTCCATTGTTGGATCTGCTTTGGCATAGCTGGTTATCAGCAGGGCCTGTGGGCTTGTTACTGCGGCTGTCTGAGGCTTCTGCATTGTGGCTGCTCTTCTTTTCTCCTTTCACTATACAACATTTTTATGGCTAAACCTTTTATAAATAGAGCATGTGTACATGCTGGTGTACATAATCGGGGTCTCTAAGATAATCTCTGTTAGGTTGCAATAGCAAATAGATATCTATTAGCATAGTCTATTTTTCTGGGAAGTGTTTTTTTGCTTTTTTTGTATCCATATGTAGCTTGTTATTACAATTACCCAGTTTTCTCTTTTGTACTTTTTTTTTTTTGTTTAGTTTTGTCCCCTTCTGCAGATAAAGAACCTGATTTCTAAGGTGTTTTTTTTTTCTCTACTTCTGTAGTCATTTCTAAGAGAGGACCTTAGCATGTCTTTGGACACAATCCTAACTCTCCTTGCCGCATCAGCTGAGAGATCCGCCCGCATCACGACCTGAATGGAGCAAGCTTAGAGGCATGCTGCTCCACCTGACCGACCAGGTTTTTGGCTGTTGGCGGGATTGCCGGGACCATAGACAACAGCAGAGATTTTCTATAGCTGATGCTCCCAGAACCACTGTCTCCTCCAAGGAGTCACAGCCGTTGCTGCAACAATCTTTGCAGAAGCAGCAATGCTAGAGAGCAGCAGCTGGTTACTGAGCATGCGATGTGAATGGAGAACACTCGCTGTCACAGCAGTAACGTGCTTTAAAACGGCAAATGGTTAAATCAGCGCCGGCTTAACTTCACATCTCCGATGTCAGGCCACGCATTAAGCGCTCTGTGGAGATTGATCCACAGCCCTTTCTATTAGAGCCCCCCATGGGTTCCCTTAGGATATTTTCCAAAGAGGGTAATGGTAGCAGGGACTCTAACCTGGCTGATATCCGTGAAAACCACAGCACAACAGATAAAGGCCACTAATCATAATAATAAAAGCAATTATATAGATATTGTGAACATTTTATTTCATATAGAAATTAAACAATGTTGTGTTTCTTTTTATTGTTAATATTACAGAGAATGAAAGATAAAACTTGTTTTTATATCTGGTATCTATCCTTTCTGGATTTGTTTTTGAAACTATGTATTTAAGTTTGTAATTCTTATTCTTGGAACTATTTAGCAAACCAGAAAAAATAGGTACTAGTTGTCAACTCTGGCAAAGGCCACTTTTCAACAAGTCCAATGTGCTAAGTTGTCACTTGCCCCCACCTACTCTGGTTTGTTAATGTTGTAGCATTTTATTTGTTTAGTTTTTTGTAATTGCACAGCTGATGTCATTTAAGTTTTTCTATAGTTATGCTGCTATAGGCTTAGACTGCTGGAGGACAATCTAACCACTTCTCTCTCTGCTACTTTCTTCCTTTGTCCGATCTACTTAGTTACCGTTATTTCAACCTTGTTAACCTTTTGTTTTCTCTTAGTGTTCTTCTCTCCATAGCAACCACACCTGGCCTGGCGTTCTGTTAGCTGAGACAGCTTCTTGGATGAGAACATGGGCTGAGATGCTTCCAGTG
>JAVLVB010000784.1:37685-51187 GCA_032876305.1 Orestias chungarensis | reverse complement strand
GAAATCTTTATTCTCTAGTAACCTGTGTGAAGTTGAAAATATAGAAACTGGAAATGAAAGCTCAAAACACAATTGCATGGGTGTCTGAAAAGATGACATTGTTTGCAGAAAAAAAACAGCAGTCCGGGAAAGAGAGGGATAGAAATGTTAGGGTGACCTGTGAAGAATGAAAGCTAAAACATAAGGCCATCAGACAGTCTTACCTGGGCCCGAAGCAACATCCATTCGGGTACCAGCCAAATGTACTAACAAATTGCCGCACAGCTTCTTCGATCATGCAAGTTCCAAGGTGGTGACACCATTCTTGAAAGGATACACTATCATATTATATTTTGTGTAACCATAAGGAATTTTATATTTATGAGTTGGTATTATTAATTCTTTAGTCTTGCCACTTGAAAGCAGTCATTTTCTATGAAAATTGCAGCTTAGCTACACTGTAAACCCAAATAAGTAAGCAGAACTTAAAAAAGTAAGGCAATCAATTGCATCACGTTTTTTGAGTTCATAAACGAAAAAAAATTGAGTATATCATTACATATATATTTTCATGTTCATGTTAAGCGTAATTTTAAATTATCAATAAATTAGATTTACTAATTAAGCCAACTCAAAAATTATATGTTTCTGCTGCTCAGAATATTTTATCATCATTAATTTTTCAAGAACTTCACATTTATTAGTTTCTCCAATCAATGGTTTAATTACCCACAACTCAAAAACATAGACCTGTTACAGCTCAAAATCATTTACTGCCAAACTTAAAATATTTCCCTCAACCTATTGCCTTAAAAATAACAAGTACTCTTGATTTAAAAATCCAAAAACAAAAACAGAACACATAAAATTACAAGTATACATATTTTTTTTTTTATTCAGATGTTTAGTAGAAAGTGTTTTAGCAAACAAATATCTGAAATTAAAAAAATTAAATCACAAATAAATAAATAAACCAACAATTAAGAACTTTACTTCCGGTCATTTTGTTTATAGTGGTACTAAGAAAAAAAATCTTCATGTCAAATATAGCTTATAAACAGTTAATACAACATTACAAGGGGTGCATAAGCAAGTCTTGGGTCCTGAACACAAATTGAACTTTAGAGAGATTTGCCCACTCCTGTCCCTTTTAGTACAAAATGAAACAAACAAAAATAATATTTTTAAATTCACTTTAACAACAAAAAAAATGTAGACAACAAATAGAACTGTCATGATCTGTGTTTTTGCTTTGTTTAGTTTACTAAAGTTGTCTTGTTTTATTTTCATTATCTTTATTAATACTATTTTATTATTGTTTTCTTTAAGTTATTTTCCATCTGGTTGAGTTTTTGTTTGTGTTCTCTAGTTTTCCCTTGCTCTCTCTCCTTCTTCCTGTGTTGTTGTGTGTGTTCACTCATTATCATTCAAAGCTGTTTCCAATCATCTGGTTATCTGCTCCACCTCCTGCTTCACAGTATTTAAGCCCTTTTCATTCATTCATTCACTGCTGGATCGTCCATTACCTTACCTCGTCTCTGAGCTCCATCTCCTGCCATTTCCTCACTGTCTCACATTAAGCATTTCCCCCTGCTCGCTTGATTCTCTGTGCTGATTCTCTACACCAGTGTTTCTTCTCCTTAGTTTATTCCTTGATGGTTTAGTTTCTTAGTTTGTCTCCGTTTTCCCTCGCGCCTGTCCTTGTTGCTTGTTTCTTATAGTTTGTTCCTTCAGTGTTTGTTTCTTTGATTGTCTCCGGTTCCACTCGCATCACTAGTTGTTATTTTAGTTAGTTTATTGTGTAATCGTCTATTCCTGCGTTCCTCCGATAGTTTGTTTATTTCTATTGTTTTTCTATTCTCAGGTTCTGTGGTTTCCGAGTACGCTTCAGTATCCGTCTGTTACGTTCCTGTTTAAATCCGCGTTATCCCCAGTTGTGTTCCACATTACCTTTTTTCACTGTTTATGTTCAGATCAATATTCATAAATTACATAAATCATTTATTGCTCACGTAATTCCACCTCTGCTTGAGTCATTATCGCAAAACCTGACAAGAAAGTGTGCTATTTGGCTGAAAACCGTTGTGGAATATGCTCTAACAGAGTGAGCCCTCAGAACCCACCACTCTTTAGATCTTGAGTTAGACACACAACATAAGATCATTTTTAAACATCTGCAGTTTGTTCTCACCTCCAGAAGTCTCCGGTTCCCCATGTCGTCTGTTTCCTGGATCTCTCTTCCGTTCCCTGCCGTGACCATTGCTTCCTGCCTCAAGACACATCCACATTAATCAATCAACTTTATTATTGTACTCCTGAGAGTCCTACATTTATGGGGGTCAGATACCTGAAAAGTATGACAGGTTCAGGTGTGAGCGACTTATTTTTTAAAATTTAAAAGTAATTTATTAACCAGCCACCATTTTAAAATGCAAACTACTAACAATGAAAACAAAAATAAATAAGTGTGTGTGTGTCTGATATTTAATATATAAAAATATATTTAATGCATTAATTTATTCTTAATTCGTCCCTAAATTGATTTATCTATTTATTTTTTTCAAAATAAGATAAAAATTCATGCTTGATCTATAAAGGTTGCAGTAACTCTGAGTTAATCATTTGAAGTAACTGGTACATGAAATGTAAAATGTTCATATTATTCAAACATCTTAAGTTAAATTAACTCAAAAAGAAGAAAATTGCTCCTGGCACTCGACAAGTAAGTACAACTTTTAAGATAATTTTAAGTTCACACTACTTAACACAATTACTTATTTTGAACATGCGGGTTTACAGTGTAACTTCTGTTTTGGTGCAAACAGTAAGGCAAATATTCAAAACTCAATTGACTAATTGATTGATTACAATGTCTGGGTTCATAGCTTGTGGGTGGTTCATCTATGTATTATTCTATGACTGAATGGTGGGCCTGAGTGACCTGGCTCGGGTGGGCCCCTGCTGGGGGATGGTACTCCGCTTGTGTATCTTGTCTCTTTGTCCATTGTTGGGTCTGCTTTGGCATAGCTGGTTATCAGCAGGGCCTGTGGGCTTGTTACTGCGGCTGTCTGAGGCTTCTGCATTGGGGCTGCTCTTCTTTTCTCCTTTCACTATACAACATTCTTATGGCTAAACCTTTTATAAATAGAGCATGTGCACATGCTGTTGGACATAATCGGGGTCTCTAAGATAATCTCAGTTAGGTTGCAATAGCAAATAGATATCTATTAGCATAGTCTATTTTTCAGGAAGGTGTTTTTTTCTTTTTATGTATCCATATGTAGCTTGTTATTACAATTACCCAGTTTTCTATTTTTAATTTTTTTCTTTGTTTAGTTTGGTCCCCTTCTGCTGATAAAGAAGATGATTTCTAAGTTGTTCTGTAGTCATTTCTAAGAGAGGACCTTAGCATGTCTGTGGACACAATCCTAACTCTCCGTGCCGCATCAGCTGAAAGATCCGCCCGCATCACGAGCTGAATGGAGCAAGCTTAGAGGCATGCTGCTCTAAGCTTGCCGGGACCATAGACAACAGCAGAGATTTTCTATAGCCGATGCTCCCAGAACCACTGTCTCCTTCAAGAAGTCACAACCGTTGCTGCAACAATCTTTGCAGAAGCAGCAATGCTAGAGAGGAGCAGCTGGTTACTGAGCATGCGACGTGAATGGAGAACACTCACTGTCACAGCAGTAACGTGCTTTAAAACGGCAAATGGTTAAATCAGCGCCGGCTTAGCTTCACATCTCCGATGTCAGGCCACACATTAAGCGCTCTGTGGAGATTGATCCACAGCCCTTTCTATTAGAGCCCCCCATGGGTTCCCTCAGGATATTTTCCAAAGAGGGTAATGGTAGCAGGGACTCTAACCTGGCTGATATCCGTGAAAACCACAGCACAACAGATAAAGGCCACTAATCATAATAATTAAAGCATTTATATAGATATTGTGAACATTTTATTTCATATAGAAATTAAACAATGTTGTGTTTCTTTTTATTGTTAATATTACAGAGAATGAAAGATAAAACTTGGTTTTATATCTGGTATCTATCCTTTCTGGTTTTGTTTTTGAAACTATGTATTTAAGTTTGTAATTCTTATTTTTGGAACTAATTAGCAAACCAGAAAAAGTAGGTACTAGTTGTCAACTCTGGCAAACAACACTTTTCAACAAGTCCATTGTGATAAGTTGTCACTTGCCCCCACCTACTCTGGTTTGTTAATGTTGTAGCATTTGATTTGTTGTTTAGTTTTTTTTTAATTGCACAGCTGATGTCATGTGTGTCTTTTTAAGATGCAGCGGTGGTTTTTATGTTTTTTAAATAGTTGTGTTTTCAATGGGTTGATTTGATGTGATTTGGGATTTGAACTACAGGAACGCATTAACAAAGGAAAAAGAGAAACTCTAACATAAAAGAAAAACCCAAAACATACTAATAAAAAAAAAGAAGAAATAGAAAGGTAGTGCAAGAAAATAATTTAATTTATGAAAAAACTTTAACGGGGTAAATATGGCAACATTTTTATTACAATAATAATTTACAACAATATTTAAAAGGCTAAAACAGATTAAGAGCAGGTTTTGTTTACACTTACAATCATTAAGGAGTAGTTGCACACAAACTTGTCTAATTTCGTATGGGAAAAAGGCTGGTGTAATAAAACAAGAATGGTTTATATTTTTGTTTTCTTTTCAAAGACATTTCCATTGCGCTGCTCTTTCCACTTCAGCGTAACATTACTCACACCGGTCTCCTGCAGTCTGTCGTGGAGCTAGGACAAAAATTAGAAGACATTTTAGACAATACATATCTTAAATGATTGACTTCACATTTCATTTTCTTCTTCTCTCAGAGGAAATCAGTTTTGCACTGTATACAGTTTCACTTTTAAACATACCTTTGTCAGGATGATTCCTAGTAGGACAGGGTCATTCAGATCCACTGAGTCTTGGGTTTGAACTCTTAGCTTAAAGATTTGTTTTTTTTCTAATTTAAAAATAAAAGGTAATAGCTTGAGTTTTCATTTCAGCAACATGTTTTATATAGGTTGAAATAACTGGTCCATGCTCAATGACTATATATATATACTTACAAAGCACGTATTTTTATTATCTCCTTTTGATTTCAAATGATACTCACCAGGAGGGCCATAACAGACAAAAGGTAATCTTTTTTCACATGGCAAAAACTTCCATCCTCCTGATCTTCCAGAAGATGTAACACCACATATGACTTTCAATGAGCTGATTGGATTTGCAATTAAATCCCAGCTGGTAAAGTTGACGCTGCTCCCATCAGACCAGTAAAAATGTGGATCTCTAAACAGTCCAATCCATGGATGGTAATATGCAGATGACACGCTCTGTACCTTTTGGTTGTCTGTGTCATTCTTTATGGTGGCAAGGTCTATAAAGTTCTGTCTGCAGTACGTCTGAGCACTAGACCAGTTCATTAGGGTATTCACATAAACAAACACAGGATCCGTTTGTGTACCTGTAGTTGAACACAATGGAGGACAATGGTAAGCAGGACTTTTACATTTTATAATGATGCTTAAAGAAGTATGTGTCAAATTTATTATCCTTAACCTTTGTAACACACAACGTGACGATTGTTTGCGCAATCAACATCATACCACTCCCCATAATACCCTATCATTACTCCGCAGAACTCCACAGAGTAAAGAAAATTGGGTTCATTTGCTGCTGTTCTCCAGTGTCTATAATAAGCTCCGCTCCCATTGAATCCATCAGACCATCTCCAGTCGATTTTATTGAACAGTCCAATCCAGACATCCAAACTGTGACCAACAGATGAAAGTGTGTTGATAATTTGAGTCTTTTCTTCAGAGTTTATAATGGTGGCAAGGTCTTCATAGTACTCTCTGCAGTAGGTCTGAGCTTCAGTCCAGTTTAACAAACGATTAACAAAGTGGTACTGACGAGGGAGGCAGGTGAAGAGGAAAACACATTCTGTAAGAGAAATTTAAATCTTATTTAAAATCATACAGAGTCTTTTTTGAAAAAGCTTGTAATATGACCTGATGAAAACATAACATTACATACCCGAGAGAAGCAAGAATCCCAAAAGGAGCTTTTCCATCACTATGCTGATCTAAGGACTGCAGTAGAATGCTCTGAAAGATTCTCTGGCTATTTTCCCTGACACAATGGTATTTATCTGTTGTACACAGAAACCTTTTTTGAAATGACTGACAATAGGTAAATGACATATAAAACACAGAAAACATTTGCAAAGTTTGTGGGCTTCGTAAACAAATATTCCTCCTCAAAAACCAACACAATCATGAATGACAAATCACTTTGGCATCGTGACACTGCAATGCCTTCTTTTATAGTTTTTTATATATCGGGACATCTAGCTTTATTATTGAACCCCTATTATGTGCATTTTAAAAATAAACATTTGTCATTTTTTTCTTCATATGCAGACTCAGTGTCATCCAGTTTCCCACAAGGAGGCAGAAATCTGCAACTCCAGTGCTGCAAGTGCAGGGAAATATTGTTTTATTGACATGTCTAAGGTCCTGTCTGCACCTTCTCCTCATGAGCACGACCTAAAGAAATTGTGGGATTATTTGTATGATTTCTTAAACAGTCATGTGAAAAACAGTTTTTCCTTTTGATTTCATAGTTTTTTGCATTTTTGCACACTAATTTGTTTCAGAACATTAAATTAATGTAAATACTAGTCAAAGACAACACAAGTACTTACAGCATGCAGTCCTTAAATGGGAAAATGTTATTGCTCTATAAACCTAATAACTGTTTGGGTCAACTTTAGCAATACTAGCGATGTGATAATTTGCAATGAGTCTTTTACAGGGTGGTGGAGTAAAACCAGCATGTTGGGCAAAAAGAGCATTAAGGCACCTTTAATTTTATTCATCTTTGATTAGATACTTTATTATGATTAGGTTGGAAATGTAAGGTATCAGAGTTTTTGTCTGGTGGTGTTTTTGGTTGTTCCTCATTTGCTCTCTCCAGGGGGAGTCTGGAAACTCCTGTTCCCTGAAGTTGCTTAGCTGGCAGCCTCTGCAGACCACAGGTGCTGCCAATCATCTTGATTAGGCTGTGGAGGATAAAGGAGCAGCTCTGCAGTCATTCAGCGTCTATTTATCTTTCATGGTACTCCTAAGCCCTTCTGAGTTATCTCTCAAGGATTTTGATGGTTCTCTTGTTACCTTCCTGCTAATATCTCATTGCGTGTGTGAACCAGGTACTCTGTCAGGTCCAAAACATCTCCTAAGAAGGACCCAAGTATACTTCTTCAAATCCTGCAATAACAAACCAAACAAGATAAACCAACAATACACTGGATCCATTCCTTTGGTTTCTTCAAGACCACTTCAGTGCTACCTGTCTGCCCCAAGCATTACAAAAATCCAATTTTATTGAATTAAGTGAAGCATTTGCAGAGTAATAGCTTTAGAATGTTTGTTCTTTATTTCTGTTTAATTGTTATTTATTTCTATCATATCAATTTAATAGTGCATTTTGATAATCAGGATAATTCATAGTAAAAAAAAAGTTGCTAGTCACCAGAAATTGGTTTAATCTAAATTTCTAAAATTTAGGGTATGTAGGGTAATGTTCAAAGAAATTAACCTTTTCTTTAATTTTCGGTATTCTAAATTTTGGAGACACATGCTTGAGGTACTATAAAAATAACATATTTGGCAGATGTGTTTGTTGAAATACTAATGTGCTAAATATCACAGCCAAGTACTTAATTAGAGGGAAACAAGATTCATAAAGTGAACCTCTTTATCAGCGCTGCTCTATGGAGAGGAGTTAAAGATTATAGTTCTAGTGAAAGGAGTTTAAGTCTTAACAAACATTTGGTTGGTTTATGCAAAACCCTAGCACACAGTAAGCAAATATAATCAGGTGAGTTGTCAACCAGGTCAGCCTGTGTGTATTTTATTGGCAAATGTCGTTTAACAGAAGATAACACACATGAATATGACAGGGTATATTCTCCCTGTGTGTACCATTGTCCAAAATTGTAATTTTATTAGGTTTTTCCCAGTTTGTTAATGCTTGATCTAACATTCACTGTTTAGTTGCTAAATTCCTCTATAGTTCTATTTCTATGTTTATACTTTTTTTGTTGCTTTCTGTATTTCATCTCAACAACATTAAAATAAAACATTATCATACTCCATAATACTTTATCACTTTAAAAACAGCGGCTGTTTTTCTCTGTATCCTGCTAATTTATATCTCTGTCGCCTAGGTTAACCTCAGTGCATGCAAATCTTCACTGTTACTATGTGCGTTATCATTTTTTCAAAATACTCTGACAAAACAGTATAGGAACATGTACCGTAGATTTCTGTTCAGTAGTTTTTACCTAAGATGCTGCAATTTGACAAGATGTTATTTTATAAACGATAGCCTGCTAAACGTCGTCACACATGGCTTGATAGATGGCTATGTCTATGGAACCAGTCTCCTCAAGGGAGTTGGACACTCTTTCACTCTAAATTTGCCCCAATAGAGAGGCACCGACTAGGATTGGGCTTTCTGTTGTGAGTCACCCCATTCTGTGTTGAGGAACAGATTCTGGCTGTTGTTTGTGCTAATGTGAAAAACAACAGTTAGGAATACCCATCCTTTCTTTATAATTGGAAGTTTGTGCTGGACATTGTTGTCTTTGAAACTTCCTTGTTCTGCTGAGGGACTTATAAGCTCACACGAGTAATGATAATTGACAGCTTACTTGCATCAGTTAAGTGTCCCAAGAAACACAGGATCAACAAACTAAGGCCTAAAGTGTCCTGTTGCAAAGAGCAGATGTGAATATCTTTATACTTGATTGCTGAGTATGTTATCAACAATTTATGAGCACACAACTGAAATGACTCTTTAATGCTGTTGTTCAGATCGACAGGGTCAAATCTCCTGACCCCACCCTTCCACTTCTAACTGACTACTCTGTGATTGGCCCCAATAATGGAGGAGGAAGCCGGTCAGGAGGATCTACTGGTAACATATTGCACTGTGGCAAAGAAGCGGAACCTTTTACATCCACCTTTGGTAGGCTTTGAACATGTTCAGGAGGTAGCA
This sequence comes from Orestias chungarensis, assembly GCA_032876305.1. Taxonomy (NCBI): domain Eukaryota; kingdom Metazoa; phylum Chordata; class Actinopteri; order Cyprinodontiformes; family Cyprinodontidae; genus Orestias; species Orestias chungarensis. The sequence goes on along the minus strand of JAVLVB010000784.1, from coordinate 42,114 downwards.
GGGTGTTTTGTTGAGAGCGTTTTGCTCCCTAGAAGAATTTTATGAGTTTCAATATATAAACAGGAATTATCTCTGAAAGGACCTTGCTCTGTGAAGGAGATGCTACTGCATGGTACACAGTCTAAAAACACACACACAAATTTTTTTAGCTTCCCACAGGAAAGACAGTTAAGGCTAGTTCCAGCCACACACAAGTATTGATTCATGATTGTGGGCAGGGTTTGCATTTTGTAACAGCTGGTACCTAACAAGTAGGTATAACATTTCATTCCATTTCTAGGTAGAGGGAAACATTACATTCACATAAGCCACCCTTAAAGAAGTACACCTATCAAAAAGCTATTGAAAATTTCACAAAGTGTGACATAACTGAGGCCAGTTTGCTCCTGAATATAGGTGTGGTTGTTCTGTATGTGGTTTGCCACTAAACTCCACTTTGCTACAGCCTCCTTACCTGATGTACATGATGATGTAATCCAGTAGGGTTACTCCATTTTGCCAACATCTTTGCAGGCACCCAATTTTACCCAGAGCATCTATTTGTTTAACCAATTTCTGAAAAAATGACAAAAAAAACAATAAAGAAAAACAGGAAAAAAAACAGGTTACAGATCAGTGACCTACATACTTGTAATTCCCAATAGGCTAAGGATTTAATATATTTGAGGTTGTTTTTTTTTCAACCATAAAACTTTGAGACTCATGGATGTCTGTTTGTCACGATGGATTGCAGCTTGATACCTCTTCCCTGAAAAAAGATACACCTTTCTTCTCCTTCGTTCTCCTTCTGCACAAAGTTTCCAATTTCATTGTTCTGTAAACACATAAACAATATTAGGCAATTCACAATCTATTCAGTTTTTTTTTTTTCAAATCATCTCTTTTTTCTTTGTTCAGATTCAAGATGGGATGATTGTTCCTGCACCATGCCACAATGTGCTCCACCAGCTCTCTGTATTCATCATCTTCTCAATCTCTGATACACCCAACAATTGTTATTTCTGTAGATGACAGGAGTCTAACTTGTACTGGAAGGCTGAAGTGTACAAATTGAAAAGGGATAGTGAGAATACAGTCCTCTCTGGTGCTCCTGTGTTGCGTTCCACCTGGTTAGACACACAGTCCTTCAGGAGGACATGATGGGGAGCTTGTTCCTAAACTGAACATGTTCAATAATGTGTTCAACTCATTTGCTCTGTCCACACTTCCATCAGATAATCTTTTGGCTTGAAGCTTGTGAACTTTTTCATTCCTCACCACACATTTCTGATATTGTTCTTCTCCAGTTTACCTTCCAGCTTCTTCCTATACACCTCTTTGCTCCTTCTGATCTTAACTTTGAGCTGTTTGTGTATACTCCTCAATAACTCCCTGTGTTGCTCTTTTTTCAGTTTCAAAAGTTCCTTCAGGTCACTGGTGATCCAGGGTTTGTTGTTAAGAAAGCATCTCACTGTTTTTGTGTAGATGATGTCCACACTAAAGTTCATATTGCCAGTCACACACTAAGTCATGGCATTAATGTCATCTCCATATGGTTTGCTAAGATAACTCCAGTCAGTAGTATCAAAACAACCCTGTAGGGCTTCTTCAGCTTCCTGTGACCACTTTATTACAGTCATTTTATTAACAGGTAGTTTCCAGACAAGTTGTTTATTTTCTGGGTAGAGAAAAACAAGGTTGTGATCTGATTTCCCCACAGGGGGTCTTAGTTTGGAATGGTATGAATGCTTGAAATTTGTGTAAAACAAATCCAATTTCTTGTTTTCTCTGGTAGAACCGCCAACAAACTTAAAATGTTGGCAGCGGAGCAGAGAGAGAGGTGGGATTAAAATCACCAGATATTGCCACAAAATAATTTGGGTGCTGTGTCTGAATCTTAGCAACAATCGAACAGATGACATCACATGCATTGTAATGGCTGATGGTGGGATGTAAACAGCTACCAAAACAAAACGTGTGAACTCTCTTGGTATATGAAATGGACAAAAATGTACTGCCAGTAGTACAATGTCTAGACCAGGGGTGGGAAAACTTTTTAACTGGCGGGCCAGAATGGGTTCTAAAATTTGACAGAGCGGCCGGGCCGGGATTATAAGTGTGTACCAACATTACTTTACGTCAGTCAAATTCTAATTTTTTATTTTGTATTCTGTATTCTATTTTGTATCATAACAGGTAGATCAACTGCAGTTGTTGTCACAGTGGGGACAGTGGACACACAGGAGAGGATGGAGATTGACCTAAGATAAAGAAAACAACAACAACAAAAGCTTGCCATGTTAGGTGTAACGTAATACTTGAAAAATTATGTTGCTTGCTTCAAAATATAAAAAAATAAAACTGAATAATTAAGCTATTTTAAATGGTGTTTAGCCATACACATACATACACACATATTAATGAGATACCTTGACTAACAAATTTCCCATTGGATGTAATTCTTATACTTGAAAATTATATATACTGTATGGAGATTATTTCCCTCACACAAGTGTACCCCCCCCCCCTTTACCATCGACATTAGCAAAACTGGAAAAAAAAAAGAAAATACACAGAGCTCACCCAAGAAGCAACTCAATAAAAGTTAAAGATGCACAAAAACCAACATGTTAATGTGATTTAAGTTACTGTTAAGAAATGAACTTCTCTCGTTTTTAACTAGCTAGCTAAAAACTCACAAGCTAGCTAGCTAATTATTTGATAATCTGTTTGATAAACATTAGCCTACCATGCACGCCAAGATTCAAACATACCTTAATCTCGGCATTAATTCTCCTCTTCTTCTTTCGTCTTTTTTCTTTTCTCTACCCCAGACTGATATTTCCTTTTTTGCGACATTGTTTCGCCTAACCACCTGTGTTTTTGATGCGCATGAGGCGGGAGCTAGCGGAAACCTTTTTTTTTTGGCAGGAGACTCAGGTGAAAGCTGTTTCATTCAAAATTACATAAATAAATATGTCATGAAATAAATTCATATCCCCATGAAATAAAATTAAATTGACATTTAAAGGAAAAAAAATATATATTTTATTTATTGAAATTTTTCCACAGTATTTATTTAATTTTATTTCATGGGAATATTCATTTATTTCATGACATATTTATTCATTTAATTTTGAATGAAACGGCTTTCCATACAAGTACAGTGAAGCTTCTTTAGCTCCAGAGATGAGGCAGTAAGAATCACTAGGTTTACACCAGCAGCAGCTGAAATTGTGTTTTTGTACAATAATATATTTGTGATGATATAGACATCACCAATTCTACATGGAAAAAGAAATTATAAATTTAAACTGCTCTTGGGGGCCCCTTTGTTTCCTTGGGGGCCCAAAGCCGGCACTTAATTCGCTGGTGCCTTGAGCCGGCTATGGCCAGGGGAGAAACTTCATTGAAGTGGCCATGTAGCCATGAAGAAAAAGAAAGATAGAATAGAATATAGTAGAAAGCCTTTTATTTACATGATACGAATTATACAGTGAGATTGACCAACTCTTCAAAATAAATCACTAAAATATTGAATGTATTTAAAGTGATTCAGTTTATGGTGGTCTCACTTCCATCCAGATTAGGAGAAGTCTCTGACATACTTTTGGGGGGGGACATGTCCCCAGGACTTTTTCAAATGTCCGATTCTGTCCCCTGCACTTTTTACTGTCCAAAAACAATGTTCCGCTACACTACACCGAAATTGTCAGCACTAGGACCAAGCGGACCAAACAACCGCTCAAGCTGAAGCTCGCTTCTCTGAGTTTAGACCGCCCACCTGCACTTGATTGGCTCTGTCTTGTTTGGATCTCTTCTGTGATTGGCTGTCTCCACCATCACTCATTAGAAGCTAACGTTACAATCAGCGCAATAGAGAGAGAGTTCGGACACTCCGATTGACTTCCATTGAAAGAAGCATGGAGCTGCTAATAGCTCCAAACAGCAGTTCCAGCATTGGATGTAGTGCATTCTCTGTGTTTTGGGAAGTGTTTCTAAGGTAAGTTGATAAAAAATACAACTTGTTTTTGCTGTTGTGAAGCGTTAGCTGACTGTTCCGACTCACAGTAATATGTTAAATTTCCAGATTTCGTTAAGCATTTTACCTTGCTAACTTAACTTGTTAGTTGTGTTTTAGCTGCTCATTACAAGCTTGGCGGGTTTAGACGGGTCCGTCTTATTCAGTGTTTTAAAATTTCCATCACAACTTATGTTCTGAATTTCAATAATTTTCCCAAAATTTTTGTCCAGCCACGCCCTTCTACCAGCAGCTGCGCCGGCTGGTCCACGTGGATGTGTTCATCACGGTCGGGCGGCCGCGGGGTCGGCGGGAGCGTGGCGGCCTTCTGCTCCGCTAACTGTTCTACCTGGCCCTTGAGAACTCGCAGCACATGGACTACATCACGGAGAAGCTGTGGAACGCCGTGCTGTCCGGGCAGTGTGTGTG
>JAVLVB010000784.1:14500-24942 GCA_032876305.1 Orestias chungarensis | reverse complement strand
TATATATATATATATATATATATATATATATATATATATATATATATATATATATATATATATATATATATATATATATATATATATATATATATATATATATATATATATATATATATATATATATATATATATATATATATATATATATATATATATATACATATATATATTTATATATTTGCACATACATACAGTCATGGGACTAATGAGATCAATGAGATTTTAGTTAACCACTGGGGGCACTGATGATTAATAATTTTTACCCCGTTGTCCCCAATTAAAGCCTATGCCCACTGTGCCCATATAGATACAGAGTTGGGACCATGTGGTCACCCCACGTGGGCTTATAATCAGAGGTCAATGTTGCTTAACCAATGTGGGGCTTTGCCCATGTGGGCTTGCCATGTAGGGCCAATGTTACTGATGCCATAACCAACATGTTACCCAACTACAGTCAATGCCCACTGTGCCCATATACATCGTATGTTAAGACCACTTGGTTACCCAACGTGGGCTTCCAATCAGGGGGCAATGATGCTTAACCTAAAGCACACACATACACCCATCTACTAAATTCCACCATTTAAATTACATTGTTTAAAAAAATTAAATATAAACTGGCATCCCTCTGTTTCTTGAAAGTTTCTGCAATAAATCAACAATATATAACTTCATTTTCATATTACTAAGATTCCAAACCAACTGATTTCTCTGAATCTTATACCTCCTGCAATGAAAAATATTATGTTCTATCGTCTCTTCTCCCCTACACTCACATTTCCATGTCTGATAAATGATAAATGATGTAGGTTTTCAATACAGTTTTCCCAAGTTATATTATTGTCTCTTATCTCCTATTTCTTTCTGTTGATTTAGTTTCTCCAACTTTCCTTTGTATTTTATAAAACAAACTATCTTTCCTTTCATTCTCCCATAACTTTTGCCATTTCTCCTCCACTTTTTGTGTCATTATACTCTTTACTTCTTTTAGACAAACCCAAACATTAATGTCAACCACCCATGAAATAACACTCTCCTTAGGCAGACTGTCAGCCATTTCATTCTCCGTAGAATAGAATGCCTTTTATATTCATTATACAGATTGTACAAATGGATTGGATGACCACTTCTTTTATTGCCGTGCAAAAAATGTGAGATATGGTCTCGTTTTTTAAGTTTCATCAGAACTCTTACTGCAGCATTTTGGACCAACTGAAGTCATCATAATCTGTTGATAGTAGACAAGAATTCAACCATATGTCTCAGATACTACTGTACACTAAGACAATACAAGACCATTCTAGAATTGTTTCACAGTAAAACGTTATTGCCCAATAAGGGAATTGTCAGTGCAGTTAAGTGAGTGAGTGCCTCACTGATGATCATAACAAGTAAAGTTGTTACTAACAATTTTAACACATAATCAATGTGTCCACTTCACTGTTGTATAATTTTTAAATAGTTTTGTTGTATGATTTCAAACTTTTTCTGCTGAAAATCACTGAATTCCAATGACAATAATACATTTATGGAAGAGAGTGTGGAGGAGATGCACTGCTTTGCCTCATCTTAAGTTCTGCTGTGGTACACAGTGAATCTAGTTGGCAGATGCTATAGCTATTGTTGTGTCGCTTTATGTTGGCAATGTACATGTTTGGTTACATGTCTACATTTCCCAACCCATCTAACTTATTTATGGATGCATGTAACATATTTAGTCTTTCTGACAAGCAATAGATGCACAGTCTGAGTAAGAATTTGCCATAACACACTTATAATGGTAGTGCTGTACTCTACAGACAGAAGGACCACCAAGTGAGGTGCACACACAGACTGAAAACAAGTGTGGATAATTTCAATAATTTGTAGTTGAAATTGCAGCGTACTGGGATGACTTTATTTCGTGCTAGCCTTTAAATCAGCAAGATATTTAAGAGGGAAACAAATCAAGAGACAAACAAGAACGATTTTTACTGTTTCTAATAATCATAATTGTTTTCATAGCTTTGAATTTGTACATCCAATTCCTCAGGAGAAAGTCCCACACCAGTCATAAATCTGATCGCTGGTAGATGGTATGTTTTTTGACCCATACAATGGTCTAATAAACATTCCCATATCCCGCCTACTTCTTCAAATATATTAGCAATGTCAAAGTGTTTACATTATATTATACAGGACTCTTACTTTAAAATAAAAGTGGCTCAGCTTTTTGCATAGAGTTTTATGCAGAACCAAAGACTAATTTTAGAAGTGTCATCAAAGTGGAACATGACACACACCAATAAACTTGGTTCTCACTCGAAATAGCTTTAAAACAATGGCAGCACAGGCTAATTTACTTCTGTTTTTGCTCTATTTGATGAACACCTGGAGCTACACTTCTATAATTGAGAATGCACTATCATATTTGAGATGCTGAGCAATACTCAGAACTGTTTTCTAAATGCTTTCATAAGGTTCTACTTTCTTTTTTAAAATTTTATATACTGACAAGTGTAAAGGGTTGATCATTTTAACTGTATAAACTGTATGTGTTTATCACCTACAGCAGATGCAAACAAATGCACTCCTTTAGCAACAATGTAAATTTAAGTGTCCCTCTGCAACAAACATCATCTCTGTATATCAAGGAAGGACCAGGTTAGTGATAGCAAAGCAACAAGACATGTAAATGCTTTAATGCACTGGTACATATTACAAGAAGAATGACTAAAACCTCTAACCTGTTCATTCCACTCTTGTGGGAAACAGCTGCCAACAATTGTTTGGGATGACTAAACAATTGATTCCCAACTTTTTTTTACCATTTTCTTCATAGACCTGTCCTCCTCTTTCCACTCTGGCAGGTTTTGCTGTTCTTACAAAAAACTGTTCTGGGTATCCAGTCCTTTTCAGTTTGATCTGTGCCCTAATTTAATTTTTAAGTGTAACATGCAGCTGTTCATTCAAACTAATAACTGTCAGTGTAAACTGGATACAATTATTGATTTTATTTTGTGACTCGTTCTTTTTACATTTTGAGACATCAAGTTTGATTAAGCCTGAACTAAACACACATACAAAGGACCCAAAACAAAGTTTTTGATTTCTCTCAATATGTATATATTTTTTCATGACTTGCAGGTAATTTTTTTAGTTTTAGTCACATGTGCTTTGCACACTAGAGTCAGAGCAATTGTTCAAGTCCAAGTCCCAGACAGTGAGAGCTCCATTTTCATTGTCCTGGTTGGATTTTTTCCATAGATAAGCATAACTAGTAAAGCAGTTGCATATAATTAATGTTATAGTTGGCTAGTAAACTAGTTAATATTAGATAGCTGGTGGGGATTTACACATTTACCAATAAAGTTATGACAATGAATCCCTAAAGTAAGCTCGCAAAAAGCCCTCTCCCGTTCAACCGGGCTACATCCAGGGCTAAACAAATATTGCTTAAAGGTACAGTGTGAAGCTTTGTTGGAGTTAAATGCTAGAGTCCTGGGCCGTCACTGGAAGCAAAAGTGTCAACGGTTATGTTATAAAGAGCAGGAGGGATTTGTGGTGAGCATGTTAGTGACGATGCTAACCAATACAGACGCTAACCTCTACCTCTTGCCGAGGTTAGTACACGTCAATTTACACCCCCTGGAGTGGAGGAAAACCAGAAAAGCAGAATCAGGTCTGCATTTTCTTTAAAACATCCTATTTGCATATAACTAATTCTACTAAAATGTAAAATAGGCACTTTATTGACACACTGCACCTATTACAATTCTAATCTGTCATCTTTATGCCCACACAATGTGGATTTAAATGTGAAGTGACGCTTTCCATCCCCCTATCCTGTTCTACAGACATATCCAGGATTCTTACTTCTTTTGGGATTCAGTACTCTGCATTGTATCTGTCTGTATCTGACATGAGTCCTGTTCCAAGTCCTTTTGACCCCTGGATCCTGGTAGGTCCATTCAGCAAAAATGGTTTTATTCATCTCTAGAAACCTGCAGTGGGAGCTGATATCATGTCTTTTGTGTTTCCATGTCCTTTTTTGTTTTAGGTGGTATTTAAGCAGCTTTCTGGACCCTCACACCGAGACGAAACTTGATCATCCAATATGACAAGTCCTGTAAGATTCCTGATCTTGTTGAATGATGACAGCTCAGTTAGGATGGATCTACCGATGGAGCCAGGCACTATTGAATCGCTCATTAAACAAGAAACTTACTCGAGGCATCAGGCTGCAATACAAGGATGTAGACTTTAGAAAATGTGTTAACTTGAAATCAACCTCCTCGATCAAGGATGTCACAGTCATACTCAGCAGCAGCTCCTCTGAGAAACTCTGAACAGAGTTCAACATCCCAATATTCTCCTTTGAAACAGAAGGTCAACTCAAGAAAGGGAATAATGATTACATGAAGAAACAAACTGGACTGACACCTTTGTCAAAAATGCTGTCTGACATACTTGAAAGACTGGCTTAGAAGATTTTCTCCTACAAGGCATGCCCTACTGATGCTGACCTGAGTGATGTAGCAGAGGCTTTGACAAGGAAGCATCCCTGCATGAGGCAACCAGACTCCTTCAATGAGAGCTATGGATGGAAACTGAGACTCAAGAGCAATTATCTCACTCAGCTGAAGTCACATGGACTTGCATCTGAGCTCATGGTGAACACTTTAAAATCCAAGTCACGAGAGGATCCCCTTCTTCTCCCAGTAAAGAACAGCAAAAAGGCAAGAAGATAAAACACCAATTACTATCCTTAGCCCACTAGTGAGACCTGCCTAATGACCTTCAAGTTCATTAGGCAAGAGGTTGTGGATCAGAAGCTTTCCATCGAGAACCTCATGTAAAGATGGCTTGTTCTATTTAAGATGAGAGAGGTAACATTTGTTACACAATTGTTTAGCCCATACATTTTAGTGGGACGTAAATGATAATTGAGGGGTACTTATTTTGGATAAATAATTATAACTTTTGATAATTGACAATTTAATGAAGTAAACTACATATTCTACCTAATTCATAGTTTGGAGATGGGGAATGAATGTGTCCCCCTTGCTATGGTATATTAACTAGGCACAGGAAAATATAAGAATATCATCAATAGCAGTAACTGGACCAGTATCAGAAGGCATCAGATTATTTTAAGAGCCAGTATCTTGAACATCAATGACGACACAGACAACTGTTTAGTTTAACTTGGGCAGATACTTATTATTGCAACCCAATAGGTAAGATGTAAACATACAGTTTTTTTTAAGAACAATAAACCCAAAATAACAATTACCATACTAAGCCAGCAAAAAAATAAAAAAATGAAATAAAAACAAAACCATCTTATACCCAAAATCAGTTCTTGTTGTGTTGGGGCCTTATCCAATCAATGTGTCACTCTTTATATCAATCCTACCACACAGTCCCTGGTAAAGGAGGAGCTGAATCAAGGAATCAAGGAATCAAGGAATTTTACTTCTCATCACATCACATGTGGTACATGAGGGGGGACGAAATTCTAATCCCACGGTCCAGTTTACACCCTGAGAGAAATTTTTAAATAGCTACAAATTAAGAATAATATAATAAAATATAAAGAAATATAAGAGAATAGGATTTTGACTACACAAAATCTACAATATGGGACTTCGGACATAGTAGCAATGAGTAGTCCAGCTCGCCACCCAGTGCACCCTGGGAATCCCTGGATCCTGGAAACACTCCAGCAGGTGGTGGAATGTGGTCTCTTCTTATTGGCATCACTAAAAAAACTGACTTGAAAATGCCAGATGCAGTCCCAATATGTCATTAAATTCATACTGTCTGCATAAATCATGTTCATATTTTAATCTGCAATGAATTATCACCAATCAACAATAATACTCTGCATTAATTAGTTCAAATCATGGTCTCAAAAGATTTAGTTGTACAACAAAAATATATCTTAAGTTCAAATATTCAATTTTAGTTGTGTAACTATAATTACCTTCAAAGTGCTTCTTTTAACAATATTCAATTCAGTCTGCATTAATAACCATTTACAAGAACTCAAATATGATTTTTTTATCTCACAAAACGAAATCATGTACCAAAATGCACTCCTTTAATTTAGTCAAAATTGCATTAATGGTAGTGGATATTCGTGGTAACTAGAGGTATTAAGGCTCAACGTGCTCATTCATTTCCCCGTGCACCAGTAACAGTGAGAGAACGTGCACTAAAAATTACCCTCTTTAATTACCATAGACATAAAATAAACTCAAAAATTAACACCAATTCCCACCGTTTTTCAATGCTAGCAGGTAACAAGAGATGCTATCTGTCTGCGGCTTCCAACATGCGCCGTTTGTATCAGGAAGTTACGTGAACCCACTGTTAAATGTTGTTGTTACAAATCTACATAGCACCTACACAGTTCAGGCACTGTCTGCTGCTCTTGACCCATAGACTAAAGGCACATCTATTAGCTAATGCATACAGTTACACATTTGTGTTTGATTTACACATTTTTCATCTGTCTTTATGTTTTCCTGAATTTTTTCCCTTTTTTAGTAGTTTTATCACCTGAAAAGATACCTAAATTGTGTTCCACACAAGACTTTGAGGGAGAATCGGGACCCCATCAGGGAATTTACTGACCGGGAGGGCTGTGCTCTTTCCCCAGTTTGCATTTGCAGAAGATAGGACAGAAATGTCTCCAGTAACTTCAGCTAAAATGTTGAGAAAATGTTGGTCTTTTTCTCTTGTTAACCCCCGGTAAAACCAAACCTATATATCCAGTTTTGACATACCGTATTTTCTGAAGGCACCAGGGAGAGTGCAGAGCATCCCTGACAGCATGTTGGGCATCTGGATGAGGGTTCTCATGATTCCAATGTAAAACTTTCTTCAATAAAGTTAAAGTCAAGCAATATAAAAACAGTTTTCTTCAGAATCCCACTTTACCAACCTTTCAGAAACTTTTTCCTAAAAAAGTTTTTTCTCTTCACTGGCAATTGGGTGCAACAGTTTTCAGAAAAAAAAAATGAACTGTTGAATTGCTCAGATCAGGCTCTGAGTAAGACAGCTTCCCTGAATGAAATGTTCTACATCTAAAGGGTTTTGTGTAAAGGTCTTAGAAAAAAGGAAGCCCACCTCAGCACTCCGGGAAGTCTTGTGACTTAGAACCTTTCCATTCCCCCTCTATATCCCAGTCTGCTTAATTTTTAAAATCACTTGTAAAAAAAAAAAAAAAAAAACATTAGATCAATCATTCAATTGAATGTTTTCAAGGAAGAGATTTTGAAAGTATTCTCATTGGGTGAGACGTTAAAACCACACCTGCAAACGATAAATAATTAGAGGCTTGTTTATGTAATTTCAATGTATCACAAACCAAACCCAAAAAAACAACAAACAAAAAACACTGTCAGAAAATTCCACACTCAGAGTAAGAACAGCATAAACGAAAACTGGGAAAAACACTCTCACAAACTTCTTTTGCTCTTCCACTTCTCACAAAAAAGAAGACTTACAATCTACTTTTTCAGTCAAAATTTTATCCATGCCTAAATGAAACAAACAAACAAAACTCACTGAGCTGAGAAAAGCACAAGTGCCAACAAGATCCTTTCCATCATACTTTTTTTTTGTGGACCTGTACATAGCATATATGCTAATATAGACAGTTTATGTGATTAAGTCTTTTAAGCCTTCTAAAGCCTTTAGACTTTTGATGCAAAACTTGTAACACAATGGCTGACTACAGGTGAATGTTCATCACAAAAGATTGCCTACTCTCAGCTCCTCTAGGCAAATATCTCACCTGAGAAACAACGCCTAATGTCTGTAGTTGCATGTTGTATATCAGTGGTTTCCGCTTACTGAATACCAGAGACCTTTGCACTCCAAATCCAGAAGATTTTGTTTTCTGAGCACAAAATTCTTTTAGGATTTTTACATAAGTGATAATGTTTTTTTTTAAGGGCAACATATTTTGCTCAGTTATTTCTGTATTTTTAGATCAAGTTATTTACTTTCTTTTTTTCTTTTGTTACTGCTTACCCCTCCAGTCTTCACTATTCACTTTGAAATTGATTATTAAGCCTTCAAATGTATTTCTCAAGAACTACTTGCTTTATTATTCAATTAATTTCTATTGTTTATTTTTTTTACTTATGTTTTTAAGTGTTTTCACTTGTTTTATTTAAAAATAAAGCTAGCTTTGCTACTGGAATTGACAATTTTACTTTTCAACAATATAAACCTATGTATGCTCCTCTAGGCTCAGTGAGGTCCAACTCATTTAGGGTATAGTATTTATTTTCAACTGTGCTGATAAACACATAAAAAACACATAAAAAACATTGAAAAGAGTAACGAAGTGCATCCAATTAAGAAAAGAATATAAAGTTTCTGAAATTTTCCTGTAAAATTAGCAGTTTCATTTATTAAGCTATTATCATTTGATATATAAGTTTGTTTATAATAGAAAGTGACACATCTTTAAAAAGAAAATCTAAGAAAAGAGTTCGACTTTCGTGCTTTTATACTAGCTAAACTCTTTTTTTGGGTTTTAAATTATTTTTAGGGAGTTAGTTTGCTCAGCTTGTCCTCAGTGGAGAATATAATAGATTAAAATAGTGCATTAATCTAGATAAGAAGTAGTACAAGACTTGATTACTTGTATTGATCAGGCAACGCATGTCACACTCAAATTCATCACTTTACATAACTTAGTAGGGTCACTCGCCTGGAGCAGAGAAACATGTTTTGTTTATGGGTCAGATTGCTAAACTTGTTCATGTTCATATGCCGTCTCAACACTTTAACATTGGTTCTGAAGGATCCTGCTAAGTTTTAGATATTTTACAAATGTAGATCTGTAATTCATCTGGTAAAGAAGGAAACTTGATATATTTCCAGGAGGTGGACCGCTGAAGACCAAAGCAAAATTAACCACAGAGAACCTAAGACAGACACCTGAGGAAAAGGGAAAGCAGTTGTCAAAGTAGAGCATTTCTGTAATCAGGCTTTGTTTTCTAAAAGAAAACAATATTTCCATCTCTGCAAGTCCTCCTGTCATCGGCTACTTTGCATAACAAATTACTTCCAAGCTCTCCAGATAAGCCAGTGCCAAGTGTGTTTTTCTACATACCTGCCTTTATTTATTAGGGCTTGTAAATCATTGTATTAAACAAAACTCTATTTCAGCAACCTAAACAAAGAGATGACAGTGGTGTCTGTGTTGGAGTTTGCTTCTTTTACTTATGAGACAGTTGTTATTAAGTTGAAGTGGTCCAGAGAAACTTTTTTGAAGCCAAAATTCAGAAGATTATGATGACCTGGTTAGTTTTGTATGTATGTATGTATGTATGTATGTATGTATGTATGTATGTATATTAGATTTTTGTGAAGTGCCGTGAGACGACACCTGTTGTAAATTGGCGCTATATAAATAAACTGATTCTTGATTCTTGATTCATGTATGGATGTATGTATGTATGTATGTATATATAAATATACAGGTAAGTAGGTTAGTTGTTGTGTCGAAATCTACATGTATTGATTTGTCTAGGCGACTAAATTATTTAAGTCTAATTCAAATATTTAACACATTACAAATCCCTGAACGTTTGGCTAATTTCTGATGTTTAATATTCTCTCATTATCGTCGTGTATCTGGTCCGGGGCTGTACATTGGGGACCCGTGGGTGGTGCTGCTGCGCGGTGGTAGATGGGGCCTTTGTGGGGCCCAGGGCTGCAGCTGCATGTCTTTTGTTGGGTCGCTGAGTTGCCCGGGTGGGGGTTGGAAGGCGGGGCTAGGGCTCTGGCGCCTGGGGGTCACCTGCGCCTGGTTGTGGGGTTCGCCTGTGCCCGGGGGGTTCGGGTTAACTTGAACGTGCCGGCATGGTGGTGGGTCGCTGACGGTCTCTGCCTAGGCGGTGTACTCTGGGGTCTCTGTTAGGTCTGCAGGACTCCAAAAAAAGAGTGTGGAGGTGGGGGGGGTGGATGTGATTGGGGTGTGTGTGTGTCTCTTCCTTGCGGGATGGTATTGGTGGGGCTGGAGGTGCGTGGTCCTGGGCCCATGTTCCCACCCAGAGTGAATGCAGTGATTACGCCCCCATATTCTGTTCTCCCCAGCCACCTCTTGGTCGACCGGTCATCAACATTTTGGGCCAGAGGGGGGAGGGCAAGGGTCTTTCTGCGCTCCTGTTTCCTGGGTGCCAACCCATGGTGGGGGGGTTTTCTGCGGGCTCGGGGCGGTGGAGACTGCGTCGGAGAATCAAGAATCAAGAATCAAGAATCAGTTTATTTATATAGCGCCAATTTACAACAGGTGTCGTCTCAAGGCACTTTACAAAAAATCAATTAAAATCAAGGATACATTCTAACAAATCAATTTGAAAAAGTTTCCAATCTAAGGAACCCCAGCAGATTGCATCGAGTCATTGACTTGCAGCATTCACTCCTCTGGA
>JAVLVB010000783.1:150870-163375 GCA_032876305.1 Orestias chungarensis | reverse complement strand
ACAGCTCTCCTTAAAGTTACTAATGATATTCTCATGGCCTCAGACAATGGGCTCGTGTCTATTCTAGTTTTGTTAGATCTCAGTGCTGCTTTTGACACAGTCAATCACAATATCCTCATTGAAAGGCTCAAACACACTGTGGGGATCAAGGGAACAGCACTAGGCTGGTTTAAATCGTATTTGTCTGATAGATCCCAGTTTGTTCATTTAAATGAAAAATCTTCTCCGCATTGTAAGGTTACTTGTGGAGTACCACAGGGTTCTGTACTTGGCCCAATTCTATTTACTATATACATGGTCCCTATTGGTAAAATCATCAGACAGCATGGTGTTAATTTCCACTGTTATGCTGATGATACACAACTGTATTTATCTATAAATCCCGATGAATCCAGTCAGTTTGGTAGATTACAGGCATGTCTAGATGACATAAAAATGTGGATGACTTTAAACTGTCTGCTCTTGAACTCTGAAAAGACAGAAGTGGTTATCTTTGGACCAGAACCTCTAAAAAAGAAATTGCTTAGTCAGCCACTTGACTGGATAGAATCAGGTTGGCATCTGGTGAAAATGTAAAGAACCTTGGTGTTATTTTTAATCAGGAAATGTCTTTCAAGTCTCATATAAAACAGGTCTTTAAGATTTCCTACTTTCAACTTAGGAATATAGCAAAAATTAGAAATATTCTCTCTAGGGCACATGCTTAAAAGCTAGTCCATGCATTTGTTACTTCAAGGCTGGACTATTGTAACTCTTTATTAGCACTTCGCTCTCAGACTGATCTTTCAGTTATCAGGCTCCACTCCTGTGGAACCAGCTTCCAGCTTTAGTCCGTGAGGCAGACACCCTGTCTAGTTTCAAATCTAGGCTTAAAATCTTCCTGTTTGATAAAGTTTATAGTTAGGAAGAGGTAGAGAAGACAGCCTAATCCAGTTGGGGAGGAACTCAGTCTTGACAGACGGTTCTCCTTTACTCTACCTTCTTCATGTCTCACTCTATAGGGTTAAGGTATTTAAGTTTTTCTATAGCTATGCTGCTATAGGCTTAGACTGCTGGAGGACAATCTGACCACTTCTCTCTCTGATACTTTCTTCCGTTGTCCAATCTACCTAGTTACCGTTATTTCAACCTTGTTAACCTCTTGTTTTCTCTTAGTGTTCTTCTCGCCATAGTAGCCACACCTGGGCCGGCGTTCTGTTAGCTTAGACAGCTTCTTGGATGAGAAAATGGGCTGAGATGCTTCCAGTGACGCTCTACAACTGCTACTATAAACTATTATTTCAGTATCCTGTGCTTCTAATTTAGTTTTCTTTCTTTTCAAACCCCCAGTCGGTCGTGGCAGATGGCTGCTTGTACTGAGCCTGGTTCTGCTGGAGTTTTCTTCCTGTTAAAGGGGAGTTTTTCCTCTCCACTGTCGCTAACTGCATGCATTGCTGTAAAGTCAACGACAACACAAGCCATTGTTTCTGTCTGCTGATTCCAGAGGAGTGAATGCTGCAAGTGAATGACTCCATGAATCTGCTGGGGTTCCTTAGATTGGAAACTTTTTTAAATTGATTTGTTAGCAAGTATCTTTGATTTTAATTGATTTTCTGTGAAGTGCCTCGAGACGACACCTGTTGCGCTATATAAATAAACTGATTCTTATTTCTTCTTGAGGTGGTGATCTTTCATCCATGCAGATATGTCAGAAGGACAGGCTGAGATTCACGTAGGTACAGATAGGTAGTCTGGAGGAAAGGAAAGATAGAGCTGGGTATCATCTGCATAGCAGTGATAGGAGAAGCCATGGGAATGGATGATTGGGCCCAGCGAAGTAGTGTACATGACAAAGAGGAGGGGGCCCAACACTGAGCCTTGGGGCACCCCTTGTGGTGAGGTGGGGTCACGTCGATGTTTGGCCTTGCCATGCCACCTTGAAGGATCGTCCTGTCAGGTAGCCGTTGTGGAGGCTGCAGGCCATTTTTCTGTGGATTTCTCTGAAGGGCAGGAGGGTCTGCTTGGCTTTTCAGTAAAATCTATAACTAATTTAAGTTAGTTATACAATGAAACAGAGATATAGAGAATAGAAGTTCAAAAACATGTTGTAACACTGAATTACGTCATCAGCATCTAAAGTTAGATTTAATAACAAGAACCAAATGTCTTGAACAGGTTGTATGCATCAGGGTTTATGGAACAGCATAAAAACACACCCTGAGCTCTTTACTATCTTTAATTATGTTGGTTTAACCTGTAGCATATTACAGAGACCTCTGAGAGCTCCATGTTGATTTAGTTTTAAAGTGTGGCTTCAAAACTTTACATCTAAAAACTTGTATCACAAGCAAATTAGCCTCATTAAATCTTTACTGTAAGCTCTCCCACCGTCACTGACACAGCCGGGTGAAATGTTGTGATCCTTTACCCTGTGCTACAATCATTCTTCCTCCATGGGTGCAATAGTTGCAGACTCTCTTAAGCAGGTTATTTTGAGGTAATGCAACAAATAAAAAAGAGTTTGCACAAGAAAGGTTACAATACGATGGTTGTTCCTACACATACAAACCACAAGAGCATGTGGACAGAATGTAAAGTTGATGGAGAAAACGGAATATCCTTTTTGGGGAACTCGAATCATGATTGCAAATGAAACTTCAAGGTTCTTTCTTGAAACTCCATCCCTTAATGATGTTTTATAAATCTTAATTTTTTTCTAGATGATCCTGTTTTAATCAGTTTCATTACCTGAGTTAAGCACAAAGATCTGATTTTGAGCATCTTCTCCTGGTCATGCAAAAGTAAATGTTTGTTTAATTAACCTTCATTAGGTTCAGTCAGAGTGAAGCTTTATCTCTTTGGCACCGTTTACGCCACCGTAGACCGTTGTACTCTTCTGCTGGTTCACTATTTTCAGGTACTTCCACATTTACATCTGTAAACACAGCATTCCAGCAACATTCCCTTATATTTGTGTGATTGCCTCAACTAATCCTAAACTAATTTACAAATAAATTGAAACAACCTTCAACTGGCCAACCCATCGGGTTTGGAGCTTAATACCTGTTAACACCCCCACCCAAACTTTGATCTCCCCATGTTAACAAGACTCTACCCCCTACAGTTCTCCACATTATTCTGTAAACTAATTAAGTTGAGATATGTTGGCACCCTTGACCTTCAGCTAGTAAAGTTTAGTAAAATTACTCCTAAAACTACATGTTATTAAACATTAACTAAAGATATTTGTCAAACGTCTGCTCTAAAAGATTACTAATGGAATGAAATGCAGTAACAGTGAATGTTTGTTTTTTGTCATGGCAAAAATGTTATTTACTTATTTGCAATTTGATTATATATATATTTTTAAATTATTTTTAATTGTAAGGAATTTATTTAAAACGAGGAATTCCTTGTTGATTTTACCTTGTCACTATGTGGTAGGCTACTGAATGCTTCTAAAGGTGTATTACGATGCTGTGCCATGGAGTGCATGTTGTTTTTAACAATAACTTTTGTCTAAAAGCTTTAACTGCCGTTCTCACAAAAGTATTTTTGGGGCTTGGTTATGTGATCCCCACAGAGCCTACGTAATTGATGCAGACACACGTGAGCGCTTGCACTTGTGTAACGTGTGTTAGTTACTTAAAGGCCATCGTTGGAGGCGGGGCTTATGCTTCCATTCAAACTGCAAACGAGCCTGAATGAATCCTGTAAGACTCAGGATGGTCTGGTGCCGTCGTACGTTAAACGTCGGGTGCCAGGCTGTGGGGGTAGAACCTTTAGCTGATGCTAAACGACACATCCATCATGTGAAAGCTGGAGAAAAAAAGCTGGAAATGTTTCAGGAGGTCTTCATTCAAAAATATCCTAGTCAAAGTTCGTTCACAGACATACTTTAATAAAAGCTCCAAACTTTTCTTTTACATTTAAAGAGGCTGAGACTGAACAAACTACAGGATTTAATATAATACAAGGTAAAACTTGTTTTTTTAGGAGGCTGGAATGTAAACAATTCTGTGTTTTTAACTCCAGTCTGCTACAGGCAGCACTCGCTTTAGTATTTCCTGCTTTTAGTTCTAATAGAAGGTTTTGTGGTGAGTCGTCTCTTCCTCAAAAACATCCCCCCTCTCACTTTATTCTGCCTGCATGTGGTTCCCTCCACTCTTCAAACTATTCAATGAGAATAAACTTTAAAGAACATGGAAGATGGATCCCTGCAGTCCTGATTCCGATCTAAGAACAGCAGCGCTCTCAGATTACCCCCAGGGGTTCTGCTCCACTTTTATGAATGGTTTGGATAGAAGTTACCTCTTTAAGCCCGGCAGCCTGTGTGAGGATTATCCTGAACCAATGTGGTGTTCAAGCTGACCAACTAACATCACGAGTCAGGAGATGGAGTGATAAGGTCAGGAAATGATGCCTAAAGATGCTTTAATCTCACTCCTCTATCTGTTCCACCCTTTTGTGTCACTTTCTTAGACACTAGCTTCACCAACGTAGTATTCAATAGTAGCATCAGAACCTAATATGAGGACAGGGTTTCAGAGAACAACTGAACAAGTTCGACAGGCGTAGTTTCAGGAATTACACAAATGTTATCTGATGCCTCTCCTTTTTCATAATCCTCACAAACAGGATGGTTTGACCCTCAACTCTGCTGCCCCACCCTGAAACAAGCATGTCCATCCCGTATGAGAGACTCTTGGTTTCCCTCAAAACCAGTTACTTAATTTCTTCTTATGAAACTTTTTTCAGGAGGGGTGGAGCAATGGAAGCAGAGCATCCTCCCTAGGCTCCTCCCACAGAAAACTGACACCTCCCTCCTGCTTTAAGCTCCCTCCCATCACTCTGCGGTTAGACCAGCCTCAGTCAGCCCCACACTGCACAGCCTCAGGTCGGTCTCAGAGCTCAGCACAGGTGTGACTGCGTATGTATGCGGACACGCTCTCCGACTGCTAATCATCTGCCTGCTACAGACTCTTTCTGCAGCCATTTATTACATTTGAACATTTGACTGCTGCTGAGCTCTCAGCTTTGCCAGTTTGACTGAATCTGCGCCGTGGGATCATTTCCTTTAGACCAGATCGGTTACAAACATTTACTTTTGGCTACAACAATGAATTTTGATGAGATTCTGAGTAAAATCGGAGGCTTTGGGAAGTTCCAGAAACTCCTGTATGTGTGGATCTGTGTACCTCAGATCTTCTTGGCGTTCCACATGCTGGTATCCGTGTTCACCGGGGCCGTTCCTCCTCATCTGTGCCGCTCTACTTGGCCCTCAGCGGGAACCCCTGCCAACTTCAGCCTGCTGAGTGGCCCAGAGGGCCGATCTGAACTGTCCTGCAGCATGGCCCTGAACCACAGCGGTGCAGCTCCTGCGGACGGACACCCCACTGTGAGCTGTCAGGACGGCTGGGAGTACAGCACAGACACATTCCAAAGCACCACAGTAACCGAGGTGAGTGAAAAACAGCAGAGACTCTGACACGTTCGCAAGGCTCAGAAAAGTCCAGTTTGGCCTAATGTGTTCAGCAAAACAGCTTCATGCAGCTGTAGAATCTGGAAGGGCTGAGCAGTTTTATTACAGAAGGCTCTGTGATATCTGAGACTGAGGGAGGTGATGAGACGGACACATGCGGTTCAGGCATCTTTGACTCTTTACTGCAGGTCCTGGCAGGGCAGATTTGTGACACGTGAAGGTGAAGGTTGGGGCCGATGCATGAGCAGATTGAAGGAGCCGGGGCATCGTCTGGTATCATCAGCAGCTCATTGCCTTCATTTAGCTGCAAGCAGAGTTGTTGCTTTCAATGTTTCCTTAAAAGGTCAAAAGGTCACGTGCAAATCCATGTGACCTCCTTGGAAAGGCCAATTCTTCAGCAAATACCACTAATGGTGCATCGACAATCACAGGGAGGGACTACAGGTGTGTGTGTGTGATCCAAAGTTTTTCAACTCTGACAGAAATCGGTTACAGATTGCAGCAACAATGCCCTCCAGTCCTGTTCCAGTTTACCAGCTGCTCTGTAGCTGCAGACGTTTTCACCCTCTATGCTTCTTCTAGTGGGACTTGGTCTGTTCCAACGCCAGCCTGAACAATTTAGGCTCGTCCATCTACATGTTCGGACTCCTTGTTGGGGCTGTTTTATTTGGTTACCTGGCTGACAAGTAAGTCAAAGACAACCTTTCAAAGATCCTCCCTAGTCTCTTATACCTTTAAGCTTTGCACCTTTATTATTGTGTTCTTTCTGTATTTTTCAGATATGGCCGCCGGATCATCATCCTTGTAAACCTTGGAATTCAAGCAACGTTTGGTGTGGCGGCCGCCTTTGCTCCCAACTTCTACGTCTATACAGCCCTTCGCTTCATGGTTGGAACATCTATCTCCGGCGTTATCATGAACGCCTTTGTTTTAGGTCAGAACCTCATCTCACAGGAAAGATTTCTCTCAGCATCTATTTTTTTATCCAGCTGACACGTTCAAGGTCACAAAAGGCTGGTGCTTATCTCTAGTAAACAGTGGGTGAGAGGTGGGGTACAGCCTCAACAGGTCAACATCCCAGACAACACAAAGAGATAAACAACCGTTAAAAACAAAGCCAGGAACAACTTAAATAGGTCTGTTACCTTTTTGGACTGAGCTGTGTAGAACAAACTGGGTCCATGTAGAAAGAAGATGATCCTTGTTAGGATCTTCCTGTTGTTTGTACCGTCGAGAGCAAACAAGTCTCAAATTAAAGAGTAATAAACACTTTTGCAAGGTTCTCTTCCTTCTAAAGACAAAATTCAACAATACTTGATGACGCCTATAAGATTAAGCAGCGATAAGATGTTCCAAAACTCCGATGATCTTCTTCACTTACATGTAAGATGTTTTAACAAACAAAGGCGATCCAGCAGAACAAACTTTGCTCTTTATATCAGGATCAGCTTTGGCTCTGTGGCCTCCAGGAAAATCAGATTTAATGGTGAAATTTAAACAGGTCGTTAGCTTAAATCAGTAATTTAATACATGTGTGCAGGCAGATATGTAGAATAAAATTACTGGTTCAAAGTTGTCGCCATGAAAAGACTCCACCATAGGTGCGTGACCTTTTAGAGCAAAGGTCACAGGACCTTTATGTGTGTCTGGTACTAGGGTGGTTGTTTTGGCCTTAGGCTGAGACTCTAGAGGTTTATAAATGAGGTCAGAGGGTTGGTCTCTGTCAAAAACACCAGAACCAAGAACCTGACGAGTAGATGGCGTTCTGTGCAGGTTCAGTGTTTCAAGCACGCTTTGCTGTTTACTCATTGGTCTCTGCTACACAGGTACTGAATGGACGGGCCTAAAGCAGCGCATGCTGGCCGGTGTAATCACAGACTACTTCTTCGGCTTCGGATACATCATCCTGGCTGGGGTGGCGTACTTCATTAGAGACTGGCGTAAACTGCAGCTGGCTATATCTGCACCTGGCTTCCTCTTCATCGTCTACATTTGGTGAGTGGGCTAAAAATAAGACCAAATTAAAACTTAAAAGAACAATATTCTTAGGTTTATACTAACATCATGAAGCTGATTGTCTGACTTGTTTTGTGCTCATGAATTATGGCGATTCGTTTTCTGTCTACAAGGCATTCCTCAGACCACAGGAATATGTGCTGACCTTCTTTGAGGTTGCCTCGCATGCCTCTTGCCATGCAAGTTATTTATGATTCTCATCTACATTTGACACAAGCAAAAAAAAAGAGAGAGAAACAGAGAAAAAGAGCAATGCCTTCATTCCAGTGAAAAAAATACCCTAAAGGTCTTTAAGTTGTGGCTTAAGATTGATTTTTTTTAACACAATGCGCTTTTGCTTCTCAGGGTTTTGCCTAAATCGGCTCGTTGGTTGATGGCCAACGAGAGGAACGAGGAAGCATGGCAGGTGATCCTGAAGGCAGCGGAGATGAATGGGAAGCCTATCAGTAAGGACCTGGAGATGTGTCAGGTAGGAATGTGGCTCTTAGTTATCCTTCTACTGGAGACACGGTTCGTTCTATGTTGACAAAATGTCAACTGAGGTCGGTCAACGTCAGTCTGAGTCCCACATGTTTTTGGTAGAAGCTGTGAGTGGCTGACTTTGGACTTTGGTGGTATAAAAAACAGTTTTATTTTCCCAGTGAGAAACTGTTCTATCAATTTCTCTTTTCCATATGACACATTTTAAATGATTTTATGCTCTGTCCTGCAATACTGTACATCAAAAGTAAGGCTAGATGCATTTCCTTTTACAAAAGTATTCATACCCCTATAACCAAAACACAACAAACCTAAATGTACATAATTGAGAAACTAATGCACAGTTGTGACACTAATCATCCACTCAGAGCTACACATCAGCTTTGCTCTCATTGGGACTTTCAGGGTAAATGAAGTGAAAATCAGGAGAAACAAAATCAGTCTTAAGGTTACTAAAGTTATTCTGATCATCCCACAAATTCAAACGAGTGTAGTTGGGAAGGTGTTTGTTAGCCGTGGAGGAAGTTTTTCTTCCTTTTGTGGTTCAGATTGTGTAACGTGACATTCCACATTGGTGAGTTAGCAGTCCTTTACTCATGTGATGTGTGAATTGTCTTCCGTCTTTGGAGTGTGTTTGTTCATGCATTTCAATCAGGACGTGTCAGTATGTTTGTTTGAACTGCAGAATGTGAAATCAAAGACACATGTACCATTTGCATTATGTTGCCATGTTCTATCTCATAGCTGCATGGATTGTGCAGCTTTACAATCAAATTATGTATCATAAACTCAGTTTACCCTTCACTGCTTTGGTGAAAATCAGTCTGCAGCATGAGCTAAATTAAATTAAACAAAGCCTCACTTTCTTTAAAGCTGCTTCTTCAAACTCCCAAAGATTACGCAGGTTTATTGGAGCAATGGTGCTTGAGGTGTCGGTGTGGAGCAATGATCTCATTTTGTTGGCAAGCCCTCACTCTGCTTTCACTTTGTACTTGAGACAGGCATCTGTGATGACACCTGGAATGCTTTTTCTTCCTTGAACGGTCAGTAACCCTGGCTGCTTTTCCACAGGGATGTCTAAAGCAGGACATCAACTCTCTCCTGGGGGGCTAGTAGTAACTATTACATTTATTCACTTCCGTTTATGTAGTTTGAAAATCCACCAGACTAGGACACAAATCTGCAGATTATGGTAAAGTAAGACCTCATGTCTGAACCTATACTGAAATATGCAGTTTAGATCATAATCACTACATATCACTGAAAGCATTTTAAACTAATCAGTCCCAACTATTATTAAACTAATATGATGCCTTGAACAGTTACTCAGTACTTGAGAAGCTTTTGAATAAAATACGGTAAGAGTTGCTACATACTGCAACTCTTACCCGAGCAAAATCCCCCTCTCTTCATCTAACAAGCAAGACTGAATCTGGAGCTTTGTATTCTACAGAAATCTTAATCTCTGATCAATTTTATACGTATGAGTTTTTATTTGATTTTAGATGTTGATAATGATAATAATGTCAAAGCCAAACTGATCGAGTAAACCAGTAAATACGACCACAGTTCAGGCCACAGGTAACCCAGATAGTTAGTTTTTAGTCTGGTAAGTTTGAAGGGAACGCAGGGTTTAATACTGACGCCAGACATCTAGCATACTTCCTGTAAAAGGTCAGATTAGTTTAATATATATTATACGAGAACAGAAAGTTACAAATACATGAAACGTCACAGTTGGGAAAATTTTAAGACTTTCCTTTCTTTCTAATTATAAATGTTGTCAATCTGGACTTTCAGTAACAAGAAATGTCCAAACCATGTAACTTGTTCACCTTTAGCCTCATCACTAGGTCTGCTTAGTAAACTGAACATACTGACATACTGGCTCCCTTCCATTTATTTTAGAATAAGTTCGTTTTTCCATGGTTGTACACAGTGAACCACCTCCATGGATTTCTCTGTATTTTATAGTTTAAAAACAAAAACACAGAGTATATCTCTTAAGATGTCACTACCTTTATTTTTGCTCTACTCTCTGGAAGTGAATCAGTTTAGTTAGGATTAACAAAATAATCTCTATATCCAAAATACCATAATAAAAGAATAAAAATCGAAAGGTTGCAGAAAATTCATTCAGTTTTAACTTGCATTTCTTTTAAACTGTATTTTCATCATGTTTTGTTTTTTCTTTTTCTTTTTCAAAGTTTTATTACTGATGACCTTATTTTCATTATAGTGGACTTAAACTAATATAAGTTTGTTCTTCTTAACTGATGCTAGAATGGAGAAGTTTAGCCCCATTTAATGACAGATAGAGAAAATAAAATGATGTAAAACATCTGGTTTAGTAGAACTTCTACACATCACACATTATTGCACATCTTCCCAAATGTGATGATTAGCCTCCCTTCCTCTTGTTCCCTTTTTCTTAGCATTGTTAACCATTTACAATAGAGTTTTCTCAGCATTACCCATAATTCTCCAGGTCCTCTTCCACTGACTTAGACACAGCTTCCTCTGTCAGAGGGGGCGCTGATCTTAGCCTAAACATCTCTGATTTCATTCTGACTGCACATTTTTCCGGTCAGGTATCTGCTCAAAATAAATCCACCATAAACTCCATCCAGGATTGGTCAAATGTTTTTTTTTTTTGTGTTTTATGAGCAAAGCCGTGTTGAGTTCAGCCAGTGTGCAAACGACCAGCGATTTGTGTCTTACCTGAACATCTCATACACAGACGTGTGGATCTGATCTTGAAGGTCTCATGTCGATCCTGACCCTCGGTCGTGGAATGCAGCTTATTAATTAGTGAAACCTTTTTATTGGTAGATGACTCAGATATTATGATAAACTCTAACAAACATAAATCAGTAACAAACATTACATTTGGTGTTGCTCCAGTGAAGGATTGCTCACTGTATTCACTGTACACGCCACAGTAATGACTGTGGAACGCAGTGCCGTCTATTCTTACTTTGAATAGATGCTTCCGATTACAGGCTCTTATTTGAACATGCAAACTATTGAGAGAAGGTGAAGAATTCAGCTGCTTAGTGGAGTAGATGTTAGCATTGTTACCCTGTAGCAGAAGGTTTGAATCCCAGGCTGGGATCTTTCTGCAGGGGATTTACATATTTCAGCCCTTCAAGGATTAGCTGGTGTAGACAACATGAGAATGGATGTTTCAGCCGTCCTCTGACCTTTGTGTCCATGTTTTTATTTCCGTCAGGTTTATCAAACTGAAGAGAAAACTGAACTGAAGAAAAAACACTCCCTCATTGACCTTGTTCGGACCCCAACAATGAGGAAGCAGTCCCTGATTGTCTTTTATTTATGGTGAGTAATCTGCAAACTTTACGTCTTTATCTTTTTTAAGTAAGGATTCATATGTGTCAGTCAGTAGGTCTGATCAAAACCGGAACACTGTCGACCCAAACATCACATCCAAGGCTAGGCCTCTGTTTATATGAAACCAGAGAATGTGGCCATCCTGAAGGAGGGGTTTACTCATCTGACTAACACTCATGTCAAACACAGAAGATTTTTACTAAGTTAGTGAGAAAACGCTCAATTAAAGACTTTTCTGTTACCAGATATTTGTTACTGGCTGCATATCGATGTCAAAGTGGTGATGAGAAAACGTTACTGCCTCTACCTCACTTATGAAACAACAGTTTACAGGTTTGATGGCTGTTTTAAAGACCCTTCAAGAAAAGAAGAAAGATATTGACTTACTTTTACAGAGTTGCTGTGAATGTTATTCTGTGATAGAAGGATACTGTAGCCTGCAGGCCAGGTGTTTGCTGCTACTCCCCTCTTTCTTTAATAACCTACACTTGTTATTTTAGGCTTGTCTGTGACATATTGAGATGATATCTACACAACAAGGCTGATGGGTTTAGAGATTTTAGACGAGGGTGAACGTTTTTGTGCTTATTTAGCTCCTACCTGTTTGCTTGCTTGTTACAGACGTTGCTAACACTGTTGTCTTAAGCAGTAGAGTTCAGAAGTTGAATCCTGGTCGGGGATCTTTCTGCATTTAGTTTTATGTTCTCCCTGGCATCCATGCATTCTCTTTGGGTACTCCAGCTTCCTTTCACAGTCTAAAGGAAAACTGCAAACAAATCTTCTAGCTAATTTAAGCTTCACTGCCACTTTGAGGAGTTCTCTGTCAACAAACACCTCCACCTGAGCTGTGGATATGTCAATCTCCCCCAGAGTTACTACTCTGCAACTCTCCATAGCTGACAACCTTAAAGGTTTGCAGTTATGTCTTCTTCTTACTATGATTGATTGAACATATCTCAGTGTTGGATATTAGGGGCTGAATTCACCCGACATTCCTTTGGGGTTTGGAAACCTCGGATTGCTTCACTTTTTACTACTTGTTGTTGGTGTGCCTCATAAAACCCCAATAAATCTTTATTGGTATTTGTGGTTGTATCATCTGAAAACCCTTCTTGGGGTGTGTAGATCATTTGAAAAGCACCAACACTTCCTTTACTGGCTGAATAAACCCTATGACCCCCCCCCCCCCCCCCCCCC
>JAVLVB010000783.1:102507-134093 GCA_032876305.1 Orestias chungarensis | reverse complement strand
TGTTCTTAGATTCTGGATTTCAGAACTAAGCAATGTTCATATTTAGCTCATACTACGTTATAGATGACCTTAAATGGTCCAAGACTCTAAGTTAGCATAACGGGACTAAATAACTGGCTCAGCTATGCTGCTATGTTATGTCATGTTTGCTGGAGACTAGATGAGGGAGAAGCAGGTTTATTCTCCTACATTTGGAAACTATAATTCACAAGTTTTACACACTTTTCCACATTTTTATTGCAAAAAAGGACGAAATGTCACAGTATTTACCCCAGAATCCAAAATTTTAGCCCGGGTTATTCTGGGGACTGTGTAATATTAAGAATATTTTGAGAAAAGGAGCTGAAATAAATGAACTCAACACTCAGGACTTCACAGCACTCTTATATTGTCCGACTGTCTCCTGTCTGAAATTTCTCTAGAATAACCATAAAAGCAGCTGGATCATAGAAACCAGATCCTTTTCCACATCACAGAAAGCTTTCATAGATGGCTCCTTCAGATGTGCCTTCCTGCTCAAGTCCTTCTCCAGATTACAATTTTTTCTCCTTATGAGCGCCGATGTTGACCCCCGGCGGTGCATTCACTAGCGTAGGTCGTCTCAGCGTCTCCTCTGTGCTGCTTGACATCGTGTCTGAGCCTCGTAGATCAGAGAAAACGCCTCACTTCTCTCTCGCCTGTCGTTTTCCTGCTGAGTTGTTGTCCGCTCACAGGCTGAAGTGAACGTATGAGTTAATAGTGAGCCACTGGTGAACGTGAGCTGCTGCAGGGTCTCTTTTTTACAACTACAAACTTGGCTGCATCAGTTAGATTTAACACTAGTAAACTAAGTTGCTTGCTAACGTGTCACTTTTAAAACGATTGCGCTTCAGGAACATCCTGTTTGCTTGCTGCTGTGTCTCCAGTCTTTGCTCCTCCACCTGCCACACATTGGCTTTTTGCTAGATTACTACTGAGTGAGGCAGCAGCTTCATTTCCTCTGAAAGAAATCAGTCGCTCGTTCACATCTGGTGCTCAGGCAAAGCCACCAGAGCGTCCTCTCATTCCCTGCCTGCCGTTTTCCCATTTTTAATCTCTTTTTTTTTTTCTCCCACTTAATCGCTCCAATTCCATTTTGCTCTTAAGTCCATTTAGCGTACATGCAGGAGTTCAGGAGTGCACTGGAGCGCCTGCTTCTATATTTAAAACCTGGCTGGCGACTAAATCGAGCAGAAGTCTTTAGATTCTGGCAGCCACCGAGCGTAGAGCGGCCTGCAGGTCTGTAGCGCCGCTGAGGCTGAGGGCAGCTAATGCTACGTTTGTGACATGTTTCAGCTGCTGGAGACGGAGCTTCACAAACTTCTGACTGCTGCTGATCTACAGTTAGATGGATATATGCGCGCCTGTATGGGGAACAGTGACGTTAAACTCTAAACATTAAGGGGATCATTTTACAATATGAAGGATTTAAATATAGGGGAAAACATTTAGGTTCTCTTTTTCTAAAACTATGATTGTTGGCTGTAACATAACCAATAGTGCAGATTCATTGAAATACTTTTGACAGCATTTTAATTCTTAAATGAAGCTCATGACAAAAGCTTTGCAGGTAGAGCAGCTGAGCTAATCTCCAAACCATTTAAGCATGATAGGAAATATCAGTTTCAGTGTGTGAACCTTAGCAGTGCACACGGTCGCTTCATCTTTCCTTTCAGCCATCTGTTGGGATTTATTGTCACAACTAAGAATTCTGATGAAACGTGTTTGAAAAGTTCAAAAAAACGAAACTGATTACCTTCAGGATCAAATGCAGTTTAGTGACCAACATCTGTGATAAAGAAGGCCATGTTATATTTAAATTTGATGTCCGTTTGGGATCAAGTGTTTTTGATTTGACTTTAGTGATCTGATGTGTTCCTCAAGAGCATTATTTGTGTTTTTAGTGTCAGAAAAGAACAAGACATCTGAATGAGATTTAAAATCTGTATCTCGCATCCATAGTGAACCTTTTTTTACTTCCTAAGATGGTCTTAATTATGTTTGCATGCCATTAATGATTGTTTATGTTGTTTTTATAGAATAATATCGGAACAGCTTGGAGGGAAGAGAAATCCAAGGATCACTAAATAACACTAGGTTAACAGCCTCAGTTGTTTAGCCTCCGCTGCTAACTTGGTTTTCTGACAAAGACAAAAAAACAAAGATAGGGAGACGTTTAAAGTTATGTCCCATATTTATTTCACCCTGAAAGAACCATTCCAGTAAACCATGCAAAACTTTATTAAAACCAACCTCCTGCCCATGTGTCCATAATGAAGCTTGTTTAAATGAAATCACAGCAGAGCTGCCAAAGTTTTCACTCAGAGAATTTCAGTCAGTCTTCCTGGAAGACTTTAAATCATTAACAAGAGTAACTAATACAGAAATGCTTCATATCAAATCTGCTGCACAAGTGAAGCAACTGCTCCAGTTTTTTAAATGGTAGAAGGAACGATAGGAGATTAATGTCAGAGCGGTTTTACAACTAAACTGTTTGTGTTTGACTTCAACACTCATTTCCATCTCAGCGTCTCTGATCTGGGTGCTTTCTGCAGGGCTTTCTTTTCAAACAGGTTATAAACTAAATCTTAATGACACGTTTATCAAGGAATCAAGGAATTTTATTTGCCATCCCATCACATATGGTACATGAGGTGGGACGAAATTCTAATCCCCTGGTGCAGTTTACACCCTGATAGCAATTTTAAATACTTTAATAAAATATAAAGAACTATGCAAGAATAGGATTTGACTACACAGGATCTACAATACCCTGGAGGGAGGCGGCCGATGACAGCTGCTGTGAGATTTCATCCATCATTAACCTTTGTCTTCACCAGTGATTAACAGACTAAACAACAACATGTATTCCTCTGCTGTAGCCAGGCTTCATGCAGCATCATCTGACACCTCGTGTAACTGCTGTGTGTTACCGTCAGCTTCCACTGCGGCGGATCCTCAGCGCCTCACTTTGACTGCAGCCTCATTTCTCTGCATTGCTCAGGCTGATTTAAGATGCCGACTAAGGAAATCAGGGCTCAGGCCTGGTGGTCTCATTTCTATAGGGAATGTCCTAATGCACTCGTCTTTAGTCGCTTACGATTACATCAGAAAACACATGAAAGTAACAGTTTAACATTATGTTAGCACAGCCTGTTTAGATCTCACTGTTTCTCTAACCGCTTAAGTTCCAACGGGAAATGAAATCTCTGAACCTCTCGACATCAAACTGAGTTCAGAGGAAACAAACATGGCCAACTTTTAAGAAATCCACGCACCATGCACGCTAACTCTACCTCAGCTTTGCTTAAGCCGTCTTAGCAAACGACGGTGTCGCGTTGGGAGTCTCCCAGTCTGTGTTAGCAGAGGCGGAGCTAGAGTAGCTGGAGGCCTGGGCAGCACCTAATCCCCCTGAACTCTACATATATTTATGTATATGTACGAGTTCACAGACTTATCTTTATAGTCTGCTTGTGTTTGAATAGAAACACATTCATTCCACAGTGGGTTAATGCAGTTATGCAAGACAAACTATTATGTGTTATTGATTCAATTTAAATGTAATTAAAATAAATATCACCCTAAAAGGACAAAATATACAATAAAATTCATATAAATAATATAAAATGAATTTTATTTCACTTATTTTTGGGTTTGGGGGTGTAGATCCGTTAGGATCAGTCATATATTAAGTAGCTCAAAGTGGGGGCTGCTCTGGTCTATAAAATCTGTGGATGCTGATAATATTAGTAAATGTTGAAATTAAGATGGCAGGTGTGATATCTGCTGTTCTGTGTGACGTTCAGCTTAAACTTTGTCTTAGCGGCTAAATGTGATATTAGCACAAAAAGAAACTTCCAATCTCTTAAAAACTACTAGCCAACAATTATTGCTCTCCAAACAAGGATTTGGACCACAGGAAGATCATCTTAAGAGGAGTTGGAGTTTCCTTAAGATTGTTAGAGGAGACTTTAAAGCACAGAGGACACAGCACACATAGGCTTTGCTCACAAGTGCTATGGTAGTGGAGGCCCTCTAGAGATCAGAGGGATTTTAACATGCCGATGTGGAACCAACTGCTCCTCTTTGGTCAAGAGAATCTCCACAGAGAGATGAGAGGTGGTTTAACACAGACGTCTGTTTAGTGATTAGCAGTGACGACACAAATCTAAGCCTTAATCATCACACCATGATTATAACGGTTCTTGTTTTTATGACACATTTCTAATTCATGTTCCTCTTAAATCTTCTAAATTAGATCGAAAGTTTAGAATTTCTGTTTCAAGATTAAAAACTTCAGATTTAGGTCCTATCAGAAAACTTTAAAGTCCTTTTGGATAGAACATCTTGTCTGTTCACTCTCCTTCTCCCTGTAGACACACGAGTAAACCTCAGTCTGTGAAACTACCAGATTTACCACGTCTGGCTTCTTCTGGTGCACAATTAGTGACAATAGTGACGTAAAAGTTGAATAAAATGCAGCATTCTGACTGCAGAACAACCAAATGTGCTTCTGAATTACTACCACATATGGACCTGGAACAATTAGAACTATTTAGTGGTGAAAACATTCAACTTTGTGTGTATGAAGCCTTAGACTGCACTAAGGCTATGATTCTCACCATAGGGACCAGGAGGTTACATAACCCAAGATGCTGAGAACTCCGGAGCTGAACTCCTCATCCTGAGCAAAGCCGTCTCCTAATCGACTTGCAAACCCTTCCCAGTGTAGAGTTGATGCAGGCAGCCAGCGTGGAGCGGGGGGAGGGGGGTAATTGTCTTTTTTTAATCCGCTGGGCGCTGTTCCTCTCAGAGTAGACAACCCTCCGGAAGCTGAGATGTGTCCGTCAAATCACAGCTGATCTGCGCTAACGAGATCATCGCAGTTCTAGAATAAGACCTAAAGACGCTGATTATGATTACTAACACGACTGATCCGCCACTACAGGGTTAATGTAAACCCCTAGGAATGCAGCTGCCGGAAGCTGGACTGCCTTTCACTTGTAGCTGGGATTGAACATGTCTGGCTTGATATTGAACTGATCAATCACTGGTGTTCATATCCCAGCACGGAGGCCAGAATCGTAACTAGAACACAGCGTTTGTTTTGTTTTGGCGAGCTGAAAAGAAAACGGCGCCGTCTCCTGCTCGTTTCTCCGGTTCCTGTACTACATCATTAAAGGAGCTGAGAGGAAATAGAGAAAGTTAGCAGTGAAAGGAAGCAGCTGTGCAGACTTGAGTACATGCGGCTTTTTCAATTGTGGAACCATGTCAGAACCTCCTCTCCTAAAAAGTCCTCAGCCTGTTTTTGTGGCTGGAATCTGCATTGTGAAGCAGGATTACCTGAACTATGTTCGTGTTGTCATCGTCACCGTCTCCAAACCTTAGCCATACCTGAGTTAGCACAGTTGGTCAAATGATGACATTATATTCAACTTCTAGTTATTTTCACTTGCCATGTATCACTGAGAATTTTGCATCAGTGGTTGTTTAGCGTGCTTCTTATTTCAGTTAAATGTGACTGTGGAAATACAGAAGTTCCATCTGATCTTGTGACGATGAGACGTTTTCTTGGAAAAACTGCCTCCAGCTTTATTTCTCTGGAACAGTTAGATTCCCTTCATATGAAGTTCTCTTCAAACGCTGCTTAGCAGTGGTGAAACGAACCCAGCCTGGATGGAAGCAGCACAGGCTCCTACCACACCGGGATTAAAGGTCAGGACAGAAATGGACACTGAATTCTTTACAGTCTGTTTGTGATCATCTGTTCTCAAAATCCAAACTGTAAAAAAAAACGTTTGTTATTGTCATAAATGTGTACATAAAGGTTTGCTGGTGCATTTAGAGGCTGAATAATGGGAGTTCTTAGGCGACGTACTCACACAGTCATCACAACATTAACAGCACAGAGGGGCGGTTTGGATACTTGTCACTTATGCATTAGGTATTATAAACTTGCATTTTCCTGTTAAATTAAAATGAATCCTTATTTAATATTTAGCCAGTTTGATAGAGTTTCATGGAGGCAGATGTTCAACTGGACTCTAATGATGTTGTTAAGAATGCCAAAGCTCAGAGTGATGGAAACATGGAAATATGGTCACTGATGCAGTCATAGCTATATTCATCAATATATGCGTTTGAAAACCTTTAAAATCTAGACAAAAACCCACATCTGTTTATATTTACAGAAACAAATTAGATGAGTACTGGTTAATTGTTAACAAGATGGCAGCAGTGCAACACAAACTAAGTAGGTTTTCAGTTAGAACAAACCGGCCAAGTCTCTGAGATTTTCTACCGTAACATTTCTCACATATACTTTCTCTGTTTCTTTGTCAGCTCTTTAATGTTGACAAAGGTGAAAGGTCCTCAAATGGTTTCAGTCTTACCTGAGTGGGAGGTCCTTCTCTGTCAGGCTCACGATGTTTTACTCCTCTTTATTGTGGTGTCCCCCAGGTCTCAATCCTAGGGCCAAATCTCTTTGCCCTCTACCGCTCCCACTCGACACATCTGATCGTTTTTATGCAGACGACTGCCAAAAAGAACAGCCAATGCCCCCTACTTAGCTGTCTCAATGACGTCAAGGTCTGGTTAGCCCAAAATTTCTCAAAGCTAAACAAAGGAAAGACTGAGATCATGATTTTTAGAAAAACCCCTGTTGACTTGGGACGCCTTCAAATCTTGGTGGGTCCCAAAGTCACCAGCCTTGGCGTCCCCTTTGACTGTGATTTTAAACTGGATAAACATGTTAATACAAGTTTTTATCACCTTTGTTTATTATCTAAAGTCAAACTCTTTAACTTGTGTACGCTTCTATCTTTTCTCGTCAGGACTACCCCCCTGTTCTTCCCCCTCTTTCCCGCCTGCAGTTAGTCCAGAACTCTGCGGCTCGTCTTTTAACAGGGACCTAAAAATGTGAACCCATCAAACCTTTATTTTAGCCTCACTGCCCTGGCTGCCTGTACGTTATAGAGATTTTAAAATCGTATCGTTTGTTTCTAAAGCTTTAAATGGACTGGCTCCCAAATCCATCGCTGATACGCATCACGCTCTGAGCTCTGGGAGCCGGTCCCAGCTCTTGGTGCCTAAGATTAGACTTAAAACAAGGGGTGTCGGGGGTTTCTCTGTTGTTGGTCCTAGCTCTGGAACGCTCTGCTCCTCCATGTTTGAACTGCCCCCACTGTGGAGATTTTGAAGTCTCGTCTAAAGGCCCACCTTTATTAAC
The DNA here is from genome assembly GCA_032876305.1 of Orestias chungarensis. NCBI lineage: Eukaryota > Metazoa > Chordata > Actinopteri > Cyprinodontiformes > Cyprinodontidae > Orestias > Orestias chungarensis. The sequence goes on along the minus strand of JAVLVB010000783.1, from coordinate 126,847 downwards.
CGTGTGAGTCGTTTGGTCCTTTAATGTTTACTTCAGTGTTTGAGTCTATTTTATGTTGATGTGCAGCACTTTGGAGACATGTTTCTGTGTAAAATGTGCTAAATAAATAAAGTGGATTGGATTGGATAAAACGAATGAAATGCTTTAGAAAGTAAGTTGAAGGCATCAGCGACTTCTGGCAGCGATCTCCATGACGAGGACAGAGGAGTTAGATAGAAATAAACTAGATTTCAGCAAAGAAAGATGAGTCATCATTTTCATGATACTCATGAATACATGAATTCCTCAGGGATGACAGACTGGTGATTGAAGGTATCCTAACCTAAGTTCCCAGATTGAACTGGTGAAGTCCAGGGAGGAGAGCAGGTGAGGTAATGATGAGAGTAGAGAAGAGGACTGGGAACAAACCCAAATTCAGCTGTGACTGCAAGGAACGGCGTTCTACTTAATAAGTAAGTAAAGTCCAGGTCGGACAGAAGCATAATTTCAAAGATCAGGGCCCCTGACCCACTGCAGCGGGACGAAAACCGTGACGTCTCCGAGGCTGAATGACCCCCGCAGCCGCTGCACCCTTTATGCTAAAGCAGAGGAGGCGGTTGTGGAGGCCGGAGCGACGCCGGGGGAGCCCTGGCGTGAAGCCGGCTGACGGCGCTGATACTAATGACGGCTTAAGTCTTTGGGTCACTGAAGCTAACAAGAGTATGCTAACTTTACTACGTAGGCTTGAATCTTTCAAAAGGTCAACAGAAATCTAAAACATTTTTACTTTGTCCCTGTTATTGGATTTAGATGTAGACTTTAACTAGGCCGTAAAGTTGCTTCTGGAAGGTGAACCTGAACGTTCAGCTCAGAGCAGCATCCCTGTCTCTAGAGATGGATAATTGACTTTTAGCGACAGCAGCATCATGGCAGGGAAACAACTAATCTGTAGAACAATAAGAATCACCACTTTTATTATCTTAGAACCTCCCATCACACCTGTGTGCTTGTTGTCTGCAGCAGTACAACTTCTTCTCTTGATTTAAATATCAATGTCATCAGAGAGTTTAGTGTATGTAACAGTAGAGACGTCGGTGTTTTGGTGGATTTTGTGACTCTTAAAAGCCTGCGATAAACTGTGGTGTGCAGTCCTCCTCTGTCCGAGGCCGTTCACGTTTGAGAGAACATATCACCTCAGACTGGAGAGGAAACTTGTCAAACCAAGCTCACTCCTCCTCATCTTGTTGTCCTCGTTATTTCTGCCTCTTCGCTTATTTCCACTGTCGCTGCGACTGATCTTCTGCATGTTTCAGCCAATAAAAGAAGGAGCTTTCAGTGCAGGTGTCTGCTGCTGCATGGCAGCAAAGCCCGTCGTAATCTCAGACCCATTAATGTTCCACTCCGCCAATCTGTGAATCTACAGAGGCAGATTAAAGTGGATTAGCCAGGCTGAGCTTTAAAGTCAAAATCAGTTGCTAATGACTTTGGTCATATCTGGCAGCAGTGACAGCGCATCTTTGTAAATAAAGATCAGCCGGTAGGGCGGCTGTGCAGTTAACCCGGCCGTCCTGACACACAATGTCTCCCCTGTGCTGCTGTCAGTCAGTCAGCTGGCAGCGGCTGAACACTTCATTTATCCTCTAAACTAAAGTTGTTATGCGTGCATGAATTCTCCTCATGGTTTATTTCTGCTGTTTTATTTCCTGTTCATTTCTTGTTTTTTTCACATTCAAGGTTCTGACTGAGGTTCTTGTTGCAGAGAAAGTAAAGACGCGGTGTGGTAGATCAGAAACTTTCAGGAGCTGGTTCTGTTTTTATTCTGGAGTCGCATAACTAATCAGAAACCACTGCAGATGAAGCCAGAATCAGTTACCATGGAGACCAGAGCTAGCTATCCGAACAATCAGATCGAACACACACGATCTCTCTCACGCTCTGGTTTGTTTTAATTCACATGTGAGGTTTTGTGTGATTACATACATTTGAGTGTTACTACCAACAGTAATCTAAACAGCACAGAGAACATCCGGGGTCAGAGGTCATTAAAAAAACTAGCTACATCTAAAGTGGGCAATCATAACCTGCCTTTTCCATTTTCCTTTAGTGCGTAAAATCAAATAATGGTTCATTATCCAATTTTAAACCTGGTTCGATAAATAGAAACAAAAATAAATAAATAGTGAAGTCAGGGGTGTTTCATATAAAACTCAATTGTAGGAATGTTGCATGTTCCCTGAAGCCTGGAGTTTCTAAAACAGAGTTTTTCCTCCTTGAAATATCTGGACGTTTTTTTCATCAATAGAAGTTAAAACGTTAATGCATGTACAATAATGCAGCTCGATCAAGCTTAGGGGAAATTGTGTAACTTATTCTTTAGGCTCAGCCCTGCCATTAATGCAACCAGTTAAAAATAGGAGATCTTAAACATTCCTCTTGGCCCAACACACACACTGAATGCTTTTTTGAGCTTTCTCAGGTTCAACCATAATGTCAGACTACAATTCTAAAAGCTGAGCAGAAAATCATTGGTTTTGTTCACAACTACTAGTTGCTGATTGGCCAGAAGGAAATTGATCCTGAGAAATCGAGCTCAGTGGGAGAAATCCACACGATGTACTGAGGAGTTTTGGGATGAGAGTAAGGCGATGGGCGGCTAAACTTCTGGTAAGGAAGTACTTGCAGATTATATCTGAAGCTTTTGAGTCTTGTTGTGTTTTAAGCTCTTTCCAGAACACAATGCGCTACAATAAACTTGTTTTGAGGTTGCATCAGAACTTCAGCATCACTGTGGCTCCAGTTTCTTTATACGTCTAAGGATTGTGTAAAGCATGTTTCCCTTTTTCCAAGAGGAGGATGTCCCAGAGGATCCCCTGTTCAGGGTCAGGCTAAACTCTTGTTAGGATAAAAAAAGACTTAAATGTTCACAACTGTGACATTACGGTCAGAAAAGGTCTCTTTCTCTAAGGGAAACAACTTTAGTTTGCAATGTTGTATCTGAACGAAGCACATAACTTTAAACTGCGTCAGTTACACTGCATCAGTAATAATGGACAGAACCACTAATATTACAGTTTGTGGTAAAACTCAAATCTTCTAGCAGCTCATAAGTAGGGAGACAGAAGTGAGACCAAACATCACCTTTGATTTACGTCCACCATGAACTCCTCTGTCTAACAAGGTGCTCAACGATGAAGAGTTACCCCCCCAACAAAAAACCCAAACTAATGCCGTTGGTTCGTAAAGACACAAAAAAGCAATAAAGTTAGTAGAAATGAAGATAAACAATAACGTTCTTATATTTTCAGTTGGTCTGGAGTGTTTCCTACCCTGAGAAGGTGATAGAAGGTAATTTACTTTCTCATAGAAATGTGAGGAAGTCAATTACCTTTCTTTGTTGACCCCCGCAGATACATGTTGACCTTCCGTCTGGGCATTAAAGTCACCCTGCAGATGAATCACTTGACAGATTTGTTCAAACTGGTCGTCAGATTTCCTACCATATCACAAAAATGTCGACACAATGAAGCTTAAAAAGAACAACAAATGTTTCTACAGTTTAATGATATTAATGTTTGACTGTATTAAACATAAATCCATGATCCACAGAGGGTAGCAGAGACAATTTCCCTTTATTCATTTTAATTTTATTAATTTAAGGGGGAGGGGGGTTATCATTGATATCAGTGCAGTTTTACTGGTACCAATATCAACATGTCAAAAAATGAGCTTTATGCTTCCGTAGCTAAATGAAACTGAGGATGAAGGGTTCCTGAGCACTCTACCAACGGTTAAAGCCAATCCAGCATTAGCATACATTTTCTTTGTTGCTGATTGGCTGAACCCCTGGAGAGAGGAAATAAGAAAGACATTAGCTTCTGCGGCAGCGTCAACTGTATAGAAATAATGCGTTTTAGGACAAATATTTGATGATTTTACTGTTCTTAACTACACAATTATAAAAAAATGTAGCAGATTTGAGCTAACCCCGGGAATATTGCCTGTACGTTGTCTGGATGCAGAGAGTGTGGTGAATTATGATGGCCTCCCGGTGGTTTGAACAGAGCCTCTGGCCTTCACAGGTACCTGTTGTTTACCAGGTAAACCCAGCAGTCCTACTGGAGACCACGTGTTTCGGTGTCAGAGATGATATTGTAACTTTCATCCATCCCAGCTGCTTTAATCCGTCTTCCTCAGCTGTGTAACCTGGATACTCAGCATAATCCTCCATAACACTGATGCAAGTTTAAAACATTCGCTTTATCCATTCTGGGGATGGAACACAAAAAGAAAGCCTGAGTGACTGCTACTGGCACATGCGGATGATTTTTCATATTTTATTAAGTGCAGCAATGAATAATTGAGCTCCTCTGTATCCCACAGGGCCTGTGTTTTTCAGCAGCGCGTGAAGCGATGCGGAGGAGATAAAGATCCTGATACCCAGAACTAACCTGAGGTACGAATCTTCACACACACAAGAACACCCATAAGTCCAGATATGTTTGCTTCTCACGGAAATAAAGCCTGAATGCTGCAGATGGTGGCACTGCTCCTTCCAGAGAGGATGTAGGTCAGAGAGGCCAACCTGCTGCTCCATACCTGGAAGTGCATTAATGGGGCCGAGGGCTTCAGAACCAGCTCGCTCTTCTTATGGAAGCAGGATGTCTTGGTTAAGGTTGTTGTGCTTCTCTGTCGCCTGGAGCTGCAGCGAGGTCGACCCAGAGCGCTATGTCGCCTCCTCGACTCTGCGTCAGTCAGATCAGCCTGAGGCTTTCTGGGGGTCTTCCTCACTTTCCACTCAGACCTTTTACCTCATCGGTTTAAAGCTGTAGAAGAAAAGTTAGTGGAAGACAAAGGGAAATCCTCCTAAGGTTCGATTTCCTCTATCCCAGGAAACAGGGGATTTTTCTTCGAGTTAAAACTGTCTGTGTTTGTGCTTTGCGGTGAAGAACATCAGACTCTGCTCTGGTTTGGCTTCTTCGTCTCGTTCTGATACGGTCGGCTCCCGTCACTCAACAACTTTAACGTCCGTCCACAGACGGCGGCGCTTCTATAAAAGCTGAGCTGCTGCGTGACGTCTGGGTTGCTTTGGGGTGATAATGGCGGTCATATAGTTTAGTGTCATGGTCGTCCACTCAGATCACGATCAATGTACAATGATCCTACAATATAAAAATTCAAGCTGTCCCTGCTTGGTCACTGTTGTTTCTGTCTGGGAATATAAATCTCATAAAACTTCATCCTTTTTTCATTAAAGTTTAATTTTACACATGAAAAAACATTTTCAATATAACCTAATTATAGTTTTTTTTTTTTTAAGTGATAAATTCAAATAATGATTTCAGTTTTGACTGCAGCAATATCTCCACTTGGCATCATCTGATAAAAATCTAATTATCTAAAACATTTTTGCATTTTGTAGCTCGTAACCTCAACGCCAAATGTAGAGTAAAATAAATATACACATTTTTGAATGCATTTCTGTTAAATTAATGTTTTAAGATCTAATGGATCATTTAAATGTCTTTATTTATTAGATATTTAATTATATCTTTAACCATTTTTTGATACAGTTAGTTAATTTCCTCCTTTTCCTGTTAGGGGCCCAAGGGAAGGTCAGCGTTAGACAGCCTTCCTCAACTCCAGAAAAGCTGAGTTCATTAATATTTTTGAACATTAATTTAGAAAAGGACGTGCTGGTTTCTGTGGAATTAAAAATGAGGAAGTTTCCCAAAGACACACCAACCAAACATCCTTAGTGTGTGAGAGCAAACATGGGTGTGATACTAGAATGCTGGCTCAGGCCAACACTGAGGAGCTTTTACCTGTTTTAAGAAATTAGAAGATGATAAAATCATTTCTCTGTTTTACGAGAGTTGTAAAAGTTAAAGGTTTGACAGAATCACATAAAACAGCCTGAACAGCCTAATCAGCTGGTTCCCACAATAGTTTCATTCATTCATTACTTTAGTAGCATCAGGTTTGTTCATCATTTCAAGTGTTTTGTTGAAGAATTAGGACCCAGAAGTCGATAAAAACAATCTGAAAAAGAGGAATTGGGACATAATTGATCCATGGATGGGGGGTACTCTAATGAAGGGGTCCCAGCAGCTAACATTTGGTGTGTGCGCTGCTGTCGTTGGAGCATCTCTGGGTCTCTGTGCACGGCAGTGTGGGCTTGTTGCAGAGCGCCGCTGCGGTTCAGGTGTGACTCAGCCTCCTTCAGAAGACCCCATCAGAGCGTCAGAAAGAGGAGACGTGTCACTGTTGTGAGCATGGCAGGCGTCAGAAGAAGCCTTGCAGGGCTTTGCACCGGTAGCACATCAAATGCAGCTGTGTATGTGTGTGTCTGTGTGTGTGCATGCGTGTCTGCGTGTGTGTGTGTGTGTGTGTGTGTGTGTGTGTGTGTGTGTGTGTGTGTGTGTGTGTGTGTGTGTGTGTGTGTGTGTGTGTGTGTGTGTGTGTGTGGGTGTGTGTGTGTGTGTGTGTGTGTGTGTGTGTGTGTGTGTGTGTGTGTGTGTGTGTGTGTGTGTGTGTGTGTGTGTGTGTGTGTGTGTGTGTGTGTGTGTGTGCATGCATGCGTGTATGTGTGTGTGTGTGTAGGAAGGCTGGTGAGAAACTGCAAATGAGTCACCGATTCCAGTCATCTTGTACAACTCGGATGCTTCTCAGTATCTCCAAGAGAAAGAAGCCAGCAGAGACAGTGGAGCTAGTAGTTTTCTGTGTTCCTCTCTCTGGGTATCAGCACGTCTCCTGTGCTGTAATAATGAACCCAACTGTGAGGGATGAGCTGCTTCTGGCTGACATGTCAGTGTTGTGGTAACCCAGTTCACCGCGTGGTTGGGAGATGCAGAAGGAGCCTCGCTAAACGTTGTTCCATTACACTGTCACATAAAACGGCCTCTTCATGTCCTCCAGGGAACTAAATTATTGGTCTACGGACATGTTTGTGTTCTGCTAGACTCACTATGAATGCGGCCGTACATCAGCCAGAGTAACGTTGGTTAAAGGAAGTAGCAGTAGGAGGGGCTGGAGGAGGAGGGAGGAGTGTGCTGTAGTGCCTCAAGATTCTGTGAGACCGGCAAAAATGTCAAAAACACGGCGCACATCTGATGCGACAAACATTTCATTTATACTTTGCCAGTTTTATTTAGGAATTAAGAAAAATGATCAACAGAAAAGTATAACTCCTGAAGCATTCTGGAGAATAGTGAGGAAGACATTGAGTGCCTACAGGAGTATATTGACAAGTGTTTGGAGAGAATCGTCATGGGGAAATCCAGCCAGGCGCCCGCATCCAGCAAAACACCGTCAAGCTCCAAGAGAAGCCGCTACCAAGTGTCACCTGGAGCGACTCCTCCAGCCGGAAAGGAAACTGAAGATGTACTTATATCTATCAACAATAAACTTTCCAGCCTCGACGCCCTTCTGTCCCTGGTGGAGGTTCTACACAGGGAGTTCCAGGCCTTACGGGAGTCGCTGGAGTTCAGCCAGCAGCAGGTGCAGCCGGCTGCGGAGAATGCCACCATGAGAGAGTCTGTGAAATCCCTCACTGAGGGAATGAGCCGGATCTCAGAAGAAAATCAAAAAATAAAAGAAAATATGATTGATCTGCAAGCCCGGAGTATGAGGGACAACCTGGTGTTTGCCGGAATCCCCGATCAGGCTGGGGAGGACCCGGAGGCAGTAATTAAGGACTTTATTCAGAAGCAGTTGAAATTACCAGAGGACACAGTTAAAAACATCACATTTGATAGAGTTCACCGCTTGGGTGCAAAGAGACCGGATGGTCCCAGACTTATTCATGATATGAAGTTATCTATTGCAAATGTATATGGTCCCAATGTTGATGACCCCTCATTCTTGCATTCTTTTTTCACATCACTTTCTGATCACTCAGATAACTCACTCCTCATAGGAGGGGACCTCATCATGGTTTTTGACGCATCTGGGGACGGGCTCCATAACACAGGGACTCAGCGTAACTGGCAGTCCACTAAAATTATTAAACAACACATGAACGATTTTGGTCTTTGCGATGCATGGCGCTCCCAGCACCCCTTCCTTAAGGATTACACTTTTTTTTCACCTGTACACCGGTCATACTCAAGATTAGATTATTTCCCAGTTAGCAGCACTCTATTGAGGGATATCTCAGAAAGCAGAATCTACCCCATCACTGTCAGTGATCATGCACCAGTGTGCTTCACTCTGATGAATAAGTAAATCAAACCACCTTCTTGGAATTGGAGATTTTATATATCATTACATAAAGACTCTGAATTTACTAATTTCTTTAGAAAAGAGTGGTCTACATATTTGGAAATTAATGATCAGCCTGATCTCTGGGAAGCCGGAGAAGCTGCAATGCGAGGCAAAATAATCTCTTTTTCTTCAAATAAGAAAAAGAAGGAGAATTCATAAATTATAGAATTAGAACTTAAAATTTAACAGTTAGAGAACGCCTACAGTGTCTCTCTAGAATAACATTTATTAAACAAAATAAGGAAAGCCAAATTGGAAATGAATTAAATATCAGATAAGAAAACACAGTTTATGGTTGAAAAACTTTGTTTGGAGAATTTTGAACATGGAAACAAATCTGGAAAATTCCTAGCAAAGCACTTAAAAATGAATAAAGAGAAAGCAACTATGACGTCTATCCAACTCAACAGGATCTGTTACCCATGATCCTGATGCAATTAACTAGATTTTTATGAATTTTTTACAAAGACTTATACTCATCAAGCAATGATCCATTAGATATTAAACTTCGAGATTATTTTCCAAAATTACAACAAGAACAGGTCAAGATGTTAGACTACCCTCTTTCAGTTGCTGAGCTCCATGAAGACTTACTACAGTTTTCTGATAATAAAGCTCCAGGACCAGATGGTTTCCCAGCTGAGTTCTACAAGGAACTTTGGACTATACTGGCACCAACTTTCTATGGGATGATGTCTGAAATCAAAGAGAAAAACAAAGTTCCCTCAAATATGATTTCTGCTAATATTATTTTGCTCCAGAAACCAGGAAAAGACCCAATATTCCCATCCAGTTATCGTCCAATATCCTTGATAAATGTAGATCTCAAGATAATCTCAAAAGCTTACTCTAGAAGACTGGAAAAGTAACACCTCTTTTAATACATCCAGATCAAACAGGCTTCATAACGGGAAGACAGTCTTCCACTAATATGCGCAGACTAATTAATATTATAGACTATTCCACAATCAATAACCTGGAAGCCATAATTGTTTCATTAGATGCAGAAAAAGCATTTGATCGTGTACAATGGATATTCCTGTTTTCAGTATTAGACAAATTTGGGTTTGTTTCATCATTTATAAACTGGATGAAATTCTTTATAGCTCTCCAAATGCTTGTGTACGAACAAATGATCAAAATTCTCTAACATTTAGTCTGCAGAGAGGCAGCAGACAAGGATGTCCACTGTCCCCGACACTCTTTGCACTATTTATCATACCCCTAGCAGCTGCCATCAGAGAAAGCAGAGATATAAAAGGCATTCAGTCCACAAATATTGAACATGAGATAAGTCTATATGCGGATGATGTATTACTTTTCCTCCAGAACCCACAGGTCTCTCTAACTAACACTATTGCTCTAACGAACAAAGTCTCTGCACTTTCTGATTACTCAATTAACTGGTCAAAATCTATAGCTCTGCCAGTTAATTGCAGTCCTCAGTATATATTCACTAATATGCTGAAGTCAGGGAACATTAAATACCTGGGAATAAACATCTCGCCAGGCTCTCAGAGCTGACAAAGATAAATCACATTAAACTTTTAAAACTAATAGAAACGATCTTAAAAGGTGGAATCCCCTGCCTATATCACTCATGGGCAGAGTAGCCACCATAAAGATGATGGTCCGTCCTAATGTAAACTACCTATTTTCAGTGATTCCCACAAGGCCATCCTCTGCTTGGTTTAAGTCACTAGACTCCTGTATTTCCAAATGTTGATGGAAAAACAAACCACCAAGAATCAGCTTTAAGACTCTACAAAAAGTTAAAGATTGTGGTGGTTTAGAATTACCAAACTTTCAGCACTACTTTCTAGCTAATAGATTGCAATACATCTCACATTGGTTTAACAGTAACCCACAAGATGAAGAATGGATGGATATAGAACAAACATTCTGTGATAATCTGGAAATCTGTGATTTACTATTTATTAGCCCGAGCATTAAACATCATAAATGCTTAAAAAGCATCAACATTAGCTCCTCTCTGTCAGCCTGGTGGGAATTGCTTAAAATAACCAAATCCTCACTCTTTCCATGTAAATTAACACCCATTTGGAACAACCCTGACATCCTGCAAAAAAAAAAAGCTAAACTTTACAGTATGGAAAAACAAAGGAATAAAGACTCTGGAGCACATAGCTCAACATGGTAAATTTATTTATTTTGATACACTTATAACACTATATGGAATAAATAGCAACATATTCTTAGAATACCAACAAATAAAGGCAGTTTTTAATGGCTCGGGGCGGTGGAGACTGCGTCGGTGGGGGCGCTTCTTGTCCGGGGGGCCACCCACTGGGCAGCACCAGAGGATGGTCCCCCCAACCACCAACGCCATCCATACCTTGATTGAGCGAGTGAGTGAGTGAGTGGGTGGGGCTGGGGGAGGGGGGGGTCGTGCCCTGTCCCTTCCTCACTGCTTGCTGCTGCACTCACCTGCGGATGGACTGGGCCCTTGGGTGCAGTGCTGGGGGCACGGGGGCTTGTAACGATCCGGCTGGCTGTCTGGGGTTGACTATATCTCTCTGGTGTCGGGGGGGCTCTCTGCTGGGGGCGCTCGGGCGTTTGGATCCTGGCGCATGCCTGGGCAGCCGGGGCCTGGCGGGACGGGTAGGGTGCTGCTCCTGGTACCCTGGGGGCTCTACCCCGGGCCCCCTCTGCGGTCCTCTGGGTGTGTGCGTGGTGTGCCTGCAGTGAGCTGTCTGATCTCTTTGCTCTTGCATGGCCCCAGTGTCCTGGACCTTGTGGTTCCTCTGCTCACTCTTGGCTCTGGAAGTGGGGTGGCAGTGGCCCTCTGTACCCATGGCTGATCATAATTCATGTAAGACCTGCATCACAATTTCTGCATGCTCACGCACAATCACACACTATAGAGATCACAACACTTTAACTGTACCGATCTGTTTATTAATAACACCAAGTTTGCCACATATTTATTTATGTGTTATGTGCATGCATTGCTGTCTTTGCTCTGCTTTCTGCTAATAATATCTCCACTGGTATGATTCATTGCCATTTCGCAGTTTCACAAGGATGCTTCAGCAGCTAGTTTTTTGGTTCCTTTGTTTGTTTTTTTGTTACACCTCCAACAAACTACTAGGAATTAAACATTTGTGGACCTGACTAGTCCTTGGAGAACATCTTCAGATACGTGGAGGTTCCATGTTTGGCTGTTCAGTTGTATGTGAGCAGCCTGTTAAGATCAGTCTTTTTTGCAGTTGTAGGCTAAAGATCCAGGAAAGTGTTGCTCTTTTGAGTCGTACCCTCGAATGCTTCACTGTAACGCAGCAAGTGTAACGTGAAAAATGTCTAGATCCTATCCTTACCCACAGACAGGTTAGTGGTGTGTGTTTGAGTGTTGGATGGTGATTCTGTAGATTTAACCCAGGTTCTGCTTAGAGCTCACTAGCAGCTGCTTGTGAAGATGTGCTGATGCCGGTCTGGGTTCCTGGCTAACATCCAGGCTGTTGTGTGACTCTGCAGATGATGCAGCCGTCTAACCTCATCCTGTTTTAAATGCAGGCTGAGGAACGCTACTCTCATTTTCGTCCATGTAAAGCGGAGCAGGCCGTTGGGTTATTTTGAAATGAACTTAGACAACATCTCAGATTTGGGTTAGAAACATTCTTGTGTTCTTGTTCATGTTTGAAAACATTATGTCGATATCAGGTATAATATACGGATGGCTGTTCTCTTCTTTGCTGTCGCTTCTAATTTGTGCTTTCTACTCTTTAACCATGTTTGTTTCCCTCTAGGCTTATTTTAATATCTTATCAGAAAAGGATGATATAAATGGATAAATTTGAAATAACATCCTCAGTTTGATAAAAAGAAAAGTTTTCACACTTTCTCAAAATGGTTTCTGGCTTTTTACAAAAACGTGGTAACTGGCGGCCTTAAGAGCTTTAAGGCAATAATATATTGATACAAAAGTACTTGTTCCTGTGCCAGATCGTTTTTATCAATGGTAACAACATAAAAAATATAGAAAAGAAGTGAAGTATGAGGGATTGCTGTAAAGTCAACAACAACACAAGCTATTGTTTCTGTCTGCTGATTCCAGAGGAGTGAATGACTCCATGAATCTGCTGGGGTTCCTTAGATTGGAAACTTTTTCAAACTTGATTTGTAATTATGTATCTTTGATTTGAATTGATTTTCTATGAAGTGCCTTGAGACGACACCTGTTGTAAATTGGCGCTATATAAATAAACTGATTCTTGAAGAATTTGGATGACCGACTTAAAACGATGTAAGTAATTGCTGAACGGTTCAGTAAGTAATTTTTGTTTCAAGTACATGATGACAAACACTAGAACAGATATTTGTTGCCTGTTCTGTCCCACCCACCCATGAAAGCATCAGTTCCTGCAGGAAAGCGTCTGTTGCTGGAGACTCTTCACATCTCTCAGAGCTGCAGCTTTCTACATTCAACACATTGTTCTGTGTTCATGCTCTGCTTTGTCATTAAATGATATTCACCACAGCTAAGCTTTGGCCCGTCAGTAATCAGCCACAGTTTCCATCAGCCCCCCCCAAATTTTGGCGGTTCAGCAGGACTGTGGGCTTAATTATACTTGGGGTGGGGCTGCGGCCATATGCCGTCCTCCCCTCCTCAGGGACTGAAGCAGCAGCTTAATGAGCGTCCCAGCAGAAGTAAGGCTCTTTAGGGAGCCGCAGTGTTTTGATTCGCTGGCAGAGGGTGGAGGAGACTATCCAGCCTGCCAGTGTAAAGACTAAAAACTAGACTCCATCTTGTTTACCCCTGAGACTGAACGCTGATCATTTAGCTCTGTACAGCTGTGCACTATTTTTTACCACTTTAAACAAACTTTAATTGCAGATTGTGTCCAACGTATTCATTTAAGGAAACCATAATTTACAGCTGGGTTATAAAGCAAACATGTCAGTCTACAAAAATAAGAACGCTGCGGAGAATCCTCCAGATACCTCACATTCCTGAGTCCTCCACGGAGCTTTCGTGACGAGACCTCGGATGGACGTGACAAACATACGAGGGTTTTTCTTGTTCAGGTCATAAATGCTGCAGAAGCCCAGAGAATCATGTTCAGCAGACAAGCAAAGGTCAGAAACAGCGTCGCTACAACTGTTCTGGTAATAAAGCTGGACTGGAGGTGTATGGAGGGCCAAAAGGGACAAAATTAAATAAAGAAACTCCATCATGAAGTATAATAAAAAACGTATTATGCCTTTAAATAATTTCATTATATAATTAGATAACATTTAATAACAAGAATGCATCTAAAAATAACTAGCTAGTTTTTTATTTTATATTCAATATGGTGAAATAATTGTGTGTTTAAAACTTTGGGACCCCCTGCTTTACTAACTTGTTTTAAATTGATTTGATTTTCAAGAGTAGGGTGTGTTTTATCATTATGTTTACAGAGAAACGCATTTGAACGCACCACAGACACCGCCTCTGGCTCCCAGCTGGGACTTTTGTCTTTGGTCTGCAGAGCTCCTCCATTGTTCTACAAGACAAAACTGAGGCTGAGAGCTACTTCATTGTTATATTATTTTAGCACATTGCTGCCATATTTTCATGTTTTCTGACCGTTTTTACTGTTTTTCACAAAAGTTGAGCCAGGTCACGGATTTGGAGCCAGCTGATCTACAGCTAACATGGATCCTGCATCTCTGCCAGTTTGTTCGCCGATAACTGAGATGTTAGAGTTAGAAAAATGTAGCTTAGTGGGATATGTTGTGGTAAATCTGCCGAGTCGTCAGTCAGCACAGGTTAAGAGCATAACATTAATTCTTATTTAGTTTATTTTTGCACTCTCAATAATAACCTATTTGAACTTTACAGTTAAAATAAATGTTTTTGTGAACTTCAGGGTCAGAGGTTCAGCTGCAATCCTTCAAATTCTAAGTGAATTAATTTTATTTATAAATCTTTTGTCCACTAAATCAACTGTAAACAGGAAGTCACCCATCGTTGAGATACAATGCTTAAAAATCTGGAGAACTCTTGTAAGGATTTATGTTTTAAGGCTGAGAGCCAGTGTCTCTTTCCTGACCTATGAACTCCCAGTTGCTTGATGCTGTTGAATATTTTGCCACGCTAGAATATTGGTAAATATTGCCATGACAGTATCAGATGAAATATATTCAGCTAATTTTAATATGCAGTTTCTGTTTTATGTCTCTTCCCATATGTTAGACAGTTACTGTGATCCAAACAGCTTCTTTGGCATGTGAATGTGGTGCATGTGGAAACTCTTAACTGACCAGATATTTGTGATGTATTGGGCAAGGGAAGTTGAACCTGTCCACTGTCGCCTCATGATGGCGGTTGGTATTGAAGTGAAGAGTGGATGCGCTCTACAAGCTTTGCTGTAACTGGTCTGAATGGGAATGGTTGAATGTGATCCTGATTTGGTTCGGTTGGACTCTTTATCAACCAGACTCACGTCAGTCTGTTTCCTACAGAATGCTGCTGATGGAGGCAGCTGCTCTCACATAGTTGCATCTTTCCTCTCGTTAGTGTCTGCTCTCTGACGCTATCAGACATTAACTTTCCACTCTATAAGTCTGTGGTTTGTTTTTAAATCTCTATGGGGCCTTAAATCATCCCAGGCTAATCTTGCTGAAGCAAGCTCTGCCTGTTTGGGTCTGGGCTGCACGGCCACACAAAGCGCTCTTAGAGCCGGATGCTGGGGGACGGGCTGGGAGAGACAGATCAGTGATGAGTTTCTGACTTGCTTCAATCAGCCGGCTTCATACTCTGGTTCATGCTCTTACTAAAGGTGGTTCACCTCCAACTGCAAACATCACAGCATCAAGTCTTTCTTTGGTCCTTGTCGTACAAAAAAATGCTATCATTCACTGTTTTTATTTTATTTTGTTGAATTAAAATGTTGCAATTTGTTAATATGTAGAAACCAAACTTTAGTTTTGCAGTTCAATAAACAGAATGTTTCAGATTTCATGCTCGCCTTTCATTGTGAATGTAAAACGCTGTGGTGGCTAAAAAGTTTTATGTTTGTATTTAATCTCCAGAAATAAAGTTAAATATCAAACATAGTAGTTAAGACATTTTCAATTTCTAAAAAAGGAAACATTGCTGTATAAAAGGTCATTTAACCAAACCAGAACTTAAACTAAACAGAGCAAAATAAAACCTGACGGATGTTTGTTACCTTAGCAGAACCATCATATTTCCTCATTTCTTAGAAATGCGTAAAGAATCCAGATGGGTTTTTGTTGCTTGTTTGTTTTTCTTCTGCCAGAGAGTTTCTGGCTTTTAACCTTAAATCATTAATTTGAACTCCAGGATTTGTTCTGTGTGTAGATGATTTCAATCCTGTTACAGTTAAAGTGTCAGCTGGCTGTTATGAATCATAGAGACTGAAATATAGAAAAATAGGAAGTATCGTCTACAGGGACGTGTGTGGACTTTATTCTTTTGTTTCGGGGGGGGCAGACAGGAGCTCAGACCGTAATTATGTCATGTTACGATTTAGACTTCAGACCCACATAAACAGAGAACTCTCAAGAGACATTTACAATGATTTATTTTGGCGGATAATTAGGGAAAGAGATCCAGATAGATCGGCAGCGGGCAACAGCAGTGAATGGCTTGGAACAGGAAACAGCTGGACAACAGAGAACGGCGGGGAACTGAGTGTCAGCGACGTGGGAGACCGGGAGCTTCTGAGGGGTGAGGACAAGTGAGGTGAGTAACAGTGAGTGCGAGGGAAAATAAGTGAAGGGAACGATCTTACTTGAGATGGTGAGTTGATTCGCCAGGGAGGGGTGATAGGTGAGTCTTTCCAGAGGGGATGATGAGTAATGTTCCAGAGGAGGTCAGAGAAGTAATGGTTGATGCTGGAGCGGACAGATCGAGCTAGCCAAGAGGAGTGGGAACCAGATGGTGAGAGAAGCCAGAGATGCCCTGCAGAATAGAGCGCTGGATGCAAGGGGAAACCTGGGGCGGAGACAGAAAGGCTGTTTAGAGCGTGGGAGAAAACAAAGTAGCAAATTAATGGCATACAAAAATCCAAAAGTTGCTGAAAAGCAGGAAACACTAGAGATTACTATGAGCATTCAAAAATACTAACGAGGAGCACTGAGGACTGATTAACAGTGGTAGATAATACTCAGGCGGTGAGTAGCTGGTTCACCACTCTTATACTGGCCCAGCTCGTCAGTGGAAACCAGTTGCACCTGTGGAAGGAGCTCCAGCATCAGAAAAACAAACAACCCCTTCTGGGAACCTGGGGAAGTGCCTAGAAAAGACTCACACTGACAGTACCCCCCCCCCCCCCCTCAAGGAACGCCACCCGGCGGTCAAGACGACAAAGAAGAGGCCTCAAAATCATCCATGAGACCAGGATCCAAAATGAAGGAACGAGGCACCCAGCTACGCTCCTCAGGACCGTAACCCTCCCAGTCGACGAGGAACTGATGACCACGACTCCGTCGACGGGAAGCCACGATCCTCCGGACATCATAAGCCGGGTGCCCATCAACGATACGGGCGGGTGGAGGGGCGTCGGCCACAGGGCACAAGGGTACTGGTTAAGACCGGCTTTATCTGGGACAAATGGAAGGTGGGGTGGATCCAGAGTGATGGGGGGAGACGGAGACGAACAGAGGAGGGATTGATAACGGAGTCCATGGTGTAGGGACCGATGAAGCGGGGCGAGAGTTTCCGTGAGACGGACTTTAAAGGGATATCCCGGGACGAGAGCCAGACCTGCTGATCAGGAGAGTAGGTTGGAGCAGGTCTACGTCTCCGGTCAGCATATCTTTTGTTAGAGGCAGAGGAACGTTGTAATGCAGCAATGGTGTTTTTCCAAATTGTCTTAATACGGCGGATCTGGTGGTGAACAGAAGTCACCGAGATATCCCTTTGGTCTGTGGGGAACATTGGTGGCTGGTACCATAGGGAGATCTAAAAGGGCGATAAACCAGTTGCTGCGGAGACGTAGGAATTGTGAGCATATTCTATCCAGGGGAGATGCTGGTTCCAGTCGGCCTGATGGGTGGATGTGAGACAACGGAGACCCACCTCGACCTCCTCATTAAGCCGTTCTGTCTGACCGTTAGACTGCGGGTGACAACCAGAAGTCAAACTAGTCTTGGCCCCCAGTGCAGCACAAAAATGCCTCCAGTGAGGCAAACTGGCGGCCACGGTCAGACAGAATGTCAACCGGTATACCATGTAACCAGAAGACATGCTTAACAAGGAGAGAGATTAATGCAGAGAGAACAACCTCTGCATTAATGTTAAGAAAACCAAGGAGATGATTGTGGACTTCAGAAGGGGCAAGCATTCCAACCTCCCCCTGCACATGGGAGGATCTGCGGTGGAAGTGGTCAACAGCTACAGGTATTTGGGTGTTCACCTGAGTAACAACCTCACCTGAAGCAACAACACTTCCATTCTGGTCAGGAAGGCGCACCAGCGGCTCTACTTCCTAAGGAGGCTCAGTCGAGCTGGACTCGGGAGCTCAGTCCTCACCCCCTTCTACAGATGTGTGGTGGAGAGCGTCTTGTGCTCCAGCATCAACGTGTGGCATGGAAGCTGCTCTGCTGCAGACAGGAAAGCTCTGCAGAGGGTGGTGAAGATCGCACAGAGGATTGTTGTAGTCAGCCTCCCCAGCACCACAGACATCTACACCTCCAGATGCAGGAAAAGGGCCATCTGCATCAGGAAGGATCCCACCCACCCAACACACTCACTTTTGATTGATATAGGTCTCCATCGATTCCCGCTCCTCATGGGAGATATTATATATTCGGCTTGATGGTAAAGGGGCTCCGGGAAGAAGATCAATAGTGCAGTCATAGGGTCTGTGGGGTGGTAGAAAGCAGGCCTTACCTTTCTTAAAGGCCTGCTTGATATCAAGATACTCCCCAGGAACATTACTGAGGTCCTGGGAATCGATGGCGACATCCTCCAGGGGCGGGCTAGAAGGAACGGCAGCCTGGAGACATGAGAAGTGACAGTTAGATAACCAGGAAGTGATTGAGCTGTCTGACCAGTTAATAAGTGGGTTATGTTCCAAAAGCCAGTTAAAACCAAAAACTATATTGGGTTGTTCAGCGGAAAAAATAAATAGTGACCTAAACTCGTGTGATTACCTGAAAGAACAATCTGTAATGGTTGGGTGATTTGGGTTATGGTAGTTAGTGACCTGCCGTCTAAGGCGGCAACCTGGAGCGGGGTGTCTAACACAGAACTGGGTAGATTTAATTCATCAACGAGTGCTTGTGTGATTAATGACCTCTCGCAACCGGAATCTATAAGAACGGAACAGTTTATGGTTCAATGACTGACAAACACAGTGGCGGGAAGAAGAAGACGAGAATGACTAGGGCGAGAGATTGGGTCCGTCTGAAGCCTAGTGTTTACAGACGGACCCTTCCGGGAGCTTTTCCTTATGGAGAGATGGACAATCATTAATAAAATGACCCGAAGTTCCACAATATAAGCACTCCCTAGATCTAAGTCTCCGTTGCTGTTCCTCCGGGGTTAACCTGGTTCGTCCGACCTGCATGGGTTCCGATCCCGGGGATGATGGCCTACAGGGTTCGGGGATTGACTTAGGCGAGGTTACGGGAGGCTGGAAAGAAGGCTAGACGACTGCTGGAGCATGACCAACAGACATTCTATGGCTTCTACCCACACGATCTCGTTCTCTCAGACGACTATCAATCCGAGCTGCTAGAGATATGAAATCCTCTAGCGTATGGGGTTCATCAAGAGTGCGAATTCACACTGCAAAGGCTCGTTCAGAGGGCGATGAAACATATACTTCAGAGAGCGAGGGTCCCAGCCCAACCGAGCCGCCAGTGTCCGGAACTCAATGGCAAATTCGGCCACTGTCCTGGAACCCTGTTTATCTTTCGTGCAACTGTCGGATAGTCTGTCTCATAACCAAATTTCCTCAAGAACTCAACCTTGAAATCCTGAAAGGATAAACAGAACTCAGGATATCTCAAGAACCGTGACTAAGCCCATTTTAGTGCTGTTCCGGTTAGGTGACCGATAACAAAAACTATTCTGGCATCATCATTGAGAAATGAGTGATGCGAATAGGCGAAAGCCAATGAGCACTGCATAAGAAACCCTCACAACTGCCAGCACTTCCGGAGTACCTCTCCGGAACCGGAAGTGAAACCCCTCGAGGACCCGGAACCGGAAATTCGTTACCCAGACGTGATGAGGACAGGGTAAAGGAAGCTGCGGCGCCCTCATACGGAAGGGGGTGATATCGGCGGGTTTGGGAACTAGGTTCTGTAAAAGTGAAGTTATATGATCCAGGGTTTGGTTTGTTGTATTTTGCTGTTCGGAAAGGGAATGTAGGACGGACTCGTGTGAGTGGAGCATGGCGGACTTATCTGACATAACTCTCCTGAGAGCCTCCTGTGGGTCCTGTTTGCCTGAGTTTTCTGTCATGTTACGATTTAGACTTCGGACCCACAAGAGAACTCTCAAGAGACGTTTACAATGATTTATTTTGGTGGATAATTAGGGAAAAAGATCCAGATAGATTGGCAGCGGGCAACAGCAGTGACTGGCTTGGAACGGGAAACAGCTGGACAACAGAGAACGGCGGGGAACTGAGAGCGTCAGCGACCGGGAGCTTCTGAGGGGTGAGGACAAGTGAGGTGAGTAACAGTGAGTGCGAGGGAAAATAAGTGAAGGGAACGATCTTACTTGAGATGGTGAGGTGATTTGCCAGGGAGGGGATGATGAGTAATTTTCCAGAGGAGGTCATAGCAGTAATGGTTGATGCTGGAGCGGACAGATCGAGCTAGCCAAGAGGAGTGGGAACCAGATGGTGAGAGAAGCCAGAGAGGAACTGCAGAATAGAGCGCTGGATACAAGGGGAAACCTGGGGCGGAGACACAACGGCTGTTTAAAGCGTGGGACAAAAAAAAGTAGCAAATTAACGGTCAGTCCATAAAACCATTCAAAAATCTCTATAGATAGTAGGGAGCAAAAGACACTAGAGACCACAAAAATACTAGAGACTGCAAAAATCCAAGAGAGCACAAAAACACTAGGACTGCAAAAATACAAGAGAGCACAAAAACACTAGAGATCACAGGAGGCATACAAAAATCCAAAAGTTGCTGAAAAGCAGGAAACACTAGAGATTACTATGAGCATTCAAAATTAGCAACGAGGAGGACTGATTACCAGTGGTAGATAATACTCAGGCGGTGAGTAGCTGGTTCACCACTCCTCTTATACTGGCCCAGCTCGTCAGTGGAAACCAGTTGCACCTGTGGAAGGAGCTCCAGCATCAGAGAAACAAACGACCACCTCTAGGAACCTGGGGAAGTGCCTAGAAAAGACTCACACTGACAAATTAAGGTGAGAAAGCTTCAGATTTCCAACTTTAGCGGTTATTACAGTTACAGTAACTCCAGCCAGGCAGTAGCAATGAAAGTCAAATGTCACCCCTGGATTAGATTAATTGCAAACAGCAGCCAATAGCTTTCTTGATTAAACACGGCTGTAATGAAACTCTCCAAACATGGACAACATTATCTGATCTGGAGTTTAGGGATTTCTCGTATTAGAAGCTAGACTCCAATCCAAACTGCATCTGGTCTCATGCTGTGTTACATGTTGTAATCTAGGTCTGAGAAATGGTTGAACCAGTTTGCTGCCAGTTTGGACGTCACTGAAGGAACAAGTTCTACAACTAGAGTTCTTTATTTACAAACCTGCTGTCTGTTGTGGACGCGTCTCATTAAGACGATGCTCATGGTATCCCATATGTTTCCTTGTCCTTCTCTTTCAGGTAATGTTTCCTGATATACACCCAAGCAGAACATCGAAGAAAACTAATATTGGCTCCACTGGAATACAGTGAATGGATTCCAGTGACTGTGATTTGTCTGTAAAGGGCATTGAGCTAATCTCTATTGAGTTTTGAGTGAACTGAGACACCAGTAGAGCAACCAGGTGGTCGTCCGCCGTGAGATCAGACAGGTCGGTTCAGCAGGCGTCTTTGTAGCTACTGTCATGGCGTGAATGGAAACTTAACCCTGCTAGAGGTGCATCTGAAGCTTCTAACCACATCCTGCAGGCCACCGGGGAAGCGATCATGCTGACATGGCTGTCAGGTTGTGGAACGAAGGTTTGCACGTTTTTTTTTTGCATTTGCACACTTACAGGAAGACGTGCTCACCACAAGCTGCAAAATAACCTCGGATCTTCTTAAATGTCTTCATGTTTCTGCCAGACACAATTAGACCTGCTGTAAATAACCTCTGCTGCTATACATAAGTCTCACACACATAAACTTAATAATTATTGGTCTGAGAATCTCACACATGGCTAAAGTTTGTAAAATCAGAGACTTGCAAAGGTTTTATTTTATTTTGTTTAATAGACAAAAAACGAAGGAGCTCGGCTGAAAACCTTAATTGAAAGAAAACTGTTTGTGAAAGCACATGTAAGTGTGTGTGCTCTGGTGATAAGAACTGAAACATTTAATAAAAACTTCATGACGTGTGGAAGAAACTGCTACGCTCAAAAACAAGAATCAAAACTGTGCCACTTCTATTTTTGGTGCTAATTTGGATTCAGTTTTCCAGGCATCTCCAGTCTGAACCATCACACATCATTGAAACATCATTGATATAAGACAGACGTTGTTGAGCGCTCTCATCGCTCAACAACTTAAAAGTAGCTGCCAAAAACATTGAGTTGCTGAGTGACGTCTGCATTCTTCTTCCGCACATGCGACCCAGTATCAAGAATCAAGAATCAGTTTATTTATATAGCGCCAATTTACAACAGGTGTCGTCTCAAGGCACTTCACTGAAAATCAATTAAAATCAAAGATACATTCTAACAAATCAATTTGAAAAAGTTTCTAATCTAAGGAACCCCAGCAGATTGCATCGAGTCATTGACTTCCAGCATTCACTACTCTGGAATCAGCAGGCAGAAACAATGGCTTGTGTTGTCGTTGACTTTACAGCAATCCCTTATACTGAGCATGCATGTAGCGACAGTGGAGAGGAAAAACTCCCCTTTAACAGGAAGAAACCTCCAGCAGAACCAAGCTCAGTACAAGCAGCCATCTGCCACGACCAACTGGGGGTTTGAAAAGACAGAAAGCAAAATTAGAAACACAGGATACTGAAATAATAGTTTATAGCATCAGTTGTAGAACGTCACTGGAAGCATCTCAGCCCATGTTCTCATCCAAGAAGCTGTCTCAGCTAACAGAACGCCAGCCCAGGTGTGGTTACTATGGAGAGAAGAACACTAAGAGAAAACAAAAGGTTAACAAGTTTGAAATAACGGTAACTAAGTACATTGGACAAAGGAAGAAAGTAGCAGAGAGAGAAGTGGTCATATTGTCCTCCAGCAGTCTAAGCCTATAGCAGCATAACTATAGAAAAACTTAAATAACTTAACCCTATAGAGTGAGACATGAAGAAGGTAGAGCAAAGGAGAACAGTCTGTCAAGACTGAGTTCCTCCCCCAACTGGATTAGGCTGTCTTCTCTACCTCTTCCTAACTATAAACTTTATCAAACAGGAAGGTTTTAAGCCTAGATTTGAAACTAGACAGGGTGTCTGCCTCACGGACTAAAGCTGGAAGCTGCTTTCACAGGAGAGGAGCCTGATAACTGAAATATCTGCCTCCCATTGTGCTTTTAGAGATTCTAGGAACCATCAGTAAACCTGCAGTCTGAGAGCGAAGTGCTTTTTTCAGAACTCTTGCTGCAGCATTTTGGACCAACTGTAGACTTTTAATTGCATTTTGTGAACTTCCTGCTAATAAAGAGTTACAAGAGTCCAGCCTTGAAGTAACAAATGCATGGACTACCTTTTCAGCATCTATCCTAGAGAGAATATTTCTAATTTTTGCTATATTCCTAAGATGAAAGATGGAAATCTTACAGACCTGTCTTATATGAGACTTGAAAGACATTTCCTGATCAAAAATAACATCAAGGTTCTTTACATTGTCACCAGATGCCAACCTGATTCTATCCAGGTCAAGTGGCTGACTAAGCAATTTGTTTTTTAGGGGTTCTGGTCCAAAGATAACAACTTCTGTCTTTTCAGAGTTCAAGAGCAGAAAGTTTAATGTCATCCACATTTTTATGTCATCTAGACATGCCTGTAATCTACCAAACTGACTGGATTCATCGGGATTTATAGATAAATACAGTTGTTTATCATCAGCATAACAGTGGAAATTAAAACCATGCTGTCTCATGATTTTATCAATAGGGAAAAATGTATATAGTAAATAGAATTGGGCCAAGTACAGAACCGTGTGGTACTCCACAAGTAACCTTACAATGCGGAGAAGATTTGTCATTTAAATGAACAAACTGGGATCTATCAGACAAATACGCTTTAAACCAGCCTAGTGATGTTCCCTTGATCCCCACAGTGTGTTCGAGCCTTTCAATGAGGATATTGTTATTGACTGTGTCAAAAGCAGCACTGAAATCTAACAAAACTAGAATAGACACGAGCCCATTGTCTGAGAATATCATTAGTAACTTTAAGGAGAGCTGTCTCAGTGCTATGATGAGCTCTGAAACCCGACTGAAATTCTTCAAATAGGTCATTATTCATCAAATGCTCTCTCAGTTGATTAGCAACAATTTTTTCAAGGATTTTAGATAAAAAAGGAAGATTAAATATGGGTCTGTAATTTATTAAGTTTTCTTGATCAAGAGAAGGTTTCTTAAGTAGGGGTTTTATTTCAGCTACCTTAAGAGCCTCTGGTAAATAACCTTTCACTAATGACAAATTAATCATTTCCAAAATAGGGGTAATAATAATACGAAATACTTCTTTAAACAATTTTGTCGGGATTGGATCCAACATACAAGTTGAAGGCTTAGATGAAGAAAATATTTTTGAAATACTGAAGAAATTAGAGGTGGAATGGATTCTTTGAAGGCTGTAACAGCGTTTTCCGATAGACACCTACTATAAAGACATTTTCTTTCAGATTTTAAGTACTCGGTGAAAAAGAACTCAAAAGTTATCAAAAAATGGTCAGAAAGGAGAGGGTTATGAGGCAGCACTATAATTTTTTCACACTCAATGCCATAAG
>JAVLVB010000783.1:79254-102407 GCA_032876305.1 Orestias chungarensis | reverse complement strand
AATCTATTTGGTTTTGGCCGTGGGCAGGACACCGTCTCAATGGGATGTTGGGTAGGTAACTGTAGAGAAGCCGCAGAGAGGAGTTCTAAACTACGACTCTGCTTCCTGGTCTGGACCCTGGTTTGTCAGTAATTTGGGGAGTTAATAAATTTGGCCATATTTCTAGAAAGAAGAGCTGCTCCGTCCAAAGTTGGATGGACGCCGTCTCTCCGGATCAGACCAGGTTTTCCCCAAAAAGTTTTCCAATTATCTATGTAACCCACACCGTTTTCTGGACACCACCTAGATAACCAACGGTTGAATGACAACATGCGACTAAACCTGTCGTCACCGGTCCGATCAGGCAGGGGACCAGAGAAAACTACACAAGTAGCACAAAAGTCTGATGGCGCCTAACGTTTAATAGTATTAAAAACTAAGAAAAACGATTGGAGTTGAGCTAAAAAAACAACAAGGCCTGCTGTGTGTTTACATTTTTAAACACCACCCTGAAAACTTTGTCTGAGACCTGTATTTGTTTATGATGGTGCTCGATTTATTCTGCTTCTTTTAAATAATACACTTTATTTGAGTAACTGTTAATTGTACTTGTTGGACCCATCTATGTGTTTTAGGCCCGGCTGAAAGACTATTTGGACTTGATGCTATTGTGAAAACTGAAATGAACATGTTGCATTTGGTCCGTTTGATGAAGATTTCCTCTTTTACTTCCACAACAGATCAAATGTATATTTTTCATGCAGGCTTGAACTGAAAAAATGGTTTGGCATTTTAAAACGGTCTGGCTGTCCACTTTTCTGCTGATCTTATTAGAGCTTTGCCCTGTCAGCTCCGCTCTCCCTGGATCAGCTCATGTTTGGTGGAGATAATTGTGAAATTTAAATGTCTGGATCTGAAACAGAAAGTTATGAGTTTGGCATTTTACCTTCACCTTTTTGTTGTTGTTTTTAACCAGCTAAACAAATTAGCATTTTCTTTTTCTAAAGTTGTCTCAACATTAATAAGACAAATGGAGTATGAGAATTGACTTGCAGACAGCAGTGATTTACTTTTTTTTCGTCTGAATGAATAGTTTATTCCACATATCATGTATAATCTATAATTTCCACTGAGCTGTCCTAACATTGACATTCCAGGATAATGTCTTACAAACACACTTCAAAGTGCATTTAAAGCTTCTGTTCCCTGTCTTAGTCTCTCGTTGTCTTTGGGACAAATTGACCGTAATGAAATGATAATTGGCTGCTTTTTAGTTGCCATATAAAGGCAGGAGGAAGCCTGTTTGTGTTGGCGCCTGGAGGACGCTGCCAGGTCAAGTCCTGGACACAGCTGCATTATTAACAGAAGAACAGAAGGTCAGCTGTCACCGCACGTCTGCAGGGCTCGCATCAAACGGCTCGGACCGCTTCTGTTTTAGGCCATCTAATGAAGGCTTGGAAAGCTTTCCCCCCACAGATTTCACACTTTTAGCTCTAATAACCGAGAGATGCACAGAGCGCACACAGGCCAAATAGAAATCTTACTAACCTGTGATGAGAACATTTTTAAACCATAATATGTTTATAGATAAAGTAAATAGATCTGTCTCCATATATTATGCTTTCAAACCCATAACGTCAACTAAATCACCTACTTAGATAAAATGTGACCGCGCAGGTCTGGTCTGACTTTATGGAGAGAGGATATAGGTAGAAGCTGAGGCTGAAGTGTGTGTGATGTGAACAATAGTGATTAGGAGAAGGCTAGCTAATATTCAAGTCAGCTTAAGCAACTACTAACAAAATGTCAGGTCACTACTGTCTTTGTGGTGTAGCTGCAGTATACTGGATCATTACGGGATAAATAAGGTGGATGTTTGTTGTTCAGACACTCATAATTCGTTTAACTAGATGGTGAATCAGTTTATCATTTAAAAACGTAATCTAAACCTGTATGTGCTGTAGAGGAGACAGAGAAGACATTAGGTAAGGAGAGCCGAGAAGACACCAGGGTACGATTTCTCTACCACGTAGAAGTGTAGCGGCGGTTACCCCCCATAAAGACAACATGTGTTATAATGCCAAAGGTAGTGATGTTCAAAGTGTTTTTTGACCTTATTAGCCAACATTAAGGCAAGAAAACGTCTAACAGCTTCTATGTCAGGTTCGTATGATTGATAAACTGAGAAATTGACATTAAAGCAGAGGAAGCATGATAGAAATGTCACGGTGGTTGTAAGAAAAAAAGCTTTGTGATGCATTTTGAACTTGCATTTGTGGGTTACTAATCATGTAATGGAACCATTATGAGAATCTGAATAATGTTTCCATCCCATTTTTATCTTTACTGTCTTGTCTGTGAAGTTGCTGCTTCAAAAAGAAACCAGCACAACTAACTATGAATTAATCTTTGATTTAGCCGTTAAATATACAAAAAAGGGAGTAATTTCATAGTTGCCTTCACACAGACTAACATTTAGTAGTAACCGTTGATCAGTGCCTCATCAGGTTGATCAAGGCTTTCTTCCATTTTTACATCCACTCTCTAAAAGGTTTGGGTGATGTTTTCCCTGCTGATAATTAGCCTGTAATGAGACTCGCTGGCACTATTGATGGAGATTAAGAGAGCATCGTTATCGAGGGTTAGGTCTGTTGCTGACAAATTCACTGGATTTCTTAACTGAGTCACCATAAAACCAGTGGTTAACAAAAACCCTGGTCTGTTAAGAACAGAATCTGATTCTCTGTAGGTAAAACTATTGATAGAGAAGTGTTGACTTCAGGGAAACATGGGATGAATGGAAAGAAATGGAAATTTCCAAAATCCTAAAAACAAAATACACTATATTTTTTTTCTTATTTTACCTGTTTCTTCCACCTGGAGTCACAGATGTTTGATATCATTTTATTTTCAGGAGGAACTCATCAGAGTTTGTGGTTTGGTCTCAAACGTCTCATCTGACTCTGTTAGGAACTGTTGAAGCAGTTTTCTTTTCCATACCTGAACTCTTCATCCCTGCTGTTTCTGACTCTGAGCCATCCTGACACAATGGAGTCATGGCTGACTCCACCTTCTTGTTTTGACTGGCAGGAGCTGAAGGCCAGAGTCTCTTGCATAAGTGGAAAAAGAGATGGGAGAGAATGTCTGGAGCATATAAGGATGAGGCTTGTGTTGCTGTGATCGGAGCTCAGCCTCCCAGCTTTCCCCAGCAAAACTTCTCTAAGCTGAGAGGTAGGACGGCTTGTTTCAGCATTGACAGCCTGAAGCGTGTAAGCTCAAGCAAAAAGGACATGCTGTGCTCTAAAATCTGGGTAGCATCTTAAAAAAGTGGCTCCATAACAGCCAGACTTGACCACTTCCTATCCTCTCTGCTGCATGACTGAAGCTGCAGGCTGACATGCAGGGCGGCGATGAAAGAGCGGCGATGAAAAAGCGGAGGATTGACTCTTTGACTGTTACTGATGGGATCTCCTGGTGGGGGATCATGCTGTAAAAGAACAACAGTGAGAATTAGATTGCCATTCTTCCTCATTCAGCTCCTCCCAGCTGTGGTAGACAGAGTAGCTGGGAATGTTTTCATCCTGCTTTATTATTCCCGTCCCCTGGTCATAGATCATATCCCACATCTGTTGCCAGTTTCCAGGCCAGCTGAGGCGTCTCAGTTCACCGGGATTTGCTCATTTCGGTTTGTGTTTAGATGTAGGCTGCGCCGGGGAGGTAGCGGGACCGGCTGAAGGTGCTGTCGCCAATCTGTCGTGTCGGCAGGGGGCCCCCACTGACCCCTGCTGGGTGGAGCGGCCCCTTGACAGAACGGGCAGCTCTCGGATAGAGTCTGACAAGAGTCAAGGAGAATCCTCTTCTGTTGTCAGAACACAAGAGAGATCTCCAGGAACTGGCTGACAGAGCAGACAGTAGGACCCTGAGGTTTTTATACTGTGTGTAATATTATAAACAAATCAAATCTAAATTTTATTTATATGGCAACTTTCATACTTTAAAAGAAACACAAAGTGCCTTACAAAGGCTAAAAACAACAATGATAAAAACAAACCAACCACCCCCATTTATACCCCAAGAGACGCAAAGACAAACACTCACACATGCACACGCATACACACAGAGTCAGACCCACTGCACCTATTTAATATGGCCGGGCAACCAGAAAAAAGCCACATTGGGGGCCGACTACGCTAAGAGGGCTCCCGGCCAACAACCACAGGGAGCCGCCACAGAGACAGTCCCAACCCGGGCAGAGAAGAGGCCCCACACCAAGGTGCAGGGTCCTCCAGCCCCCCAGGCTAGAGCAGCCAACAGGGCAGTGGACCCAAGGCAGCTCCCAGTGCATTCGGCCCCCATGAGGAAATGGTTAGGACTGGTTAGTGAAGTGAGTCCGTTTTTTTAGACTTTAACAGCAATAATATATCAGCTTTGGTTAGTCCAGAAGTTCTTTATTTTATTATTTGACACCCTATAACCTCCTTAAACCACTTGCTGCATTATCTCTCCCACACTGACTTAATCCCACCCACACCCACAGCTAACAATCCCACAGCAGCGTCCCATGAGACACCACAGCATGCCTTCAGGTCAGCAAACCGTCCCCTGAATAATTCATCCAGACACATGGCCGGGGGCGGGGGGCTCAGATCACACCCTTCAGACGTTTCACGTGACACGACCTGATTTTATCCTGCTTTGTTTACTCCTCTTCAGGAACAATGTTTTTAGCTGTTCACCAACATAGAGTTGAAATAGCAAACATTTTAAACTATGTTTCTGCACAGCAAGCATTTGTAAAGCTGTGTTAAAGTACAAGATTTTTTAAGGACCAAAGGTTTATAAATACTTGTTGGGGTTTTCTGATGACAATAGAATCAGTCAAAGTGAGTGAAAATGTTTACGCTGTGCTGAACGTTAGGTGGTGATAGACTGGCCTCTATGGTGGCTTCCTCCACTCATGGGGGGGAGCAGAGAAGAATGAGCAGTGAAGCATTCCTCTGGGCCGCCCCCCTCCAGCAAACAGGGCCCGACTCTTTCTGCAAAGGAGGATTAATTAATCAGCAGAGGAGGCAGGAAGTGAGCAGATAAAAGAGGCTGAACAGAGCAGCCAGTGATTACCCGACCCTGACTGGACCTGCAGGAGCCTCACAAGTTCCTAAATCCTCTAGTTTAGGAGACTTTGAATAATCTGACGACCTTTATCACCAGAAACACTGAATGCATTTAATTAGTAATATTCCGAGCTATGCATAAAAAACTCTTGAGCATTGAGCATCAAGATCTGCTGCATAAACATAGTTTTACTCTATGCTAGAGTACAGAAAAGCGCAGTAAGCTAAATCGCTCTGAAATTTAAAATATGAAACGATATCAGCACAGAATAGCTAACAGCCAGTCAGGGAATACAAACAAATCTTTGACCCTCCCCGTTTCAGAGAGAGAGAGAGCAAGACTTTCAGCAGCTACCAGGAAGGTTTAATGAGGTAGCAGAGTACGGTGAGACTGGTTCATTCCTTTGAGCTCATAACTTATTAATAAAAGAAGCCTGAAGTATTTAGAAATGTTGGCAGCCTATTAAAAACCTCAGACTGACAGTAAGATGACCGTATAATATTTGTTTGGGTGGATGATGATAATAATTACTAAGCCTTTCCTGCTCACCAGTATCCAGCTCTTTCTAATAAACTGTTTGCTCCATTTTCAAACCCGTCTTTGTTTTTCTATTGAGATCCAGGGAGTCTGAGCATAAACACAAGTAGCAGAAATTATAGTTTCCCTTTTCTCTTTTAAACGATCCTGCACCTATTTCAGATCTAAAGCAGACCCACAAATATTAGCAAATGTGCTATAAACCTCTAGACACAATAGTTTCACTTTAACAGCCAAACTTGTGGAGAATGATCTGAGTCGAGCTAAAGCTCCATCTCCAGCTGATTTCTCTGTGCTGAGCGATTAAATCTACATAAGCTTCCAACATATTGATAGGATGTGTAACTCAAATCACTGAAGCTGCTCTGGAAGCTTAAATATGTTGCATTAAATTGGAAAGGAAAGAAAAACAGAATGAGAGAATAAGATATCTTCTTTGAGCCTTATAATGGTTCCCACCTGTGACCTCTGTTATCTGCAGGTTTGTTCTCTTTTACGTTTCCAGCTGGGTTACAACTCCAGGCTGTCCTTTAAGAGGCTCGTTCATCTTGCTGTTGTAAAAGATACTCTGCATTTTTTATTGTGCACCAACATAAATGAGTCGTTGTGATTTAGCTGTGAGATCGGCTTTAATGCTTAGCCAGTTCTCCTAGACTTCATCCAAACCTTTTCAGGTTAACCTCTCTAATCAGCAGCAAGGAGCAGCTCTGTTTCCGTTTCCCAGTCCATTACTTTCTCATCTTCTAACAGCCTATTCAGTCTGTCTCTGCTGGATAAGACACGCATAAACAGTTGTCGTCCTCTGCTGAGACCAGAAGCCATTAGAGATGCTCTGCCGTGTTGGACTGAGCGTGGCATCGCTGCTGTCGTTTTCCTCATCCTGTCACAGATGATTATAGAGTCTATTGACAGAGATGTGCTAGAAAACACCCGACTGCAGACATCAGTCCCTGTTTTTCACTCCTTCCTGCTTGTTTCACGCGTCTGACCCATTAAAACAAAGTGATTCCAAACAGCACAAAGCTGCAAGCACATTGCTCGTCTTTGAATCTGTTCTGCATGAGTTGGATTCACTGAGTCCTCACATAAGAAGTATTAGAGAACAGGTGACTGAGCTGCACTCACGTGTTGATGTTAAAAATCTCCTTTCATACCTGAAAAGCGTTCTGTTTAAATGACCCGTAATCTTTCCCTTAAGTGAAAACAAATAAAGATCTATGTTTGGTTTAGGTTCTGTTTCTTCCTGTGTGTGTGTGTATGTGTGTCTTCACTCATCTTCATTCACATATGTCATTCAATCATCCAATCATCTTCTCCACCAATCACACCCCGGTTCACAGTAAATAAGCCTGTCTCATTCATTCACTCACCGCTGGATCGTCTGTTGTCACTCCCTGTTTTGCCTTCTCGTCTCTCTGCGTCATATCCTGTTGTCTTCCACTGTTGTCTTTCCCTGAGCTCTTTCCCTGATGTCCCTCTCCTCTCGCTTCTAAGTTTTACGGCCCCAACGTCTCCTGTAAGTCTCTTGCTCGCTAGCTCTCAGTCCTGGCTCTTCATCTTGGTCCCCTGGTCTCATCCCGTGTTCTCTGTTTGTCTTGGTTCCTATAGTCTCCGGTTCCCGTGTTCTTCCCCTCGTGATTATTATTTGTTGTTATTTTTATCTGTTAGTTTAGTTCCTCCCTTCCCGTGTTCCTTAGCTGTGTTTGTTTATTTTATTAGTGTCGTTTTGTTTGTTTATATTAGTTTCCCACGTCTCGATTGCTCGTCTGCTTGTTTACATCTTTGTAGTCCCGCCTCCGCTCTCTTTTGGTTTACGTCTCGCGTTGTTCCGTTTCCGGTTTTGCTTGTAGTTCCCCTGTATGGTTTCGTTTCATGTTTCTGTTCATTTATCATCCCTCACAATAAATTATTATTCACTCAACTCCACCTCTGCTCGAGTCATTTAAACGTTTCATGACAAAACCCTCACATGCACGCCTGCCACCTGTGAGATCAGCACGTCACATCGGCTCAGTCAGTGGGGGGCAACACAAACTGATTTCCTCCAATCACTGATCCTAACATAAGAACCACTATCAAATTATATTTGATAGCTGTACAAAAAGCCAGGAAGCCTGGATCAGTTTTATGATCAATTAAAAAATTCCTCTTTTCTCATTTTTGGCTTTTGACTACAATTATCAGCAGATTTCAGTGTTTTTAAGCTGCAGCAACAAATCAGATCAGATTTTCTAATGTTCGCTGGTCTTTATGTGGTCAGCAGCAAATATTTCACTTCAGTTCTTGAGGTCTATTTATGTAGTAACAGTAAAGTGGTAGAACTAACCATTAACAGGAAGAAACCCTCATGTGCTCACCTGTTTGTGTGTCGCAGGTAAAAGAAAGCAAAAGCTAAAATAAATAATGACAAACAGGAGAGTAGTAGGAGAACACAGCAGAATGTCATGTGATCCAGAAGTCTAAGTCTTTGGTAGTAACGAGTACGTTTTGAAAGGCAGGTGTAGAGACGCCCCACTTACAGAACTTTAATTTAATGTAGGCAACCAATAAACAATTTCAAAACACAGTTCAGTTCAGAAGTGTAGAAAAAAGACAAAGTGAGGAGGTGATTTTGCTACTTTTTTATGTTTGACCCACGTCGTTTAGTTTCATTCCGGAAAACTAAGTAAAACATGACTGCTGGCTTCAGCAGCTTCTCATGGCTGCCATGTGATCGTATTGCTGCCTAACAAACTGAGGCTTCTTCCAACATTCCTCCACGTGTTTGTTGGAGGTCCCGAATGTCTGCTTGATTATTTAACAGTGACACAACGCAGCATCTGTCCTTCCTGCAGCTGTTTTCATCTGACGTGTTTAACACTTAGATGCTGCCGGGTCCTCGGGGAGGCGCTCACGTGGACGCCGCTGCTCAGATATTGACTCGTCGTTTCCTAATGTGTCTCTGGTGAATCCCTAACGACTCACCAGTTGGATCTTTAAAGAAACTTCCTGTTGGTTTTTGTGAGTCCTTTTGTGGGTTTGTGTGATTGACCTGTCAGGTTCATCAGTGGCTGATGTTTTCAGATCGAATTAATCCACTGGCTTACATCTCTTATTCGTTCTTCATGGTCTAGTGAAGTGACCCCAGCCTGTACCACTTCCTGTTAGGAATCCTCCCATCATGTGTTTTGACTCTGTATCTTCCTCCTGACCTGTTGTCTCTCTCTACTCTGGACACATTATAGATAATGGGCTGCGTGCAATGCAAGGACAAGGAGGCAACAAAACTCACAGACGACCAGGACGCCAGGCTCTCGCAGGGCCCCGGCTACCGCTATGGGGTCGACCCCACGCCGCAGCACTATCCCAACTTTGGGGTCACTGCCATTCCCAACTACAACAACTTCCACACGCCGGTTGGACAGGGCGTGACCGTCTTCGGGGGGGTGAACACTTCCTCTCACACTGGAACCCTGCGGACCCGCGGTGGGACAGGTGAGCTATTTTACCAGGATAATAAAGCTGAGGGAATTTTATGTGTATTTTAAATTATAGACCAACACTAAGCAGATCATTTAAGGGTTTAACGTCTGAAAAGTGTGGCAGGCAACTAGCCTCAAAGTTTACTAATTACTAAGTAACATAATGTTCTGTAGAAGTGAAGCACAAAGCTGGTAGGAGATGGTAAATTTGAATCCCTGCATTTACATGATCTAGTTGATTTGAGGTAAAACTGTAGTCAGTAATTGCTGCTGCTGCGTTATGGTTATGAAACATTCACTCATTATTAAGACGCACCTTGTTTTCCACTCTCTGAAATCCAATCAGACCAAACATGTCTTGTTTTTGGTCAGTTGGAATGAAGACAAACATTTGTATTTGCTAAATTCAAAGATAATAGAGAACCAAAATGACAGAGGTGCATTTATTCATGTTTGAGAAGGAGTTAGTGGGTAGAGCCCTAAACAACACTTCAGTGCTCATATTAAATGTAACAAGGCCAGTGCAGTTCAACATTTTACAATCTAAAATCAAACTTATGGAGGTTTTATTAGTGAAATCAAGGTCATTTCTGCGCCAAAGACAACCTGAGACTCTAAGATGAACAAGAGGCTTTCACTATTCATTTATAGCATTGTTAGTCCTCAATAATGATTCATCTTCATTTCATTTGTACTTTTTGGGACATTAAGGTCAGCTGTGATCCTCTGATTACGTTGTGAGCTCTTGAGGCTTCACGTTGGTGGGTTTCACATGATCCTCGCACCGTCCTGTGCAGCATCAACGTGCCCAGCACGGTCACGCTGACCCCAGACCAGCGAGGTCACGCTCGTCCGGCTCCAGTCTTTGTTCTGTACGGTTTCTTGCTTTCTGTTTGCCTGTTTCTCTGCAGAGCAACAAGTTAACAGTGGAGCTGTTTTTGGTCTTTAAGTGGGTTCCGGGTGGGACAGATTTGGACATGTGTTTAGCGTGTTTAGAAGGCGACCCAGGCGGCCATCTTATTGATTGCTGATGTCGTTTCCCCAACTGCAGTGCAGAGCCAGAACCATGAGCTTATGTAAGGCATTGACAACAAACAGGGAAACCAATCAATGGCTCGTTTCAGCCTCTGCTGATCTAATGGAAGGTTTGGATGCTGCTGGGAAAGTTTCCATTATCCTGCTCTAGTATGTAAAAAGGTCACATGTACAGCAGCAGGTCTGTCAGCCTCACATGACCTCCTTACATAAAGAATTTCACGACTGCTGCACTTTGTCTCTATCAGTACAGAAACCTTCTTGCTCTATTTCAGCCACACTTAGATAACGCTAATGTTTATCTTTAGCTTTTATATCTGTAAGAAACGAGTCTCTGATGTTTGATGCAATTATGTTACAGTCAGAATGATTGTACAAATGTGTTGCTGTGTTTATTTTGTCCTAAACTGCTTTGATTACCTTTGTAAATGTTGGAATTAGTTAACCCAGTTAATGTCAACCAGTTCCACTAAACTAGGTTCATTCTCTTTGAATCTTATACTTTAAGTGGTTTTGAAACCAGTACTTTTACACTTTTACTGACGTAAAAAGCTTTAGTTGATACTTCTACAGAAGTATTTTTAAGCCCTAATATCTTTAGACCCCCCAGTGTCACTTAGTCACAGTTTCATGGTGTTCAACTGTGACATTTTTCTTGGATCTTTGATTTGGGTTTCATTTATTCTGCCTGGTCTCTATCAGACCTAACCATGAAATCTGAGAGTGTTGTCTGTGGACAGGGGAGGACAGAAGTACCTGATGCACAATAGTGACAATAACTGTGTACAGCAAATTGATCAATATGTGGAAGACATTTCTGTAATATTATTAAACCTGAGAGCTGGATCATTTCTTAACTCAATCATCCACTCAGTGTCCAATTATTCCCATGTAACTCTTTAGAAATCACATTTTGGGAGGCAAGATACTAATACTAGTAATGTTGATAGGAGGATTTATAAAACAACATAAGAGGGTAAATCTGATCCAGAAAAATCTAGATTATCAATAACATGTATGTTTTACACAGGATCCAGTTAATTCTATACAGTAGAAACTTGGTCAAATGTCTTGGACGGAGATTTTACCAGAATATTTAACATATGTAGTTTATAAGAGAGACTCTCTGAGTTAAGACGGACCAAAACTGGAGGGATGAAACTGCATCAAAGCTTCTAAATCATCACTTAAAGCAGGTAAAGGCTCATTGGACAAAACCAGTTTCTGGTACTATTTACCCTCTAAACTTGGTATTTGCAGAGAGCTCATAGTTTATTTCCTACAAAGCGACTAAATAGTTGAAAGTGTTTTCTAACTGTACAGTAATAATATTGTGCGAACGATGCAAACAATCCGTGCAAACTCAAAACGTACAGAAGCAGAAAAAGGCTGCAAACACGGAGAGTAGAAGAGGAAACCTACAACAAAATGTTTCTCTGTTGCATTTGTTGTTTGTTAATGTGCATCATTTATATTTACTGTGCGTTTGGACCTTAACTGAACACTTTTGGACCTGCCAGCCACCGTAGGATTCAACAGAGACAAAGACAATGATGAGCTGCAGACTGTGTGGCGTTGCTGTCATTGTTGCAGTATCAGTTTGTGCGATGCTGCAATCCAAAAGGATCGCATGGTGGGCTGTAACATTTCACCCTGCATGCTAACACTTCATTCAGGCCAGTTTCATTAAGGGTTTTGCCCTGATCTGATACAGCGTTTAGTGGCTGAGATGCAGTTGTTGGGATGATTGTGATAATGAATGAAGATGAATCTGAATTAGACGTCATTTTTGTCTTTTGCTGTGATAGCGTCGTTGTACTTCTGACTGACCCAGTAAGAGCCACCAGAACACCCCATGACGTCTCCCTGGTCCTCTGCTGCAGATAGACTCGTATTTACTCGTCTCCCTGAAGCTCTGCACTGCTAAGTCCTGGTGCTGTGCTTCATTTCTCTGGCTAACCTTCATTGTTCTGCTTTCCGCTCGGCAGGAGTCACTCTCTTTGTGGCACTTTATGACTACGAGGCGCGGACAGAGGACGACCTCAGCTTCAGGAAAGGAGAACGCTTCCAGATCCTCAACAGCACGTAAGTCCCTGCAGCTGCTTCTCACACTGTCCGTGTGCAGCAGGGACTCAGATGTCCCCTCCTGTCTCTATGTTGGACGAGTTGGTGGAAGCAGCAGGAGGGGAGCAGGTGGGCTGCATAGACAGACCATAGTTTGGTTTCCTAATCTGGGACAGAGCCTGAAATCCAGTCAGATGCTGTTTGTGGAGCTGTCATGATTCACTATAAAACCAACCTCAGTCCCAACGAGGAAAACAAAGTTGTGTTTTAGTTCATTGCCACGTGTCAGACAATCAGACATGTCTTAGAGCTGCTCAGGCTTTTTAAATGTGCTGCGCTTCGCCAGGAGAGCTGGTTGTTTCAGTTTTACACACAATCCAAACCAGAACCGGCCTCAACGTCTCTGAGTTCACCGCCGTCTTTCACGAGGCTCGAACAAGCAGACGGCTTTCATTTTGGGTTTACAGACACCAGCAGGAAGTGCCCTGTTACGCCCACAGGGACGTTGGCTCGACATCCTTCCAGTCGGCAGACGTGAACACTAGTGTGTGTTTTAATGTGGGCGCTGCAGCTCCAAGATAGAGAGCAAAGAAACAGCTTCACCACTCTGTAGTAAAAAATAAAGAAATGAGAATATATAAGCAGTGTGTATAAAGTGTGGCTTTATATGCTATTAAAAAAATGATAAAAGGCTTTAAAAGCTGTAAAAGAACAATTTTAAAGTTGTATCTGCAGTGCAGCTCTGATAGTGTTTAGAAAATGTTCATTATTGAATTTCTTATGCTAAACTCATGTTATAATTTCTAGAAGTTGTTGCCAGAACACAAATCTGTTTGGGGGAACCCTTCTGTTCCATTTCCCAGCTTGTAAGGATCACTGGTAGGTGATCATAGGTTTAGGACTAAGGTGTGAACTGAGTTTAGAGTAATGGTCAGGATTTAGAGATGAACAGAAGTCAGTGAAGAAAGAAAGACTTTCTGTGTGAGTGGAGGCTCCGGCGTGTACCTGCTACTCAGTCATCGTGGTTTTGGATGCTTTTACTGCAGGAGACTGAGACGGAGGATGTTTGCTCCATATCTCTGTTTGTTTAGCTCTCTGCAGCAGAGCCGGCGCATCTGAGGAGCAGGCAGAGTTTCTGGGGCTGGACCTCTACCCTGTTCTCCTCTCTGTTGGGTTAAACAGGAGATCCTAGTAAGGATGCAGAAAAACTGCATTAAAACTAAGACAGCAGAATTGAAATGTAGGCCCACATCTGATTTTAGATGGCAGTTATGACACCCTACAATCCGGGGGCAGCAACAGCAACACAAACAGATTCATGTGTGCGACTCTCACCACTGAGAAACAGACATACGTTAAAATGGGCCCAGTTTTACCATCAGACCCATATATCTAAAAACAACAACAAGAGTTACTATCTGTTCTCTGCTCCTTTCTGATGTACAATTATTAACAATGAACATGTTTACTACATTTTAGATTTATTGGATCTCATATCTAGAGCACCTTATGAAGTATTCACACTTCATGATTTATTCTGCATTTTAATCTGATCTCAGATTTGACTGGAATGTTGTAGGAAGTTAAAGATCAAAATCTGTGTGATATGTGTTCAGTATGTATTTACATCCTCTAACTCTGAGCCCCCAAGACTGAGATCAACAGTCGACCAATCAGATCTCAAATCTGATCTTAATAGCAAAAAAAACCACGGGGCCAAATTAGACGGCATGATGCTGCCACCACCGTGTTACTGAGTCACATTTCTGAATGTTCGCAGCTCCTGAATATAAATGCACAACATTCTGTTCAGATTTTATTAAAAGAACTAAACATTCAATTGAACATTTAAACTTCTGAGTCATATAAAACCCTGGGAAACACCTTCGGGTAGTGAAAGTGAAACGAATCCTTGTGCACGTCACCGTGTAAAGAAAAGTTTGTGCTAGTGCAGTATTCAGTGTTTCCATCCATCACGCATACCCTCTGAATAATAAATGTCACTTCAGCTGCCATTTATCTGCTGAGGCGTTCACACCTCTTTGAGCGTTTAGCTCTGCAAGGTCACCACTCTTAGCATCCTGTCTCAGACAGTCCCGCACCGCCTCGGCCCCTGCAGGAAGGATCGCTCTTCTTCCTTTGTCAGTCAGCCCTCCTCCTCCTCAGCGGGAACCAGACAGAGCTGCATCTTCACTTCATCTTCTCTCCATGGTGCTTCCCACCAGCCTTACACTGCCACCTGCTGGTGAAACCTATTAGAAAGAAACACGTCTGAAGAGGCGACGCACACATGAAGCTGTTCCCTAGTGTTGAATCGTTTAGGAAACAGACCTGCAGAGCAGGATGTTCAGCTCAGCCACGGATCCAGAAACCAGATGGTGATCCGTGGAGCGCTCCCCACGGCACCCAGAGCCGATCAGATCCGTCTGAATGCTAGGAATAAGCTCGTCTGTGTTCAATTCTATCTGCAGTCCCTCTTTGTTTACCCTTGTTGTTGTTTTCTCTTGATGGAAGGTTGAAAGTACTTCCTACTCCGCCTGTCCAAGTCTCTCACAGAAACAAGTCCTCTCGCTCTAAATCACGTCAAAGATCTTTACTGTCTGGAAAAATAATGAATTTATTACTGATTTCCATTTTCAGAAAAGTGTAGTGAACTTTTAGAAAACTCCTTCTTGCCTTATCAGCATCCATATGTCCTTCCTTCCTTTCCTTGTTTTGAACTGTCCTTCTTTCTCTCTTTCCTCCTTCCTTGTATCTTTCCTTCTCCATGTTCTTTATCCATTCCTTGTTTCCTTCTGTCCTTCCTTGTTGGTCTCTTTCAGCCTTTCATGCTTCCTTGTGTAGTTTCCCCTGGTCTTGTATCAACATATCCTTTGTATTTAAGACAGAAAAGTAGTAATAAGAAAGACTGAAGACAATACTAAAAATTGAGAATTGATCAGAAAGAAAACAGAGAAAAGACGCTGGTGGATAATGAATCTTTCACTGGAAAACTGTTATTCCATCAACCAGAGTTTATTCCCACCTTCCAACTGAGAGCATATCTGAGCTCCACTGAAGGCTGAAAGCAATATTTTTCAAAATAATCAGGAAGTAGGACTTTATTAACAGCAAAGTACAACAACTGACAGCATAAAGCTGGCGACTCACATGAGAACATGGAGCTTGATCATATAAAATCTCACGTTCTACCTTGATTTAAGCATAATAGAGAAAACCAATACAGTGTTTCCTCCGATGTGGTCCTGACCACCTGGACTTTACTGAAGAAGAAGAACTCTGCATGTTTCTGCTCTGCCTGTTTTTCAGAGAGGGAGACTGGTGGGACGCCCGCTCGCTGACCACCGGTGGCAGTGGCTACATTCCCAGTAATTATGTGGCTCCTGTGGACTCCATCCAGGCTGAGGAGTAAGTGCTGCTCTTTACCAAATCAAGAATAATATTCTTATGTATGCTAAAGCTGTGGAATAAAAAGGCTGAGATAAATATTACATTTTTATCATAACATCTAAAATTGTTTCAAAAAAGACAGGATAAATAAATGAAATTACATTAATTTTGATGTATTTAAAAATGCAACAAAAAATATGTAAATAATATAAAGGTAAATAAACGTTAATGTTATACATCCCTATGTATAAGTACATATATATATTATATATATTTAGCTATTTTACAATTGCGCTCAGGGTGTAATCTGGACCGGGGGATTTGAATTTAGTCCCACCTCCTGTACCTCATGTGATGTGATGACAGTAAAATTCCTTGAATCCTTGAATATAATAAACTGGTCTCAGTCACAATCCCACTCATGTCCAAACTTAGAGATGCATCAATTAACCAGCCAGCTCAGATTGATCATTGCTGGTCAGATATTCAATATTCTGTCCATTAAATGCATCAAAGCCAAGATAATTAACCAGTTGAAGATACTTTGTTGCATTTCTTTGCTTTAAATACAAATCTAAATGAATCTTACTCCTTCAGGATAACGGATTGTGTTAGAGAACCTTTAGCAGTTTTTCTCCCATGATTGTAGGAAATCCACCAAAATCAGAGCTGGCCTGAAACTGAACCAGGAAAAGGCTGATTGGTGCATCAATAATTAAATGGTTCCCTTTAGTGTAAAGAATACTGGAGACGGATGAAGAAGTGGATCTGAGATCAAACACAGAAAAAGACAAACTGCATCACACGTCTTTATTAGTCAAACTATAATAATAAGAGCCACCAAACTGAGCAAATCTCACAGATTCCTCAACTTCAACGTCTACAGAGCCTCACTTCACTTTCTATTAAGCTTTCAAATGTGTGAGAGATCTTTTAAATGAACAATTAAAAAAAAACTTTTCTGTGAGATTTCTTTATGTATTTTAGGAGATAATGTTAATAAATATGTTGTCATTTTTATTTACACTCGCTCTGACTTTATTAAAGCCAGAGAACCACTTTCAAGGCCTTCAAACTCTCATTAACCTCATTAGTTTATCCCAGATCTAGGCTGGTTTAGAGCCTTCCTTTGTTAAATGCGTCTGTTCAGTCAGTAAAGCAGCTCTGAGCCTCTGACGCCTCAGGAAAGTGAAAATGCTGCTGAGCTGTTTGAGCTGAGCGCTTCTCTGCCGTTATCACAGCTGGTACTTCGGTAAGCTGGGCCGTAAGGATGCAGAGAGACAGCTGCTGTCCACCGGCAATCCTCGAGGAACCTATCTGATCCGAGAGAGCGAAACCACCAAGGGTAAAGAGAGGACACACACACGTCACAGACACTCTTTCTGCAGCCTAACTGGTCATCTGTGTCCCCCAGGGGCCTTCTCCCTATCCATACGGGACTGGGATGACGTGAAAGGCGATCACGTCAAGCACTATAAGATCCGTAAGCTGGACAGCGGCGGCTATTACATCACCACCAGGGCTCAGTTCGATACGCTGCAGCAGCTGGTTCAGCACTACTCAGGTAACACCTGAGAGCTTCTCCTGCACATCAACATTTTATGTGTTTACTTGTTGTTCTTTTAGTTAAAGACCACATGAGAACCTGATTAGTATTTGCGTCTGGTTTAGTAGCTCAAACATCTAAGTGCACTTCAACAGAAAACAGAATAATGTAAAAAGAACTAGTATCAGTGGCAGATTAGCTTCATTTGACTGGATATGAGACAAACAAAAACCCACAAGTATACCAGGGAATATGTTATAAATACTCTATATAGCAGGGGGCCAATACATGGATCACGATAGCGAGGAGAGCGCATCGATCAGACGGCATTCCAGGAAGTAGATGAGCGCATCCGTGCTTCTGTTTCTCTTTTGATTCACATACCAGGCATGTAACTGATGCACGTTTAAGCACGCATGTGCACTTTATGTTAGCTTTGCGTTAGCCACCTTGGCAAACTACAGTGACTCTCTGAGTCTCTCCTAGCAGAGGCGGAGCTAGAAGGGGGGCAACACAAACTTATGAGTTATAGATTACATTTAAATTCAATTTAAAAGCATACAATGTACAATAGTAATGATTTAAATATAAAAAAATAAATAGGTGTTGTTCTTTTTTTTGTTTTTTTTGTGGGTAGATCCTTTAGGATTGGTCATCTTTTAAGTACCTCGCAAGCTGGAAAAGTGTGGGCACCCCTGCTCTATATGGAAATATGAAACATTTGGAAACAAATGAACAAAATATGAGATCACATTTCATGAGCATATGTGAAAACATCATGTTCCAAATCCTCATCCATCATCTCTTTGTTACGGTTCCCACCTAGAAAAGCTCAGTGTTTTTGGAAAAGATGCAACCAGTTCGCTTGTCTTAGCCGTTTTCTCCAATAAACCTGGGAGATATTTTCAGCAGCTGCATATTCTATGTGGCACCAAGATTAAAGTAGGTTTAACAAAATAAGATCTGTTTCAAATAAAGTATGATTACATTTATTTTAAAGGGATTGTTAGTGGTTCCAATAACTCTGCCACTGGTTATTTTGTTCAAAAAAAAGTCCCACTGAGTAAAACAACTAAAATTAAAGGTTGCATTTCCTTCAGAAATGCAGAAATAGTTCAACCATAAAACATGGAACTATGTGACTTTCAGCCAGATTGTTTTTCCTCATGGGTCCCATAAATGTGGGCTGGGACTCTATAGAACAAGCTACAATCTTCTTCTTCTGGCTCCTTGTTCTATGAAGTGGTGCTAAACCCACCGAGAAAAGGCTTGTAAATATTTGGAGTAGATGTAGAAGAAAAACTAAGAGAAAAGAGAGATTTAGAGGTGAAATATGTCAGACTACATGTTCATTCTAATATTAAGACTTGGATTGAGTGTAAATCACTTTAAGCTCAAACACATGTTATTCTCTCAGCTTCGTTCATCATATGTTCAACCGGCCAAAGTCTCATTTTAGACTCACATGCTTGTGTCTCTACATCTGTTTACCATTACGCCTTTTAGGTGTTAGCGCCCCTTCATGGCCAAGCAGGAGATTGTTCTGCCACGCTCCAGTTGGCACATCGACATATCGTAAAGTCAACAGCATGGATTCTCTGTTGTTGTGTCATGGCGCACTAACCATCCTTGTGCGTTTTATCCACAGACCAGATGCCGTGTGGGCTCCAAACCAGCTGCACATATAACCTTCTGTAACTCTTCTCAGGGCTTCTGCTGTGTTGGTGTCTCTGCAGCGCTGCTCTGTGTGCAAAAGCAAAGAAAATGTCCAACACTACATATGTTGTGTGTGACTTTCTGTGATTTAGGGTCAGAACTCTTTAGTACGAAGCCGTTAGCTTATCAATATATCCGAACTACTACAGCAACACACCAAAAAAACAGACAAAAAAGATCTTATATCAGTGCATCCGGTTGATGTAATTAGAGGTCTGCGTTGGCTTATTATGGACTAGGGAGAAGTGAAAATGCTGCTTGGTGATGACATGAATCTTTTTTAATCGTTTTCTTTTTTTAACAGAACTTTCAAATGACACAAAATATTTTCCAAAAATGTTTTAACATTTAAAAGCATTTATTTCAATCAACCAGATAAATATTTTTCTGAGCCAGGAGTCATTGTTGGAAAAACAAAACATCTCATTTTCT
Source organism: Orestias chungarensis (assembly GCA_032876305.1). Taxonomy (NCBI): domain Eukaryota; kingdom Metazoa; phylum Chordata; class Actinopteri; order Cyprinodontiformes; family Cyprinodontidae; genus Orestias; species Orestias chungarensis. The sequence goes on along the minus strand of JAVLVB010000783.1, from coordinate 83,135 downwards.
AAAAAAGACATTTTCGAACACCTTTAAGTAACTGATCAAATCCATGTACCAAATAACTGATATAGCCTTTTTATTTTTGCACCAGTTTATAAGCTTCAAACTAAAAGCCAACTCCAGCCTCTCTCCCTGTTCGTATTGGAGCGGATGTTATGAAGCTTCTTCACTCAGCTCTTCTTAAATCACCTGCCTAGAACATCCCATTTTAGAGAGTACAGACTGATGGAGCTTTTCCATGCCAGGTTTCTACAGAAACATTAAGCTGCCACCTCCCCCTGCGTCTGTTTTCACGTTTCTACATCGACAGATTTTATGAGCAGAGCCAAACCGCGGCTGTATTGACTGTTGTGTGAAGCCGGATGAGTTGTGATGGCCCAGGCTGCAGGATTAAGATCGCCGCCTTTATCTCGTCTTTACTGCTGCGTGCAAACACCTGAGGGCACGATTATTGGCCCTCTAAATATCAGCATGACGGTACCAGATCCGCTGGTTTAATCAATCCTGTGCAAACACAAAGAGCATCTTGCAGAGGAGAGGCGGCTGTTTGATTCCATGACCCAGCAGCGGTGATGTGAGTGAGGTCAGTGGGATGGAAACAGCGCCGCCACTCATGGGCTAGACCAGAACGCCATGTTCTTTTACAAATCTGTAACATAAATGAAAAGCAATAGAAGGAAACCTTCAACTTTCCAGATTACAGCTAAAGATCTCAAATCATCAATATTTATATAGATTTCTTTTGTTTTTAAATGATACTTTAAATGACGAGGAACCGACTTACTGAACTGATCCGGCTCGTCCAGTCTGTAAAGTTGGAAAGATTTTTGCCGCATATTTGATATTTTAAACATTCTCTATCTGGAAATGTGGAGAACCTTCACAGGAGTGTCAGATCTGAAATTAGTGAGCATAGAGCTAATCTAGAAGGTCCCCAAGGAAGCCGAAACTAAAACCACGGAATTTAATGAGAATCAGAGACTGGACAGAATCAAAGCTACGACTGACGAGGATCATCAAGCTGCTTGATGATTCCTGAGACTCATGGAAAAAAGAGGCGCCTCTGAAAACCTCATTCACTTTTTGGTCTTAAATCTTCTTGGTTTTTCAGCTGCCGATCCAAAACAAACAAGTTTATGGGTCATTACTTTACTCTCCAGGTTGGTGTAGACGACTTTTCTTTTGTTAAAAGATGAGACTAAATGTTATCTTCATGGTGCTGACAGCCGTCTGCTCCTGTTAAACTATAAAATAAACTCTCCATGTCGTGCTGAGCTTCTTGTTTTCTGCTCTCTGTCGTCTCGTTTCCCCTCTGGAGCTCCGTCCTCTCTGTCCAGCGGGACACTTTGCTAACTCTCTGTCTCCCTCTGCTCACGTTGTTGTTGCTGCCGCGCCGCAGACCGAGCCGCTGGTCTCTGCTGCCGCTTGGTGGTTCCCTGCCACAAAGGGATGCCCCGCCTCGCTGACCTGTCTGTGAAAACCAAAGACGTGTGGGAGATCCCGCGGGAGTCGCTGCAGCTCATCAAGCGCCTGGGGAACGGCCAATTTGGGGAGGTCTGGATGGGTACGGATCCGGTGGCGTCTGGAGGCGGCGTGGATGGGAGGCCAACGATCACGGGGCGGAGACTCCAGACACATCCAGACAGACGTTCGGAAAGCATGTAGAAGTCCAGTAATGTTACTCAGGAACTCCACCTGAAAAGAATCATGGAGTGTTTGGAGACTCTGCTTCCCAACAAAGATGGCCTCCTACCACGGGAGCCTCGGTGCATGCTCCTCTCCCCCATAGTTAACCCTGTATGCCTTCCCTCCCCCTCCTTCCCCCTGTAGAGAGTGCGGATGGTTTGTGCTTTAATTTAACCGGCGTGTGCGTGAACTACATCCCCGACACTGTGGGCTTGAGTCACGATGCCTGGGAGATCAGCAGAGACGCACTTAAGCTGGAAGTCCAGCTGGGGACAGGCTGCTTTGCTGAAGTGTTTTACGGTAAGAAAATGTAAAAACATGATGACATAGTTACTCAGGAACTCTCTCAGATATACCAGACAGAAGCGTGTTTAACCTCAGAGCGACCAGTGCCTGGAAAACCTGAAGCATGAATCCATACAATGATTATTAACTAAAAACCTATGTGTCCAACCCAAAGTTCATGTTTGACTCACGTAGGAGAAGCTTCTTCCTGTATGCGTTCAGTCAGAGGCAGATAAACGCGTTTGTGGAGACAAAATAGTGCCAAATATGACTTTATAATTATTTAAACGCCTCAATAAATGTCTTGATTTGATTTTAGAATTATTTCATAAAATGTTTGAATTCATTTCCTACAAACTCTTGGGTGAGCAGCTCCATCCTTTCTGTAGTTCGTTCTGAAATATCTAATAAAACAAAAGCTCACTGCGGTTCAGACTTAGCCCCGCCCACTCGGTAACACTATCTAAACTCTCTATTAGAGCTTTCTTATCATTAATATTATTAGTAGTAGTAATAAAGGATTTCTACTCTTTCCAACTAAGATATTGGCCCAGTGTTGTAGCAAACTTGGAGGAAGTTGTCCTGACTTCCTGTCTGAAGCAGCCTGTGAGACATCAGGGTGTAATCCTGAGCTTTATGGTCGATGTTGACGGATCAAATTGACTAATAATTTGTTTCATTAAGTCATTTAATTAAATCACAAAATAATTATACCTAGTTTTTGACCAACATAAGGCAGATCTGACTAAATCCATATTTACAAAACCAGTTTTGTATTTATTTACAGTTTTATTACATTGATGAGATTTTTGTTTACTCTCCACACACGTCGATTTCTCCTCATTCTTTGCCGTTTTTCGTTGTTGATAAGTAATTAAGCTTAAATATGGACGCTAATAAACATGAACCCTGGTGAGGCGCGCAGGTTCACACGGCGCCGGGTTTCTCCTGCATGACGAATATTAAACATCAAACCAAGTAAAGCTGTTTATGTAGTCTGACGGGAAGAAATAAGCACACTGTGGGCCCCCCATACCACCTCCATGCATGTCTGACTCCCTCACCCCCCGTCAAGTCTTCGCTCCGCTCGACTGGAGTGGCGGCAGATGTTCCTGCTGGGCTGACGGCAGCATCTGTGTGAGCAGGAACGTGGAACGGCACGACCAAAGTGGCGGTGAAGACGCTGAAGCCCGGCACCATGTCCCCCGAGTCGTTCCTGGACGAAGCCCAGATCATGAAGAAGCTGCGGCACGACAAGCTGGTGCAGCTGTACGCCGTGGTGTCAGAGGAGCCCATCTACATCGTCACCGAGTACATGAGCAAAGGTACCAAGCCTGGGGCTCGCTGTCATGGAGATGCATTAGTAGATGTTTGGTCAATTAAATGTAAGAGCATCACAGTGGTCACCTTCTATCAACCATCACTTTTGTTTTGTAATTAGAATTTTGTCCAGAAACTTTTAGTTGGTGCATCGATTATTAAAGTTGATGCAAAAAAGCCAGAATTGAGATGTTGATTATTTTGTTAATTTAGTCTGAGAAATAACAGCCAGCACGTGCTTGTGTGCTCTGCAGGGAGCCTGCTGGACTTCTTAAAGGATGGAGAAGGACGAGCGCTAAAGCTGCCCAACCTTGTGGACATGGCAGCACAGGTGGGAATATTTCTGGATTTATGTTTGCATCAAAATCCATTTTCTTCCCACAGATAGAGGAACACAAAGTAGCACCTTAATGAACATGTTAGTTTAGTCCTGTGTGGTCCTGACAACTTCTCTCTCTGCTACTTTCTTCCTTTGTCCAATCTACTTAGTTACCGTTATTTCAACCTTGTTAACCTTTTGTTTTCTCTTAGTTTTCTTCTCTCCATAGTAACCACACCTGGGCTGGCGTTCTGTTAGCTGAGACAGCTTCTTGGAG
>JAVLVB010000783.1:62759-79154 GCA_032876305.1 Orestias chungarensis | reverse complement strand
ATTGCTGTAAAGTCAACAACAACACAAGCCATTGTTTCTGCCTGCTGATTCCAGAGGAGTGAATGCTGCAAGTCAATGACTCCATGAATCTGCTGGGGTTCCTTAGATTGGAAACTTTTTAAATTGATTTGTTTTGATGTATCTTTGATTTTAATTGATTTTCTGTGAAGTGCTTTGTAGACGACATCTGTTGTAAATTGGCGCTATATAAATAAACTGATTCTTGATTCTTGGTTCTACTGTAGCTGCAGCTCACATGGGACAAATGTTTGTTCAGAGAGTGGAAATAAGAAACTTTATTCTATTAAAGGTCCTGTTGGCTGTTAAAGGGACGTTTCTACATGAATATTACCGACCACATGATGCCTGGAGCAGCATCACGCTAAATAAACATCATCATAAATAGCTGGTTGAGGTCAGGGGTCAGCAATCTTTACAGACGCTCTTATGAATAGCTAACAAGTTAAAGTGACATTTATGTCTATTTTTGGATTGGGGGACTAAATTAATACTAGATCCACTATAAAACCCATTTAGTATATTTAGTTGAGCTTTTTTTCTAATATGGAAAATATTGAAAGATAGTTTAAAGCTAGTTAGTTTTTTTCAGCTCTGTGTGTTGCGGTTTTTCCCTCCACTGAACTTTCCCATGCGTTGTTCTCGATCCTCAGGTGGCAGCAGGGATGGCCTACATCGAGAGGATGAACTACATCCACAGAGACCTTCGCTCGGCCAACATCCTGGTAGCAGACAACATGGTGTGCAAGATCGCCGACTTCGGCCTGGCCCGGCTAATCGAGGACAACGAGTACACGGCTCGCCAAGGTGGGCGGAGTCAGAACTTCTTAAAGCGACAGATCTCAGTATTAGTGGTTACACAGAAACAAAACATCCTCCGTACCTGAGAAGCAGCTTTTCACTGACTGACTGGTGATTCTTCACATACAAGTAGATTTTTTTTATTTGTTTGTAGTTTTGAGTACATTTTTGACACAAGGGATTTGAGGCATTAATACGTACATTTAGGTGAATTATTATTCATGAGGGCGATCAAATCAGAAATCAGGCAGTCGAGGAAGTCAGACAGAAGAGGGGGAAGTGAACCTGCGATATGTTTGTCTCACTTTGTCTGTCAAGTTGCATTTTGGAGCCTCTTTTAATATCTATAAACCACAAACCAAAAACTGTGACTTACATATGCCTTTTTTTATTTCTAAGGAGCTAAATTATGGCCGTAAAAATTGTTCTAAAAAAATCATCCAAAAAATAAAAGAAGACATTTGAAACCCAAAAATAATTTTACGTTTGAAACTGAAAAAAGATAAAAAAATTACTGTTTAGGTTGAAGTTTATTTCACAGTTGTAGGGTGTTTTTTGGCGTTGGGGGCGGGGCCTCAGATGACAGGGGTGTTGAATCATGATGGTCATCTCAACAAACTGCCTGAACAAAATATACCCAGCTGTTGCATTCAGGGAAGTATTTAATCTGTATGTATGAGTTTGATTTAAAATGATCAAACTCTTCACAGATGGAAGCGGCGTAACAGAGGAGACTCTTATTTTCAGGCTCATAACTTTTGTTTCTAGTTTAATTTAAAGTTTTCCGGGCTTAAAATCATTTGTCAGTTTCAGGGTTTCGGTTTATTGAGCTTTCTTACACTTTAACCAGAACCTTCTGTCTGGTCTTAGCAAGAACGTCTATTTTAAGAACTTTAATCTGAGACGTGAACACGTGTGCTGTGTCTCCTATTACATGTTATTGCTCATCTTCCATAACGCTCAGATTTGTGCAATGACTTGCTAAAACTGCTAAAGGTTACTACATAGGTTACAGTTTTATTTCGTAAACTTTGAGCCGACTTTTGTAAAGTGGTAAAAGGACAAACTTAGGCAATCAACTTGGCTCCTTAAGCCATTATTCCCTGACCTTACGCATGGTTGTAATAAACAGGAAACAGGAGCTTTGTTTCCAGCTCCCACTTATTAAGTGTCTTTCCACTTTATTTTGTTTGAAAAAGCCCAAAACTACTTCTGGTTATTCTAAAACCTTTTTAGCAAAACGTTTCTAACACGATACTTGAATAGACTGATATAAATAATAAATGACAGCTTTTAATATTTCCTGTTATATTTGCAATGATAAGATTATAGAATATCGTGCAGCCCATGTTCAGATTGTTGCTTGTAAAATTTGTCGCTTTTATCAGTGATGCCTGACTTTTGTGAAAATGTGAAAATGCTCAGGGATGTGAATACTTTCCAAGCTCATATCTGGTGCATATTTACTGTGTGTCAAAAAGATCAGCGGTAGAGATGCTTCTGACTTCTCTGTGATCTTTTTGTAATGTAGGAGCAAAGTTTCCCATCAAGTGGACGGCGCCGGAGGCGGCGCTGTACGGCAAGTTCACCATCAAGTCGGACGTGTGGTCGTTCGGCATCCTGCTGACGGAGCTGGTCACCAAGGGCCGCGTTCCGTACCCAGGTGAGACAAGCTCCTCCCACCACACCACAACCACTGATCTGAGCTGGTACTGGAGCCCACACGGGTCCATCCCTGTGGATCTTTGGTCAGAGAGGGAAGGACAGGAACGTGATGGATGGCTGAGTTTGATATGCTGCTGGAGCATGGGGGGGTTAACTCACACAGCTCCTCTGCTGCTGCCTCTTAAGAGGTTCTGATAAAATATGTCCCTCAGGTTCATTTGGTCTGAATGCACAGAGTAACGAGACATCCTCTGTTCTAGGAAGTCTGATTATTCTGTAACGCCTGAATGTGAACAGTTAAGACAGAGAGGCTGATGAGTTAATGATAGTTAGAAATGTATAATATAAAGGATATACCTGTACAGATCTGAGCATTAATAAATATAAATACCATCCCCCCTTCCTTAGCATACAGTATATTCCGATGCTTTAGTTTTGAGTCCTTAGATCTACCGATAAACACATTTCTACTGATGTATTTCTACAAAGATGTAACTGTGATGCTGTTGTGTTAAAAAACGACCCGTAAATTCAAATTACGCAGCAGAAAATAGGTTCAGACTCAAACTATGACCTCCTTACTCTACGGTTATATCCATGGGTCAGTTTCCTCAGTAAAGTCCAGACCTTTCTGTGGTTTTTAGGCGTTTGCATCAAACTAAAATACCTATTAAGAGAAATACACAGAAAAAGATTCAGAGTGCGTGTTAATCTTAGGGATGGGGGGGCACCACAAAGCATGTGTACCTAGGGCTGCTAAATGGTTATCAGCGGCCCTGGTACAGCATGATGAAGACCAGGGGACTCAGCAGAGCCGTCATGGGTCCAGCTGTGTGGAGCTTTAGAGCAGGATTAGGCTTTAAAACAATATTTCCAGGTCTCAGCTCTGAGGGAGCTACAGAGACGCACCGCTCAGGTTGGAAGCTACGTCAGAAGAAAAGCTAAAGCTCAAGTTTCTTTACTTTGCAGAGAAACTCAGATTTGTATCTCTATTTTCTGATATTTAGTCTCATAGAAGCTTCTCCTAAAGTCTGGGGTTGATCTGGGTGCTACAGTAGCTCAATATTTGCTCAACAGTCCGTTTGAGCTGCTAAGATGTATGGATGTATCTGCTGGCCTCACTCACCTGCCGCTCTCGTCCTGATCCTCAGGCATGAACAACCGCGAGGTTCTGGAGCAGGTGGAGCGGGGCTACAGGATGCCGTGCCCCCAGGACTGCCCCATCTCGATGCACGAGCTCATGCTGCAGTGCTGGAAGAAGGACGCCGAGGAGAGGCCCACCTTCGAGTACCTGCAGGCCTTCTTGGAAGACTACTTCACAGCCACCGAGCCTCAGTACCAGCCTGGAGAAAACCTCTAAACCCCCCCGGCTGCCCCCCAACCCTCAGCTAAGGCTGACTGGACCATGGAAGAGACGGCGGAGCAGCCAGGGTTTGGTTCGTTTAAGGGATCTGTTCTCTTTCCTTGGATCCTAAAGAGCTGACTCTGTAACTCAGCACGTCTGAACTCTTCAAAATAAAGCTCCCTGATGGGCGGGGGTTGAAGGTTGGGCGGGGGGTACCCTGTATTCTCTGTAAATAGAAAAGCTTGTTTTAGGAAGTCTGCCTCTGTTCCAGATTTCTATTTTCTCCTGCACAAAAATAATAATGAAGAACCAGGGAGAGAAAAGAAAAGACTAGAAGAAGCTCTATTGTTATTTTTTAAGATCAAATCTGATGCCTCACTATATATTTTGTTTTTCTGACTGAAAAAAAAAATCCTCTGGCTTCATCCCTGTTTAGTTTTTTTTAGATGAGCTTCCTTAAAGAGCTCCACGTTCTCTACGATCAGATTAATTTTGTCTCCAGCGCTTGCCTTTCCTTCCTGAAGCTTCCCAACAGCACGGCCGCGCTTCTTCTTTGCTCCTGTTGGATCAGGCGTGTGAGAATCTGCAGATCTTCTATTTAACTGTTTTGCTCTAATTCAAATGTTTTAATATTCCCCTGGAAAAGAGTCGGCCTTCTGACCCAGGAGCAGCTCAGCAGCAGCAGCTCTGCTCGTTCTCTTATTTGTGTTTTCCTCTTTACATCCAGTTCTGTATCACGTCTTGATTTGTTTGACTCTTTGAGGGGGTCGTTGTGATATTTAGTCTGGGACCAATTCAGGGAACGTGTGACTGCGGCGTTATCGGACATGAAAAGGATGATCTGTTTGATGAATACTCGTCATTTTACAGTTGTACAGCTGAAGGATTTGTAATTGTAGCTAAATTTGCTCCTTTCTATCTGACATTTCCATTTTTTAACATTTCTTGTTTTGTTAATTCAGTGATTTTCTGTTTTTGTTTTTTTCGTTGCCGTTAGAAAAGACCAATAAACATTTTACACTCTGAGACTCTTATCTGACAAGAGGAACCAGATTTTTTACTTGCTATGAATAAAAACACCAATGCTTTACTCTTGTTTTGAAAGGAAATCAAGTTTAATATATAAATGCCAAAACAGCTCCCAGTTTTAGACTAGAATGGAAACCTGTCTCATCTGCAGAAATCCTAATATGTCTCAATATGATACCGCCTCCACCGTGCTTTACAAGTGTAGTGGTGGTTATGATTTTTCCTGTGCTTATAATAGACTGACAGCTTCTAATAATCAATCACCTTAATTTTGGATCCTATTCCCACCACACTCCTGCAAGCCATAACTCCAACCATTGTGACAGCAGCCACTCATGTGATCAACGCTTCACTATCCACTGGATCATTCCCCACCGCCTTCAAACAAGCCCACTCAAAAAAAACCTCCCTAGTCCCCACCCAAGTGAAGAACTACTGACCAGTCTCCCTCCTCCCTTTCCTATCTAAAATCATGGAAAGAGCTGTCTAAAAGCAGGTGATGAAATTTCTCTCCCAACATGACCTCCTTGATTCTAACCAATCAGGCTTTAAGAGCCGATACTCTCCTGTCAGTAACGGAATCCTTAAAAGAAGCCAAAGCGACAGTCCAATCATCAGTTCTCATCCTACTGGATCTCTGAGCTGCATTTTATACTGTAAACCACAGCATCCTACTTACCAAGCTGACAGACATGGGCACTGAGGGCAGCGCACTCCTGGTTTGAATCCTACCTCACCGGACGATCCTTCAAGGTGGCATGGCAAGGCCAAACATGGACCCGACACCACCTCACCACAGGGGTCCCCCAAGGCTCAGTGTTGGGCCCCCTCCTCTTTGCCATGTACACTACTTCGCTGGGCCCAATCATCCATTCGCATGGCTTCTCTTATCACTGCTATGCAGATGATACCCAGCTCTATCTGTCCTTTCCTCCAGGTACCGATGCGAATCGCACCCTGTCTTTCTGACATATCTGCATGGATAAAAGATCACCACCTCCAACTGAAGCTCTCCAAAACTGAACTGCTTGTCATCCCAGTCAAAGAAAGTATTCACCACAACATCTGCATTAGGTTAGACTCCCTATCTGTGGCACCACTAAGGTTGTAAGAAACCTGGGCGTCATGATCGATGATCAGCTGACCTTTGCGGATCAGGTTGCCTCTGTCGCTCTATCGTGTCGCTTCTCTCTATTCCTCATCAGGAAGATTAGGCCATATCTAACTCAACATGCGACACAGCTCCTAGTTCAGACCTTGGTAATTTCCCGCCTTGACTACTGCAACGCCGTCCTAACAGGTCTTCCAGCCTGTGCTGTGAGACGCTACAGATGATCCAGAATGCTGCAGCTCGCCTGGTTTTCAACCAGCCAAAGCGATCGCATGTCACACCCCTTTATACTGAACTCCATTGGCTTCCCTTTGCTGCACGCATCAAATTCAAATCACTAATGCTTGCATGCAGAGTGTTTGATGGATCAGCGCCCATCTACATCAACACTCTCTTAAAGCCTTACGTCACTGCCCGCCCGCTCCGTTTGTCCAAGGAGCGCCAACTAACGCGACCAAAGACCCGTGCAGGTCAATCTAAACTCTCTCATTTGCGGTTCCTCGCTGGTGGAACCAGAGTAGAGTATCTATTGCCCTGAAAGATTACCCCCCCTGATATTAGTTAGCACTCAGTGTTTGGTACCTTTTGTGTTACCTAAATGCTGTAAATGAGTGTCCTCATTAATGTTAAATCCTCTTTTTGTAAGTCGCTTTGGATAAAAGCGTCTGCTAAATGCACAAATGTAAATTAAAAGACTAGTTAAAAACATAAATCTCAAAATCTAGTATTTTATCAGCGGAACATGACCGACGCTTTAATGTGGAGATGACAGACAGAGCAGGCAGCTTTTAATCAACGAATGACATCCCAGCCCAGTGAACTACATCCACAAAGGGAAGTATAACCATCTCTCTAAAGCAGACGCAGTTTTTCTGAAGAAATCTGAACTTAAATCACTAATACATCCAAAATCGTGTGAGTGAGTCTGAAACAAGGAGCCTTGTGGACAACAAACCAGACGCACAACACAAAGTAACCGCCACCACCGCCTGCTTTCAGCCAGAACCGAGGAAATATTATAAAATAATATCACAGAAAATGATCAGATTAAAATAAGCCTGTCAGGTGAAAAGAAAGATACTTCTAGGAGCATGTTTAGGTGAGAAAAATCAGTGTTAAAGCTCTAAATAGGTAGCTAAACACTAACTCCAGAATAGTGGAGCAATAAAAAATCCACAATGCTGAAAAGAAAGACCAGAAACAAACCAACAAGAGAAACAAAGCATGGTGTTATCACTGAGCTGCAGCAGCTTCAGCATCTGCAAAAACATTTCATTATCACATGTGAAAACTGAACCACATGTGAATCACTACACAAAGGTGTTAAACAAAATGAGATTTTAATGTTTTTACTTGGGTTTGACATCTTCACATGTGTCGTTCCATGGTTTCTATAAGTGGGATCACATTCACAACATATGATCACATATTTTATTACAATGTTCCATCTTCTATTAACTTGTAGTAAATGTTCACATATATGATATTAACAACATTAGTGGCAATATTATGAACAAATGTAATCTCCATTGGAAGAAGAAGCACATTAAACCTTTAAAAAAAAAACTACAATACAACAGCAAAGTTTATTCAGAAGCTCCAAAAGCTTGTGGTAAAATATCTAAGCTTTGTAACAAGTCAGCTACACGTTTCAGCTATCAGGAAGGCCTCTCACCCTCCCAGTATCTAAACCTGCTTCATTCATTCATGCCCTGCTGGGTTCTCTGTGATGTTTACCTCGGGTCTCCCTTGTCCTCCTCCCCTCTTCATCTTCGTCCTCCGTGTCAGTCCCCAAGGGTTCGTCTGCCTTCTTGTGAATAAACCTTCCCCTTCATCAACTGTCCTCTCCGTCTCTGCATCCTAACTCAACCGTGACAGAACTATCATTGTGCATTTCATTCATTTACTGTCCAGGCAGGTCAAACATTTTATCAACACCAGTATGAGGATCGTCCGTCTGTCCCAAACCCTGTTTTTACTTGCCAAAAACTCAGTTGGTATCTGCAGAAATGATGAATGTGGACCATGGTAAAGTGTTTATTGGGCTGTTACAGGGACTTTAATATAGAACCCAGCTGAACTTCGACTCCTACCAAAGAACAAAATCCAAAAGCTCAAAGAATTAAATGACAGAATAAATTCCAAATCTATTAATAAAAAAACATTATTTCAAATGATTTTACTGTAGTTTATATTTAATAAAATAACAGCATTCCTCAAAGGGCCATAACGTTTATTCAGATAAGATGTCCTCTAAGCACTAAACACTCTCATTCGTGCACTAGAGGTTTGCGAACATCACTGATGTGGAATAAGAGCTCGATTACTCTTATCTACTGGAACAAGGATGTTTTCAATGTGTGTGAAAGGTCAAACTCAGGTAAATGACTGCTTTGGCAAACATGTTGCCAGGTGACCTTTAATCTGGTGCTCTACTTGTTTTGTTAATGGAAAAACAATGAAAACCTGACAAGTTTAAGAACATAATATTCATGTAATATTCTCTGTTAAAGATGGTAAAGATGTGAATTTTCCCTTCTTTGCTATCCATCCAGGCATGAATCTCTTCCCTCATCTGCCCGTATTCCCCTGTTTGGCCTCGTTTAATGGGCTGTTGGTGCAGTCTTTACACCTTTTACCATTATTGATCCCAAACTCAAAGTTTCCTGAGCAACAGGGAATCAGGCTTTCTGAATAAACAAATGAAGTTGTCGCGAATGGCCAATCGATGCGCTGATGGTGCCAATTCACAACACGTGTCCTTCTCAAAGGTCCCCACAACAAAGTCAATGAAGTGTTTAACACTTTCCAGGTTACTTAGACTAACAGCACAACTACAAAATAATCAGTGCACCAACAAAAGGACCCATCCTAGGCTGTCTGGTGAACACGTGTAACTGTAACAGAAGTCATCATAATCATAAGTTACACTGACACTAAAGCTGCGTCACATTTTTGAGAACACAATGCTAATGTGCTGAAGTGCGACCATAAACACAACAGGTCCATGGAACAATATGAGTTACATGTCTGCTGTAGATCAGCCCAATACTGGCTCTTTATGTTACTCAATAGCTCTCTGTAACATAAAACTACAGGCTGTAGTTTAGCACACAACTACAAGCATGTGAACATGTTAAACAGCTGCAACATATTATGGGTGGTGAACAAAAAAGCAAAGTTAGGTATTGTCTTCAAGAAATGTGTAATTAAACTGAACATATTTTGTCTAGAATGATGGTTCTGCACCCAAAAGGATGGTACATATCATCACTCCATCAGTCTGTCTCCTTTCATGAGATCCACTCAGTTAGGGGTCAGTCCTAGAGCATGAATCCCTCCTTCTGGGACGTTGAGTCTGTTAGATCCCTCCTTCTATCTGGCAACAAGCAGCCTAGGGCACCACTGAATGCTTTTATGGCATCAGCCCGACGGAGCGCCGCCTGAGGTCCAACAGGTTTGACTGATTTAAAACGAGAGGCTTTTTCATTTCTGAATTGGTCCAGAGGATTTCCAAAGAAACAAGAACAGGAAGATAAAAAAAAAAGCAGATATTAAAGAGGTGAATGATTATTTTTTTCAAGGCCAGGAGCGCAAATTCCCTGGTGGAGTAACAGAAAATCTCTCTCAGGAAAGTTACTCCTTTGTTGCTCCTCATTAATTATCTACAGATTGATCAGTACAATGTTAATACACAGACGTAAACCTATGGCTTAGAAAGTGGCTGAATTGAATCTTATGTATATATAACTTTAAATCTTGTCAATGAGTGGTCTTTATGTAGTTGGTGCATTTTCAGTGGTTTTATTGCAGGTATTTCATGTATAACGTGGATGCATGATGGACGGAGCCAGTGTCTCTGCGTTTGTCACCGTGCAGAAAATCTACTACCCGTTACTTTGCATCATGGGTATTCCAGGTTTGTTTTTAAACATATTTAAGCCTATGGATGTTTTATATACATAGTAGCAAATTTAAAGGATAAAGATTGTTTAATTTGATAGCCCACAGCTGAGAAGATCTCAGAAAATCTGATTATTTTATGATTTAACCCATCCTGGTGATATTTAATGAAAACATTGCAGCTCATCATTATTCTTTATAGACATTGAAGCCGTTTATCCCAGTCAAGGAGGTGGATATCTTAAATATATAGTATTTGTGTCAGACAGTTGCTTCATGCACCGTGGGAGTTGGTAAAGATGTGCCAGAAGAGTTTTGGACATCTGTATGTTGTAGAAGTAGAAACATGTTTAGTTTTTTATGTAGAAATGTTGACTTGCAGAACATCCTTTTCACTGTATCTGGTTTAGTTTTAATTACTGCCTCAATGCAGCATCTGCAGCCAGCCTGTGGTCTTACTGAGGAGCTTCAGGAGTCTATGTAGATTTCTATGGATTTTGCTTTGTCTCTTTGTTCCCAGTGAGATGCTCTTGACATTGTCCTGGTACCGTAACAATCCACAATCTCCTAGATGGACTTAGATGCACAATTTGCTGAAGGCTGTGATTATACCTTTTGTTTGTGTCACTTTTGTCTCACACATTTTCTTTCTACTTAATATGAGTGATCTTTGTGGCCAAACTATATGTGGAGGATTTCAATAGCTGCAAAGTTCCCAGACTAAAGTACTTTTTTTTAAAGTAGAAATAAGTTTGCAGATCATAGTCCGTTGAATAAAAATAAAGAAAACTTGAAGTCAGTGGTTGTAATACCTCTAATTAACAGCTAGTATTTTACATGAAGCTACGCTCCACATTACATCGTCCATACATTAATAGGAACTGTTTTCTAACTATTCTGAATTAAAAAGAATGACTTTATAATTTGCTCAGATTAAAGAATCCATTGCTTCAGAAAAATAAGGAAGCCATCTGTTTTTACATAAAATGGGAAAATAAAGATGAACTGAGATATGTCACAGGAAGTTTTGCTTTTTGTGTTTCCTTGCAGCAAACCTCTTCACCTTCTACATGATCTGTTTTCGTAAGTGTGGGATGTCCACCACAGCCATGGTTTACCTGAGCTGTCTGGCCATCGTGGACACCTTGTACCTGGTGTGGGTTATACTTGTGGACCTGAATCTCACCTTTTGGATGCTGCAGCCCTTCTGGCACTCCTACCCGTGGTGCAGCATCCTTGGATTCCTCCAGTATGGCTCTCTCTACAGCTCGTCCTGGATCGTGGTGGTGTTCACCATCGAGCGCTACCTTGTCCTCAGAAGCTCAGCTTCTGCACACAACTTATCGCAGTCGTGGGACACTAAAATAATCTGCACATTCATTGTGGTGCTGTCCCACCTGGTGTCTGTGCCTATGGGTTGGATCAACATTGTCACGCCTGTAAACTTTACCGTAGATGGAGAAAACATGACCCTCCCCCGGTGTCGCTATCGTAATCACACCTATTCTACAGTTATAGTCTGGATAGCCACTTTCCTCTCTGGAGGAATCCCCATTGTGCTGGTCATCATCTTCAACTACCTCATTGGTTACCATCTTTGCCGAGCCAGCAACCTCTTCACTAAGGAGGAACGGCGCATCATGTATGGACAAAACACCAGGGGTACCTTAAAAAGAACCATTCTCCTCCTGGGAACTGTCTCTGTGGCCTTTGTCGTACTTAGCCTGCCTCGCTTTGTCACATACTGCATCCTGAGGACCAAGTACAATTATGAAAGCTTCAACAGGAACGACTACAGCATTCCAATTAACGTAGCCGGGGATTTGTCTAACATGCTACAGAACCTCAACTCCACCACCAACTTTCTGCTGTACTGCATGGTCAGCCGGCGGTTCCGGCAGGAGCTGCTACGGACCCTGACTTGCAGGGAAAAGGCGCGTGAGCTGAGTACTCTCCTGAACCACACCACCATGAAGGTTTTCTCAGTTGTAAATCATAGGCCTTCACTATCCAGCAGCCCCTTGACTGTGGTGTTAACTAGTCTCAAACAAACAGAATAGAGAAACACTTGATTGAAACTCGGCCTTGAAAGACTCGATCGCTGCGTCTGAACTACCATGCAAATATGAATACAGATTGTCATCCATTTTTTTAAATTATCTCCAGTCGTGGCCTAATTAGGTACATTTTTTATCTACATTATTCATGTGTGTGAAAAAGTGTTTGTGCTCAGTGCATCCCAGGTATCAGCTTCCATGTCTGTACACACGACATGTTAGGTCATTGCACTCCACCTCCTGTCACCATGTGTACTCAAATTCCTGGTAAAATTTCACAGAGCTACTGTAGGAATGCCCCCTACATCCTAATGTTATAATCTGTCTTATGATTGTTGTTGCCTGCTGTTATTGCCTTCTTTCACTTTCAATTTGCTTCAATTTCTTTCTTTTTGCAGCTTCTAAAGCATTGTTATCAACGTAAAAAAAAAAAGGCCAAAAAGGCCTCAGAACCTCAACTACACCCCAATTTCTTGTTTATTTATATAGCGCCAATTTACAACAGGTGTCGTCTCCTGCTCTACTGCCAGCAGCTGGTACAGACTCTGACTTGCAAGGCAAAGGCTGATGAGCTGAGTACTCGACCAAGGGCCTTAAGCCCTTAAGGCTCCACCTACATTTCTGCAATTAACTCATAAGCAGGGTCACCAAAAATTAACGGTGGCTCTCTGTACACCCACATGCTGGCCCATTGCACACCACCTCCTGTAACCATCCACACCCACATTCCTTACAAACTCTGCACAGAATGCTTCACGTGTCAATGTGGCTGCATTGTCTGGTCAGAGTCACTGTTGGACTTCTTGTCCGCTGCAGTACATTGTCATCCGCCCTGATGCTTGTCCTAGATGTCTGACGCCTAAAAAACGTAAAGATGTGTGCAATTCTAATCCTGGCTATCCATAACTGGGGGTTCTGATTGCTTGATCAAATTATGTCTAACAAAAACTGTATTTTGAGTTTGGTTGTTGCTTGCAATTGTTAGCATAATAAACTGAAATATTAATGATATTGATATCTTGTTGTGTGGCTATCAATGTTAATCTATGTGTCAATGCTTCATTCAGGCTCTTGCTGTCATGTTAGGGTTTCATTTCCTGACCCACATCCTCAGATGAAGTCCTTAGTCTTCTAGGAGTCTGATGCAGTCACATTTGGATGAGTGAGAAGAAGCTAGGTCCAGGTATAGAACAAGGCTGACGCTCTGAAGTCCAGAGGTGAGTATGGAGGTTAATGGGGATATTGAGGGTCCAGAGAAGGTTTACGTCGGATTGTGGGAGGACTTACTACTGAAGACAGTGAAGCCAGGTGAACTTGATGTTGGAGCACAGAAAACAGGAGACAGCTTAAGGATAGTTAAACAGTCAATATATTGCACAAGGAAAAGCTACAAAAACCACAGAGAGGATTACAAACTACCAGCAAGCTAGCAAAGGTCCTACAGTTTGTCCAACGCCTTCCACCAGAGATCCACTCTGAACGAGACGTCTCACTCACATCGAGAGCACACATTTACCAGAAGGCTGACACTCACATGGGTCACTGAACACAATGAATCTCCTAGTTGAACATTCAGCTGAACATTAGCTATGGACAGTTACCAGTATCAGGGTATACAAAGTTTTAAAATATTGTTTAAATTTTAAATTATAAACTCTTTAATCTTTTAATGAACTTACATTAACATATTACAGAAAGAGTTGTATTTTATCTGAAGATAGTCAGTTGATCCTTTATTATTATTAATCACACACTATATTATTGGAAAAGACATGTCAAAGAAGTTCTTTAATAAATGTGATTTTTAATATTTCTTTCCATGTTGTGGCCTGCAGTGTTGCTGTCTTTCGTGAACAGCAACCCGACGGGCTGTACTTGATTTATTGCCAATGGTATTTGCATAAATGAGTCATTTTTGCATAAACCAGGAAGAGGGAATATTTCCTGTTTGTCTGAACAGGCCTGCGCAGTAGTTGAGGAATAGGAGGACTGCAGTTGAGGTGGGTACGATCACATTTGGCTATGTTCTTCTTTTTTGTTCTTGTTTTGTAGTACAGAACATGAGGAACTTGTGAGATTTTGTTCTTCTTTGTGAGACTCACCTGAAGTAGTTTCAGATCAGTAATTCATTGACCTTTGTACTAGTTTCTGTGTGATCACGTTACATTCCAGCCAGCCTGCACAGGTAGCGTTGTTGTTTTTACACAGTTCAGTTAGTACAGGTTTCTTTCTCCATTTTTGGAGCCATGTTTTTTATGAAAAATGAACCATTTCAGTTACAGAATACGTTTGTATTTGTGGATCCTGACTCTGAGACTTTAGTTCTTGTCATGGCAGTTGTTTTGTACAACACGCCATGTTTGTTCTCTTGGAGTCCTGAAATATTGTTCTCCTTTCATCTAAACCAGTTACCTGTAAAGAAAATGGAGGATTATGAAGGTAGGCAACATCTTGTTCCTAACTCTGGCTGTGCCTGCAGAAATCTAAATGCTACATGCTTGTTTGGATTTTGATTTGTCTTCATAGGCGTTTGTTCTCATCGGAGCATTCCGGTTGAGACGGATGAGAGTCTCGACCTGGACCCGCTGCCTTCTTCTACCCGGGGTGGCGGACATGAAGAGAAGGGCAGGAAAGATGAGAAGCACGGCTATGATTGGGAAGAGTGTGGACCGGGCCCAGGAACGCGACCTGAGGCCTTGTGGATGCATGAAGGAGGAGCATCTTCTCAGTCTTGTGCTAACCTACAGTTTGTGCCCAAACAAGAGGTTCAAACATGTCACCCTGCTGGAGAGCCAAAGCCATTTTATGAACATGAAGGAATGAAAGATCACAGGGGGGCCCTGGGCCATTCTTTTCAAGAAATAATGTCCTTGGAGCCTCCGTTACCGCTAGTGTCAAACACGAGCTGGGGTCCCCACAATTGGCCACGATACCAAGCAGCATGTATACCAGGTCAGTGAAACTGCTGTATATTCAACATGATGTCCACTCCAACAGTAAGGGGAAAACAAATGAACCTGTGCTTTTATTGACTGAGAAAACTTTTGTTTACACCTCTTATCTATTAACTTTACTGAATATTTACAGCTTTTGCTACGTAATTAAAGAGTCCCTTGTAAAATAATTCCTAACCTTATATAATCTATGTGTACCTCAGAATTTAAACTTAAGTACACCCTAGCACTTCCTTAGGTTAAACTTAAGTTAAATCTAAAAACATCCTGACTAGCCACAGGCTCACAAAACCAATCAAAGAATGTCTCAAGACACGTCATCTCAAGTCACTTCATGTCTTTTCAGTCCAATTATTGTACATTTCAATTGATCCTAGGTAATAAACAGTGACTTACTTTCATGTTATTTTTTAAATGAATTGTAAAAGTTAGAGCCAGCAGAATGCATCAAGTAATTGACTTGCTGCTTTTACTCGTTCTAGACCAGCAGAGACAGAAGACAAAAGCTGGCTTTGTTTTCTTGACTTTACAGCAATCTCTCCTACTGAATCTCCATGTAGCCACAATGGAGAGGAAAAAACTCTCTTTTGACAAGAAGAAAACCGAAATAGAAACCGGAACTAACTGGAGTACCAGGTGTAGCTTCTATGTAAAGAAACACATAAAACATAGAGTTAACAGTTGAAATAATAGCCAATTATTTCAATTGAAAAGTTTTAGCCGAAATAAAGAACACGAGGGAGAATGAAGTGGTCAGATTATCCTCCAGACGCCAAAGCATTTAGCATCAGAACTACAGAGATAGCTCAGGATAACCATCCAAGGAACCTTAGATAACCGTGCATGAACACACTCTCACTCACACAGCAATTCAGAAACAGGTTTATCTAATAATCATGTTTATGAACTTTGGGGGGAAGATAAAGTACCCAGAGACAACCAACATATGCAGAAGGAGATGCAAAAATGACTGAGACCGGGACTTTCTTGCTGCAAAGCAGCTTCTCCTACTGGTAATGTTACTTACAAAATGTCTACAAAAAAAACTCTAAAAAGCTTCAAAACAACTCACTCACATAATATTCTCCACATCCAGTTACTGTCATGTTACTTTCCAGAAATGTTCCTATAAAAGAATCACAGTCAAGAATCAAGAATCGGTTTATTTATATAGCGCCAATTTACAACAGGTGTCGTCTCAAGGCACTTCACAGAAAATCTATTAAAATCAAAGATACATTCTAACAAATCCATTTTAAAAAGTTTCCAATCTAAGGAACCTCAGCAGATTCATGGAGTCATTGACTTGCAGCATTCACTCCTCTGGAATCAGCAGGCAGAAACAATGGCTTGTGTTGTCGTTGACTTTACAGCAATACCTCATACTGAGCATGCATGTAGCGACAGTGGAGAGGAAAAACTCCCCTTTAACAGGAAGAAACCTCCAGCAGAACCAGGCTCAGTACAAGCAGCCATCTGCCACGACCGACTGGGGGTTTGAAAAGACAGAAA
>JAVLVB010000783.1:41067-52048 GCA_032876305.1 Orestias chungarensis | reverse complement strand
TAACGGTAACTAAGTAGATTGGACAAAGGAAGAAAGTAGCAGAGAGAGAAGTGGTCAGATTGTCCTCCAGCAGTCTAAGCCTATAGCAGCATAACTATAGAAAAACTTAAATAACTTAACCCTATAGAGTGAGACATGAAGAAGGTAAAGCAAAGGAGAACCGTCTGTCAAGACTGAGTTCCTCCCCCAACCGGATTAGGCTGTCTTCTCTACCTCTTCCTAACTATAAACTTTATCAAACAGAAAGGTTTTAAGCCTAGATTTGAAACTAGACAGGGTGTCTGCCTCACGGACTAAAGCTGGAAGCTGGTTCCACAGGAGAGGAGCCTGATAACTGAAAGATCTACCTCCCATCGTGCTTTTAGAGATTCTAGGAACCACCAATAAACCTGCAGTCTGAGAGCGAAGTGCTCTGTTAGGGACATAAGGAGTAATCAGATCTCAGATATACGATGGAGCTTTATTAGCGAGGGCTTTATATGTCAAAAGAAGAATCTTAAAATCTATTCTAAGTTTGACAGGGGGCCAATGAAGGGAAGCTAAAATTGGGGAGATGTGATCTCTCTTTTTAAGCTTCATCAGAACTCTTGCTGCAGCATTTTGGACCAACTGTAGACTTTTAATTGCATTTTGTGAACTTCCTGCTAATAAAGAGTTACAATAGGCCAGCCTTGAAGTAACAAATGCATGGACTAGCTTTTCAGCATCTGTCCTAGAGAGAATATTTCTAATTTTTACTATATTCCGAAGATGAAAGAAGGAAATCTTACAGACCTGTTTTATATGGGACTTGAAAGACATTTCCTGATCAAAAATAACACCAAGGTTCTTTACATTGTCACCAGATGCCAACCTGATGCTATCCAGGTCAAGTGGCTGACTAAGCAATTTCTTTTTTAGAGGTTCTGGTCCAAAGATAACAATTTCTGTCTTTTCAGAGTTCAAGAGCAGAAAGTTTAAAGTCATCCACATTTTTATGTCATCTAGACATGCCTGTAATCTACCAAACTGACTGGATTCATCAGGATTTATAGATAAATACAGTTGTGTATCATCAGCATAACAGTGGAAATTTACATCATGCTGTCTGATGATTTTACCAATAGGGAGCATGTACATAGTAAAAAGAATTGGGCCAAGTACAGAACCCTGTGGTACTCCACAAGTAACCTTACAATGCGGAGAAGATTTTTCATTTAGATGAATAAACTGGGATCTATCAGACAAATACGATTTAAACCAGCCTAGTGCTGGTTTAAATGCCCCAGTGTGGTCAAGCCTTTCAATGAGGACATTGTGATTGACTGTGTCAAAAGCAGCACTGAGATCTAACAAAACTAGAATAGACACGAGCCCATTGTCTGAGGCCATGAGAATATCATTTGTAACTTTAAGGAGAGCTGTCTCAGTGCTATGATGAGCTCTGAAACCTGACTGAAATTCTTCAAATAGGTCACTATTCATCAAATGCTCTCTCAGTTGATTAGTAGCAATTTTTCCAAGGATTTTAGATAAAAAAGGAAGATTAGATATGGGTCTGTAATTTATTAAGTCTTCTTGATCAGGAGAAGGTTTCTTAAGTAGGGGTTTTATTACAGCTACCTTAAGAGCCTCTGGTACATAACAATTCACTATTTACAAATTTATCATTTCCAAAATAGGAAATACTTCTTTAAACAATTTTGTCGGGATTGGTTCCAACATACAAGTTGAAGGCTTAGATGAAGAGCTGTTGGTTGCTAGTTTATTGTATACGGGGAGCAGTTTTTGGTTGCCTATATTTACCCATCCTGAACGTCTTGTATTCATATCAGAACAAACGCTAACAATGCTTTTAAAGAAGTGAACTACTGAGCACTTATGATGGTCCTCTATAAAACAGCTTTATTGTGTTGCCAGGTCTCTTAGCAGAGCAATAGTTGCTCCCCCTTGGCTCCGACTAACGGTCATACAATGCAGCTCTGTGTAATTACACAGCAGGGAGCATAAAGTCCCTATGTGCCGACCGCTCATCTGTGTATTTGCTACCCTGTGTCCTCTGCAGTAGTTAATTTGCAGAGCAGATGATGGCAGTGAATCCATTAGAAAGCCTGTGATTTACAGGGTTGTCACCCTCGTGTTCTCTCCCTTTCTCTCTTAATGCTCTCACACACAAAGAACCATACTCTTTGTCTAGCTGTGTATGCTTAATATTTTACTGTCTTTCTGCTCCCCGGACCTGGTATACCTCATCATCTCGTGCAGACCGCTGTGGCTACCGAGAGAGATTTCAGGAGTCATTGTTACGGCTGTGTACATCCCACCGCAGACTGATACGGACCTGGCACTTGGGAAACTGTATGTGGCTATTAACAAGCAGGAAACCGCGCGTCCTGAGGCCGCTTTTATTGTTGTTGGGGACTTTAATAAAGCAAACTTTAGCAATGTTTTGCGGAAGTTTTTTCAGCATATTACCTGCGAAACACGGAAAACACGCACGCTGGACCACTGTTACACCCCCTTCCGCAACGCTTACAAAGCCCTCCCCCGCGCTACGTTTGGCAAATAGGATCACTCCTCCATCCTACTTCTGCCTACCTATAGGCAGAGACTGAAACGAGAACCGCCTACTATCAGGGAGGTACGTCACTGGTCGGACCAATCAGACTCTATGCTCCAGGACTGTTTTGATGACGTTAATTGGGAGATGTTCAGAGATGCGTCCAATAACAACATTGATGAGTACACTGACACAGTCACTGGATTCATCAGAAAGTGCATAGATGATGTTGTTCCCACTAAAACTATCCGTGTTTACCCGAATCAGAAACCATGGCTGAACTGTGAGGTCCGTACAGCCCTGAACGAACGTACTGCTGCTTTTCGATCGGGAAATACAGAGGAGTATAAAAAAGCCAGCTATGCCCTCCGTAAAACCATTAAAGCAGCAAAACGCGAGTACAGAGCAAAAGTGGAATCACAGTTCAACAGCACCATTGTCAGAAGCATGTGGCATGGATTAAACCCAATAACGGACTATAAAGCAAAAACACGCGGTGCAGTAAACATCAGTGCTGCGCTTCCAGACGAGCTAAACGCCTTTTACGCCCGTTTTGAGGCAAATCACACTGCACCTCCGGTAGAACCCACCGCTACTGAACCGAACACACTCACTGTCTCTGTGGCTGACGTGCGCAGGTCTTTTAAACGCATTAACATCCGCAAGGCAGCCGGACCGGACAGCATTCCTGGACGTGTTCTTAAAGTCTGTGCGAATCAGCTAGCAGGAGTGTTTACGGACATTTTCAATCTTCTGCTGCTTCAAAACTGGCCACCATTGTCCCCATTCCAAAGACTGCTACTGCTACATGCTTAAATGACTGGCGCCCAGTTGCTCTGACGTCTGTCATAAGCAAGTGCTTCGAGAGGCTGGTCAGAGACTTCATCTGCTCATCACTGCCTGAAACCCTGGACCCTCTACAGTTCGCTTACAGACAGAACAGGTCCACTGATGATGCTATAGCCCTGACACTCCACACTGCTCCATCTCACCTGGACATGAAGGGCACATATGTGAGAATGCTGTTTGTAGACTACAGCTCAGCTTTCAACACCATTGTACCTTCAAGATTGGACATGAAGCTCCGCGATCTGGGTCTGAACAGTTCTCTGTGCAACTGGATCCTGGACTTCCTGTCTGATCTACGCCAGTTGGTGAGGATGGGAAGCATCACCTCCTCCTCACAGACCCTCAACACCGGAGCACCCCAGGGCTGCGTTCTGAGTCCCCTACTCTACCGCCTGTACACACATGACTGCACTACTAGTCACAGCTCCAACGTCATCATCAAATATGCAGATGACACGACGATCATAGGCCTGATCTCCAACAACAACGAGACAGCCTACAGAGAGGAGGTCAGCTTCCTGACACACTGGTGCCAGGAAAATAACCTCTATCTAAACGTCAACAAGACCAAGGAGCTGATTGTGGACTTCAGGAAACAGGAGACAGCGCACGCCCCCATCAACATCAACGAAGCCACGGTGGAGAGGGTCAGCAGCTTCAGGTTCCTCGGGGTCCACATGACTGAGGATCTCACATGGACAGAACACACCCACACAGAAGGCCCAACAACGCCTCTTTTTCCTAAGACGGCTCAAGAGGTTTGGCATGAATTCCCGTATCCTCAAGACATTTTACACGTGCACTGTGGAAAGTGTACTGACAGGCTGCATCACCGCCTGGTACGGGAGCTGCACTGCTCTGAAACGGAAAGCCCTGCAGAGGGTTGTACGGACAGCCCAGCATATCACCAGGGTTCAACTGCCAAACCTCCAAGATCTTTACACCAGCCGCTGCCTGAGGAAGACCAGGAGGATTGTAAACGACTCCACCCACCCAAGCCACTGCCTGTTTTTACAGCTGCCGAGCGGCAGGAGGTACAGGAGCATCAGGACCAGAACCAGCCGGTTCCGAGACAGCTTCTTCCCCCGAGCCATCAGCCTGCTGAACAGCAATGGACAAGCACACCCCTCATAATCAACACAGTGATCCCCCCCACCATATACCCCCCATACAACCCATTCTGCACTCTGCACTTTACCATATGTAATGCATATCTTGCACAATAACTGTACATCTCGGACTACTATTCTAATTGTATTTTATATATTTATATTCATTCACTTTCATAATTTTGTACATCTGCACATAAAGATCCTGTAGTATATCTGTATATATTCAACAAATGGTGCTAGTTTTTACTGTAAGTTTAATGTGTATATTTTTGTATTTAATGTGTATTGCACCTGTGAGGGACTGAGCACCTAAGCATTTCACTCCCCTTTCACACCTGTGTTAATATGACGTGACAATGAAGTGATTTGATTTGATTTTGTCCCTCAGCGAGGATCCACAAAGCTTTACTTCGTACATGGTGATATTGTCGCTTCTCTGCATGAAGTCTTTGGATAATTCTTTTGGAGTGACACCAACATATCTGCAAAATTGGCTGATTTCTTCTTCTACTGCTCCACTGGTAGATCAAGAATCAAGAATCAGTTTATTTATATAGCGCCAATTAACAATAGGTGTCGTCTCAAGAAACTTCACAAAAAAACAATTAAAATCAAAGATACATTCTAACAAATCAATTTAAAAAAGTTTCCAGTCTAAGGAACCCCAGCAGATTGCATCGAGTCATTGACTTGCAGCATTCACTCTGGAATCAGCAGGCAGAAACAATGGCTTGTGTTGTCGTTGACTTTACAGCAATCCCTCATACTGAGCATGCATGTAGCGACAGTGGAGAGGAAAAACTCCCCCTTAACAGGAAGAAACCTCCAGCAGAACCAGGCTCAGTACAAGCAGCCATCTGCCACGACCCACTGGGGGTTTGAAAAGACAGAAAGCTAAATTAGAAGCACAGGATACTGAAATAAAAGAGTTTATTTATCACAGCGTTAGGTAGCTCACTAGTGCCACCTATTGACCGCAGATATAACAGATTGTGTAAAAAATAGACGCTAACGGTAAAATGTGATTATAAAGCAACTAATGGATGTAAAAATTAGCTGTTTGCTGTTTTAGTAATCAATTTATATCGATTAGTTGTTTCAGCTCTACCAGATAGTCTCCAGCCTGATTTATTTGAGATGATTTTAGTTTACACAATATTACATGTTGGGATTATATATTTGGGATTAATGAACTGTCTTTTGTAATTGGGTCAACTGTCTTGTCTTATTACTATAGGATTCCTTGTAGTCCTGGGAAACAATGGGTAATAAAATATTTGGTGGCGATGTGAAATCTCCTTTAGCATTTTTTTGTATTGTTTTCTGCATCCATTTTATTAGAAGTGTGAGCTAACTAGTAAAATGCTAACGGATAACTACGACTCTAGCCACGCTCAGGATGTGATGATGTGTTTCATCTTATGATCAGTTCTGATGAGTACAAACATCTTTTCTGTAGAGAATAAACTTCTACTGGCGGTTCTTGTATTACAGGTTGACTATACAGTTTCATGAGAGCGCTATTAGCTGCAAACGTTTCCTCATCCACAAAGAAAACCCCCATCAGTGTGTTCTTTTTGTGCTTCATCTCATCTGGCTTTGATTACTTCGGTAACGTCTTTCACTCCCACATAGCCTGTTAATTACACGTGCTGCTCTCATCTTACAGTCCTCCATCTTCCCTGCCTGCCTTATTCTTTCCTTTTCTCATCTTCATCTTCAGCTTCTTTCTCTTCCCCTCTTTATTTCGCCGCCTGACCGGCTGGGTGGAAACATTTGCTTGTTTATCTCCCGCTGTCCGTCAGGGCTTTTGCTTTGCTGCTGCCGTCGCCTAGCAACTACAGCAGGAGCCCTGATTGGCTGCTGCTTGGTTGAGACTGAGAGCAGCGTCTCGTTGACTCTGCGGACAGACGTGTGCCTCGCTCGCTGCCTCGCTCGCTGCCTCGCTCGGCGTTGTGCCGCTGCCAGCCTTTGTGTGACTGGCACACCTTTGGTGGCGTCCACCTGAGACAAATCCACTGTCCAGACCAGAACACGCTCCCTGTAGTCTCCTTCTGTTCTGTCAGTGAATGATTTTTATTTATTTCTGCCTCACCTGTTCTTTGGAACAGTGTTATTACATTTATTTGGTTATATCCTGCATAACGATGAGCAACATTGAACAGTTTGTGCCGCGAAGGTCGTCTACAAGTGGAGGATGTTCTGTAAATGAGAGACCAGTGAATCAAGAATCAAGAATCAGTTTATTTATAAAGCGCCAAACAGGTGTCGTCTCAAGGCACTTCACAGAATATCAACTAAAATCAAAGATACATCAACTTATTTCACATCTATAAAATGCAAATGTTCCCATTCTCATCCTTGAGCACAGAATCTCAGAACAGAGTAAAATCAATGGGGAAACAGGGACGTTGCTCATCTCCAGCACTCGTGGGCGAGTAGAGGGATCCGTCCCCGACATCTCGCTGGTCCACAACAAAGAAACATACAGGACAATAGGAGTGGATGTGATAAATGATGATGAACAAAGCTGATGATGACATGCAGAAAGACACCATGCTTGTGCCACCGCTTTTAGGTGGTTTAACTAAATCCTCCTGATTCTATCCGCATCCACAATGTTCCAGAACCTTTGCATGAATGTCACCGTTTCTAAACCAGTCCTGACAAAAGTAATTGTTCTCCCCAATACATGCTACTCCTGTGCATCAGTCAGGCAGTATATCATTGCTTTTTTTGTATGTGTACACCAATAGGTATCAGTTGTTTGGAGGTTAAGCCTCGTTTCCTCTGCAGTTTGCATAATCAAACTTAGAGCATCAGTTCAACAGTTAATCATATTACAGGTCTAATCTTTTCACATTGTTAGAATCATTTATTTACTGTCCTATTTTGGGGAAATTCAAGCAGCTGTCAAATGACTTACCTTCATCTGAGTTTATTACAACCACCAGGCCTGACCTACGAGCGCCCTAACTTTAAACCACAAGTACACTGTGTACTTGTGATACTAAGGCTATTGAATATTTCACATTTGTTTTTCCTTTGTCACATGGTTCCTACTACCCTGTCTGTGTTTAGTACGTCTGCCACCAAAGAAAGCTGTTAAGTGTGAGAGCTATGGGCAAAGAAGTCCGTCCAACATACATGACAGTCTGAGTTGACATAACGAGTTTACTCGTTAAAGACTCGTTAAATGTGTTTCATCTATATATTTAATCAAAGTGGTTGTTTAGGATTAAGTTAATGCAGCTATGAACAAAGCGCTGTCAGTTGCAATGAAATACATAGTTGTTCTACTCTAAATGAAAAGTTTCAGTAGTCATTTTATTTGGGTAAAGATTTGCTCTATGAGGACATCTACCGGCCTGGAGGGCCTAAATAAGTGCTTAGCTTGTTATGTCCTTGGACTAACCTCTATTTTCTTTTGGCTATTAAATGAAGGTCATAGATCACTTGGAATAAGCATTTTATGCGCTGCTTCTGAAAACATTAAAGATGGCGTGAGTGAAGCTGTGAGTAAAATATGCTGGTTTAGACAGTGAAGTCTGCTCTGCGTCTAAATCTGTACAGTTTTACAGAACAAACAGAACAGCTATGGTTGTGTTCCAGGTCAGAAGACCTGTCTCCACCTCCATGGCGTGTTCCCGTACATCTATGTGCCATACGATGGCTGTGGACAGCAGCCGGAGCGCTACCTGCGCCAGGTGGCCTTCAGCATCGACAGGGCCCTCAACGCTGCCATGGGAAACCCCGCCGCCACCACCCAGCATGTCTTCAAGGTGGTGCTGGTCTCTGGCATGTATGTCTCTTCCTACAGCTACACATTTTTAATAATAACAAACTCACATGTGCCGTATTAATCCTGCCTTTACTTCTGCTCTGTAGGCCTTTCTATGGTTACCATGCCGAGGAGAAGCACTTTATGAAGATCTACTTGTACAATCCCCAAATAGTGAAGAGGTGAGGTTAAGACACATTGGTCTAGTTTAAAACTGAGATTCCCTAAAGTGACTAAAATCTTGATTACCAAGTTTCATTTTGTAAGCATAGATGTAATTATGAGCTATTTTAATAGTTTTTTGTTACTATTACTATTTAGGTTTAAAGCAATATTTCAAACTAATAGACATTCTGTCTAGGGACCTAAAGATTATTCTCAAATACTTCTCACCAAGGATATTTCAGCCAAAAAACCAAGGAGACGGGTCTTATGGCTTTAATACCAACAAAGCTGTTTCCAATGCTTATTGAGAAATTGACCTCGAATTTTAATCAAATCTAAATCTAAGCAGATGGATTAGATTTAACATGAAAACTTTTTTAAGTACTTTTATATTTGTATACATTTTTGTATTGGTTTTATAGATTATCAACATTAAAAATAGTTCAAATATGTGCATAAAAACATGCATGAAGCACCAATCTAAGTATCTGTGGCCAAACATGAAGGTTTGTCACAAATAAGATGTTTTCTTAATGAAGCACATTTTCTAATTCTCTTTTAGTTGCAGGCTTATCAGACATATTCTTTATGTCCATTGGTGTCTAAAACAGCTCTGTGTCTTTCTGGTGTCTCACCAAACCTGCTTCATTCAATGTCCAGAGGATAATAACAAGCTAACCTTTGAACTTTAACAAAATAAAAGCATATCCATATCTAGATGATCCACCAAGCACAGATGAAATCTTGCCTTTGCCAATTACTACTGGAACTGGATTACATCAGGGAAGTCTTTAAAGCTGACAAATGTGTTAGAAAACTCATCTCAGTGTTTCATTTGTGCTAAACTCAGATCAGATGTCTGTGATCGTCCTTCAAATCTTCGGCTCTTGTTGTTTTCCCTACTTTATTTTCCTTATGGAAGAGGGACAAAGGGCTTAAAGCATAAATAAATTTGTCTTTCGGGACTCAACTTTGTAGGTGTACGTTAATATCTGAAGAGCTGAAATCAAGACTCTTCTAATACACCTCACAGCAGGATACTCTTTAGTTTACCAACCTTTTTCTAATTTACAGAGTGTGTGAGCTGTTACAAGGCGGAGCAGTGATGAACAAGAGTTACCAGCCTCATGAGGGCCACATCCCATACCTGCTGCAGCTCTTCATGGATTACAACCTGTACGGCATGAACCTGATAAACATGGGAGCTGTCAAGTTCCGCAGGAGCAGCAACAAAGGTCAGATCTGATTCACAAGCTTATAATTACAACATGGTGTCTCTGTTCTGGTCAGACTTTATTCAGCATTCACCCACACCGCATATTTGCTGCATTTAAATGTAAAATCAGCTGATAATCAACAACCCTGAGCAGCTGTTGTCACTTTAATCTGCACTTTGAGCTACTGACACAGAAAACTAGTTAGATCTTACTGGTTGAAACTTCTTTAAAGAGAAGAATCAAGAATCAGTTTATTTATATAGCGCCAATTTACAACAGGTGTCGTCTCAAGGCACTTCACAGAAAATCAATTATATTCAAAGATACATCATAAACAAGTCAGTTAGAAAAAGTTTCCAATCTAAGGAACCCCAGCAGATTCATGGAGTCATTGACTTGCAGCATTCACTCCTCTGGAATCAGCAGACAGGAACAATGGCTTGTGTTGTCGTTGACTTTACAGCAATCCCTCATACTGAGCATGCATGTAGCGACAGTGGAGAGGAAAAACTCCCCTTTAACAGGAAGAAACCTCCAGCAGAACCAGGCTCAGTACAAGCACCCATCTGCCACGACCGACTGGGGGTTTGAAAAGACAGAAAACTAAATTAGAAGCACAGGATACTGAAATAAAAGAGTTTATAGCAGCAGTTGTAGAACGCCACTGGAAGCATTTCAGCCCATGTTCTCATCCAAGAAGCTGTCTCAGCTAACAGAACGCCAGCCCTGGTGTGGGTACTATGGAGAGAAGAACACTAAGAGAAAACAAGAGGTTAACAAGGTTGAAATAACGGTAGCTAAGTAGATTGGACAAAGGAAGAAAGTAGCAGAGAGAGAAGTGGTCAGATTGTCCTCCAGCAGTCTAAGCCTATAGCAGCATAACTATAGAAAAACTTAAATAACTTAACCCTATAGAGTGGGACATGAAGAAGGTAGAGCAAAGGAGCAACCGTCTGTCTAGACTGAGTTCCTCCCCCAACTGGATTAGGCTGTCTTCTCTACCTCTTCCTAACTATAAACTTTACCAAACAGGAAGGTTTTAAGCCTAGATTTGAAACTAGACAGGGTGTCTGCCTCACGGACTAAAGCTGGAAGCTGGTTCCACAGGAGAGGGGCCTCATAACTGAAAGATCTGCCTCCCATTGTGCTTTTAGAGATTCTAGGAACCACCAGTAAACCTGCAGTCTGAGAGCGAAGTGCTCTGTTAGGGACATAAGGAGTAATCAGATCTCTGATATACGATGGAGCTTTATTAGTGAGGGCTTTATATGTCAAAAGAAGAATCTTAAAATCTATTCTAAGTTTGACAGGGAGCCAA
>JAVLVB010000783.1:23313-34804 GCA_032876305.1 Orestias chungarensis | reverse complement strand
AGAAACGTGGAACGTCTCACTCTAGCGTGGAAACGTCTCAGCCTAGAAACGTGGAAACGTCTCACTCTAGCGTGGAAACGTCTCAGCCTAGAAACGTGGACACGTCTCAGCCTAGAAACGTGGAAACGTCTCACCGTAGCGTGGAAACGTCTCAGCCTAGAAACGTGGAAACGTCTCAGCCTAGAAACGTGGAAACGTCTCTGCCTAGAAACGTGGAAACGTCTCACCGTAGCGTGGAAACGTCTCAGCCTAGAAACGTGGAAACGTCTCACTCTAGCGTGGAAACGTCTCAGCCTAGAAACGTGGAAGCTTCTCAGCCTAGAAACGTGGAAACGTCTCAGCCTAGAAACGTGGAAACGTCTCACTATAGCGTGGAAACGTCTCAGCCTAGAAACGTGGAAACGTCTCAGCCTAGAAACGTGGAAACGTCTCTGCCTAGAAACGTGGAAACGTCTCAACTTGCGTGGAAACGTCTCGCTCTAGCGTGGAAACGTCTCGCTCTAGCGTGGAAACGTCTCAGCCTAGAAACGTGGAAACGTCTCAACTTGCGTGGAAACGTCTCAACTTGCGTGGAAACGTCTCAACGTAGCGTAGGCATCCTTAAAACTAACGTTATTCAGATTCAATCTGCCAGTTTCTCCACCTTTCGTCTGAGATTCAGTGAAGGTTGCTGTCATTTCCAAATCTATCAAGTTCCCCATAGGATATAAATGGAAAATCCTCAACTGGTGGATAAAACCTGTTTTTAACACAGAGTTTCTGGGTAAGAGATCCAAAGGGGGTGAAACAGAGCAACTGGGTTGCAATATCTTCAATCTTCCTGTTATGTTGTCTTAAGCAACCATTTTATTTTACCTACAGGAAAAAGGGTTTTATTAGACTTTATTGGGGAAAAAAGGAAGAATATATCATAGGTTTTAGCAAATGGGTCCAGAAAAGCAATAAACAAAAGCAATGAAAAGACTTGCTGAGACATTTTAACATCTGCCACAGGTGTGTTTCTGTCTGATGTGTGTGAGTCTGCAGGTAGCTGTTCTGGACCTGAACATAGAGATTAATACTATGAGCCTCGATGTTCTTGTTTGTTTCAATGATTACATCAGAAAGCGTTTTAAACTTTAACTAATCTGTGGACTGGTTTCTCCAAGAGGGGAGCAACTAAGCAGAGTGGGTTCCGATCAGCAGCTGGAAGACTTTAGCTCAGTGGGGCTTTTCAGTCCCACCGGAAAATCGTGATTCTGCAGGATTTTCTGCAGAATCACGATTTTCTGGAGGGACTGACTTTTAATCCATTAACTCAAAAGTTACCTGGACACAGCAGCAAGTCTTTTTTCATCACATTGATCATTACCCATGTAACGTGTTTCATATGTGAGTGGTGCCTCATGCCTTGTCTGCATTTCAATATTTCAGACTTTACTCGTGCAGCAGAGCAACGTGGTAAAGATGCACAATTAAAAGCTCAAAGCCCAGCTGGCTTCCTGCCAGGTCTCCATTCATATCATCCTCATCTACATGCACTCTGAAACGATGTAGCGCCGTCACACACACACACACACTTTATTGGGCAACAGAAACTCTTCAGGGCTCTACAGTAAACAGAGCACTTCCCCTGATTAAACATAAGAATACCTGACAGGTGGTTGGAGATTTAGCAGCGCTGCACGTATGGTAGGACACTATTCAAATGTTCCCTATCAGTTTAATCTGCGTACTTGTTTGGATTCAACCTCAATTTAAATCTTGGAGAGGATAAAACAGACGGATCAGCTGGAGGCCACAACGGTCAAACTTTCCCTTGATGGGCTTTGAGTCGTGATATATATTGTAATATTTGCAGCAGTTGTTTACTCAACAGACGCATCTGAATCTAAAGCTGACCATAGTTTTTATTGTTCTTTGTTCAAAAATGATCATCTTCATGTGAGGACTCTTAAGAAACCAAAGTAAGACAGGGATGGGTGTTGTTCAGGTGAAAGCCCGATCGCTGCATCCATCAGCTATCTGGAGCCTTGGACTCCTGTTCTCTTGTCTGACTCACTTCTGTAAACATTTCTCTGCTCAGGACACAAGATGTGTTTGTGGATGAAGACCAGGAGAACTTTTCAGCTGAACTCACTCTGCATTCAGAGCTGCCGACCCCCGGCAGGCTGCCGTGCACCGCCGCTAATGCTCTGGAGGTCCACATGGATTCCCAGCCAGGTGAGGAGGAAATAAAGACCCTCACAGAGCAAAGTTAATCTTCAGCAATTACAGAAGTGCAATAGAGAGTTTAGGCCTTTGTTTAAAAAATTCAATGAACAGCCTTGAAGGAAGACGTTGTCTTTGACTTTGTCTGACATCTTTAGTCCGTTCAGTTTCTTTTTTGTTTGCTTCATTTCGGAGGATCTAAGTTGATCTTTTTTGATCTGTTCCTGCTTACAGACGTGGTGAGAAGCAGTGGGAAGGTCCAGGAGGAGGCTGTTGTTGATGAAGAGGCCATCTTGAGTCTGCTGGAAAGCAGTCAGACTTTTTTCCCGCTCTCTCAGATGTCCAACCATTCACCTCTGTTAGGTACAGAATCTAACCCATTTCTCAAAGCTCACAAGCTGATCTGTCTGTCAGTCTACTGGGTTTATCACTGGTACTAAGGCGTGCCTTACACATTCCTCATAAGATCTTTACAGGCTGTAGAAATGTGATGTGGTTACAAGTTCACGTTTGCTTGATGTTGCTTGTCTATTTAACTGTTTTATGGGAATTTTAACATTTATTATCAGTCCAACCAGAAAACGCCGGCTTAAATCCTTGATTCTGAGGTGAATTCTGTGCCATTTTGTTCTGTTATCTGCCATGAAAGTGCAAAAATATAGGAAAACTTTGTTGTTTCCAGATGTAGGAGAATAAACCTGCTTCTCCCTCATCTAGTAAACAGCAAACATGACATAACATAGCAGCATAGCTGAGCCAGTTATTGAGTCCCGTTATGCTAACTTAGAGTCTTGGACCATTTAAGGTCATCTATAACGTAGTATGAGCTAAATATGAACATTGCTTAGTTCTGAAATCCAGAATCTAAGAACAAAGCCAGTTGTTACTAACTTAAAGCTCCTGTAGTAAGACGCTGGATCAACTTCAGTCCATTTGCTTTATCAGTTTACAGATCTGACACGTCCAAGATGGCCGACGTGGTGACGTCATCACCTCGCTGCGTGATGACGTCACTACGCAACGCGCCGGACCGTTCACTTTAGGCTGGGGGGGTTAGTGTCAGTCAAAGTAAGAAAATCGTCAATTATTTCACATTTCTGAGAAAAATCAGGAGAATTTACATAATTCTGTGATTTCTGAGCTTAGCTGCCGTTTATGTGGTTATTATGAGGCTTTTTAGGAATCATGAACTCCCCCATATATTCCCTGATTTTGTGGGATTTTCTGTGATCGCAGAATCCCGATTTTTCTGGAGGGGCTGACTTATGCCTATTAAATATTGTCCAACACCTTTATGTCTGAAGACTGTCTTCTTGTCTCTGTAGAAAGCAGTCAAGATCACGCCCTCATTGATTTGCTGGCAGGCCTGGAAGATGATGGTTTTCACAGGACTCACTCGCTCCCTGGGGGGGGCACCTACCACTGTAACAGTGATGAAGAAGAAGCAGGACCAGAGCTAGAAAAGGAAGAGGCAGAGCTCAGTATGATAATGTCCCAGCGGTGGGACAGCGAACAGCCTGGGAGAGCAGACCTGCCGAGGTAAGGTTGTTTTTTCTAACTGAAGGAGAAAGAGTTTTATTACTGTCACTGCAGCCAGACTCAAATCTAACCAGGTCTAACCATCTCCTGTCTTTGCTGTTTCAACAGGCCTGGAGTTAAGGAGGCAGAGGAGGGCTTCAGTGACGAGCAGCAGGAGTCCTCTGACGAAGACATGGAGTGGAGCGGGAATAACTCTCTATTTGCCCATCTGTCCATCCCACAGCTGGACGGGGCAGCAGACGAAAGCAGTGGTGAGACATTTTCTGCTCAGCACTGTGATGCAATGTAGTGCCAAAAGTATTTGTCCATCCTTCCAAATCATGAACTGTAGTGGTGGAACTGTTGAATGTGGGAGAAGGTAACCAAAGCAAATTACAGTCGACTCAAACACGGGTCTGATGTGACTGCTGTCTTTCTAAAGGAGTCGAATAAAACCAACTTTTTAAATCGGTGTTTAATTGTTCGAACACGATTGAATGAAGTAATTGATCTATATGTAGCTATTTAATTGAACCACACAGAAATAGATGAGTTTACTAGCTCAGAGCTCGGTCAGAGCTGAGGTAGATGTTAGTCTGTCGTACCTTAATAGCAACAGCAGCTGATTATGTCATGCTTTGGCACCAAGATTAGCTTATGTTAAAAAGATGTGCTGTGAGCGTTTGGGCCTCAGCTCTCTTTGGGATATATTATTCTCCATTGATTATTACCAGTTTTGTTTACCTAGACTAAGGGAGGTTATGACCCTACTGTATGAATATGATTGGTACTGAGCCATGTGTTGTCGTCCAACATCAGTTTCTAAAGCACAGTTAACCTTGTTCTTGCTGCAAAGACGGGGCGACTTCATGTCAAACTGGGATGTCTCTGAAGGTCATATGTGTCAAGACTGATGAGCAAATACTTTTGGTAATCTAATGCATCTGAATAAATTCTCCGTCTATTCTGCTTTATTGCATTTCTTCATCTTGTACCATTCACATTAGATCTTCCATGTTCTCTTTACCTTTTAATGAAACCTCTCTTCTCTTCTGCCATCGTAGATTCTTCCCTAACAGACAGCGGCACCATGTCTCAGTCGTCACTCACAGTCACTGAGAAGT
The DNA here is from genome assembly GCA_032876305.1 of Orestias chungarensis. Classification (NCBI taxonomy): domain Eukaryota; kingdom Metazoa; phylum Chordata; class Actinopteri; order Cyprinodontiformes; family Cyprinodontidae; genus Orestias; species Orestias chungarensis. Next base: position 29,972 of record JAVLVB010000783.1, on the reverse strand, counting down.
TGTTGGGTAAAACAAATCCTTGCACTGGAGAGACGGTTCACCTGGAGCGGCCTTCATCCGCTAAGATGCTGCTGTGCAAGCATCCTGAGCACAGGCCGGTCTGTGGGTCTGAAACGGAGGAACAACTGGAAAACGCCTTTCAGTTAAACAGCAGCCAGGACGGCACCAGTGAGTGCTCAGCTGGGTTCAGGGTTAAAAAGGAGATCCCATACATGTCGCCAGTCAAGCACCCGATTCCTCGCAAGATATCCACCCACTCTGATGTGGCTCCCATTTGCATGGACAAAGAAGACATCCGACCCTTGTACGTGTTTAACAAGAAAGGCTGTCCAGCTGTGGACAAGGCTGAGCTGGACGCTTTTCCTTTTGGTAACGTATCAAAAAACAGGAAGAGGTTCAGCAGCCTAGAGACTGTGGAGACCAACCGCTTGTCCATTTTTCAAAACCACAGCACCATCTCTCTTTGTTACTCGGACCTCAGAACGTGCTCCACTAAGACGGAGCATGAGCTGAGCACCAAAGAAGGAAAGAGCCTCCCTCCCTCCAAGAAGGACGGGGAGTTCATGGATCACAGAGAGGAGGAAATGGCCCAGGAGAGTGAAAAAGGAGACGTAGGGGAACTGAAAATCAGATATGAGGACTACCAGGAGAATAAAACCGAGAGGACTGTTGTGGCCCAGCAGGAGGCCCATTATAAGTTCTTCCCCAGTGTTATTCTGTCCAACTGTCTTAGTAGAAAGAAATCTGCGAGTAAAAAGCCATCAGATACCTGCAGTAAGCCAGACCCGTCCCCAACTTGCAAGCTGAAGCTAAAACTTCCTAAAAAAAGGTTGGGAATGGCAGGACACAGGAGCAAAGCAGCAGCTGAAAGCCCGAGCTCGGACAGTTCACTCTCCTCGTTAACACCCGCCTGTAAGCAGACCGCAGACACACAACGGCCAGTTTCAGAGGAGCAACCAAAACCACAGACTGGGGACCATGAAAATGAGCCAAATGAAGAGGCAGAGACAGTCTTCCATGGACAGCTGGCTGTCCTTGAGCACATAGAGCCCGTTTCAGAGGTTCTTGTCTCCAGCCCCACCGTTCCTCCCTCTCAGTGTGAAGAAGCCAAAGACATAACGGAGGATAGACTGATCCCTGACTCAGTTAGCTGCACTAAACCATCAGCTCTGCCGGGGAGCAAGTACACACTGAGGGCTAAACGAAAAGTGAACTTTGATGGTAACGATGAAGAGCATCACGGTTCCACAAGATCGAAAAACCCTAGCAATGTTCCCAGGGGCCAGGAGACAAAGCACCAGAAAGGACGCATGAAGGAACCTCCTGTAATTATCAAGTACATCATAATCAACCGCTTCAAAGGACAGAAGAACATGCTGGTGAAAATGTCCAAAGTGAATCCGCACCAACATTTGGTTTTGTTGACTCCGGATAAAATGGAGCTTTATAATAAACTGGCCCCTCTCAAGGGTTTCTGGCCTAAAGTGCCGGAGTCCCCCGCTGTCAGATTCCCTGTCAAAGAGCCCAGAGGTAAAAAAGTGACGAAACGAAAAGCCAGACTCAACAGTCCAAGTAAGAAGATGATCAGTAGTCCTCCCGAAAAGCTGCAAGTGAAACGAGGCGCAGTCATGAAAAGGAAAGCTGGCCGTGGAAGACGCTCTCTCCTCCCCTCTCTGGCCCCTCCCCGGCCTTCTTACTGCCAGCTAGCAGATGACTCTGAGAGAGACTACGCTGACGTCCTGCTGGAGTTGGGTCACCTCTCTGATAGATCCCCAAGTCCTGCAGAGTTAACACCCCCACGCTGTTGGTCCCCCAGCGACCCATGTTTGACCGTCTCAGAACAGCTGATGAATCCACTCAGGGACCCTTGCCTCAGTTCAGCTTCACTCAAGTCTGTGACTAAAAGGGCCCAAAGTAAAGGTCAAACAGCCAAAGCCAAGAAGTCCAAAGACTCCCGGAGGAAAGCCAATCTTTCTGGTGCCAAGGCTTCAGAGACTCAAGAGCCCCGGAAGGAGCGATCACGGAGAGGTGCCGGAGCTCCGAGGCCGAGGAAGAAAACTGAAGGTGTGTCAATATCTCCACGACCCAGACGGCCTCGCAAAAACAAAACAGACCAAACTAAAGGTGCAGATTCGTGCAAGGACCACTCCCAGCTCTTGTTCTCTGACGGCGGGTCGGCTCCGTCAGAGGGCCCCTCTGGAGAGGCTCCTCCCCTTCAGCGGCCGTCAGGCAGTGAAGACGCCGCTCAGAGCTCCGTGACTGCAGCTGCATCAGCATCAGCCGGGTTTATCGAGCCAAAGGCCGAGCACTGCGAGACCTCAATCATGGACGTTAACCCAAGCATGTGGGCGCCCGTTGAGATGAAGCAGCAGGCCTGTCAGACCACTGTGGTGAAAGCAGAATCCAGCACAGAGGACTGTGCTGCGCTTCAGCCGGCAGCAGCTGTTCAGCCCCTGCTGGAAACCGCTAACGAGTCCCAGAAAGACAAAAGCTTAACCCCCTCAGCTCCCAAGAACGGGCAGATGGCTGCTCTCTCTGAGACGTCTTCAGGCTTGGCTGTGCTTAAGCAGCTCCTCCAGAAGAGGCAGCAAGGACGGCCCCTTCCTCTACAGGTGGTGGGGACAGACAGACACGCCGTCGCCATCGCTCAGGCTGCGGCGCTGCTTAGCCCCTCAGCCAAACACACTAAATCCATCAGGACGCCTTCAGCAGCTCCTCGGAAGCCCAGAGCGCTGAAATCCACCCCCCCTAAGGAAAAAAAGCCCAGGAGCAGGAAAAGCAGGACCAACGCTTCTCAGCCCAGCGTGTCAGTGCAGCGGGACGGCAGCATGTCCCACGACTGCCTCCCCTTCTCCTCTGCGCCAAGCCTGGCCAGCTGCAACTTCATAGAGGACAGCCTGTCTCCTGAGCTCCCCCAGGCCTACACCTTCGACATCAACACCATCCATCAGGCAGACTTCTCCAGCCCCTACTGTGGCAATCAGTTTGTTCTGACTGATAAAAACCTACCGGTGAAGTTCCTCAGTGACATCTGTCAGGAGGCGGGGACTGCAGCTCAGACGCAGGGCCCCGAGGACGCTGCTCAGGGCCGAGCAGCGGGAGACCCTGACCAGAGCAAAGCTCGGTCTGCCAGCCCCGAGCTGTTCGACAGGTCTGGGAATGGAGACCCTCCGGCAAACCTAAAGCTGCTCGGCACTGAGCAGCAAAAGCCAGGGAGGCAAACCGAGTGGGACCTCTCGTTCTGTAAGTCTCCCATCCTCAGCCCTTTCCAAGACTTTCACTGTGAGAGAAAAGAGTTTCTGTTCTCGTCCTACGACCCGGTCATACCTTTGACTTTAAGCTCGGTGTCCTTTGTAGACCAGGACGGGTCCCCAACAAGTGAGCTCCAAGAGAGCATGGATGGACTTACATCCACCACTCCCAGTAGCTCTCCTCACTCCATCAGTTCTCTGTCCCATGTGAGGACCAGTCAGCTGCAGCGGGGAGCTGGAGGCGGAGCCCATGTCCTCAAGCCCCTCATGTCCCCTCCTAATCGGGACGAGATCCTCAGCACCCTGATGGACCTGGACATGTCCGAAGCCCATTTTCAGGAGCCCTTCTGCAGCGATCCGTCTGATATCCCAGTCAAGCCAATGTAAGATCACTGTTTGAAAGTCTCTCTAATGTCATTTTCAGATAACAGCTGCAGGTCTTTAACAACACGTTAACCTCCTAGGACAGCTTTGAATGTGGCGGGACATAGATGTCACATATCACCATGCTTCTTTCTAACGTTACAAACCTGTACCGTTTTTTTCTACAATTAGATCAGATTAGATTAGATTATCCTTTATTGAACCCTCAGAGGGGAAATTACAAACACTTCTGTCTCCATAATCTTTTATTTCTCGTCTCCTTCATTCTTCACTTCCAACCTCTCCCTGTTGTTGCAGAACAAGTATGTGACGTACAGGAAAGCTCATTATTTATTATTAAGTTAATTAAATCATTTCAGAAAAACTCTTAAAAGTTTAGTGTGATAAGAGTTGAATTTCTGATCATTTGTATGTAATTTTATCAACATCCCTTTAGAGGTCAGACCAATTTATTCTAAGACATTTAAGCAGAAAAAAACACACAATTAAAAGCCTCTTTTAACTACACAGCCAAAATCATCACCAGTAGTTTTGAACACAAACACGCGTATTATATAAATTACCTAATTGATTTAATCCTTTTTGTTGTTGATTGATTGATTACTGCTGCAGCAATCGTCGCCTCTGTCCTCTTTATTTGGCTCTCCTGCTGTTTCCAGGGAGGTTGGGGGCCGGAAGCTCGCCGTCGGGACCAGATTAGTGAAGGAGATGCAGGAGTTTGGAGGAGACCTGTGCTTGGAGGGCCTCGGTTTCTGGAAGACGGCGTTCTCCGTCATGACGCACCCCGCCGCCGCCATCACCTCGTCTCAGGGAGCGGAGACAAAAACAGTGAAGACTGAAGCCTCTGCGTTCTCAGCCGGCGATAAGAAGGTCGTCCTTCTGCCCTGCAGGAACCCCCCAAGCCGTGAACGCGTGCAGCTGTGGCTGGAAGCCAGGAAGCAGTACGACAGTTTACAGAGAGACAGGAGAGAGGGACAGGACAGCCCGGCCAGGACTGAGCTGCCTGTTGTCCCCACATGTCCCTCACATAATTTTGAACATTGTGGGAATGTTTCCAGGTCAAGAAGTCCAAGGAGAACAAATCTCAGCCTGTCTTTAGCCTTGTCAGACTCTAAAACCTCAGACGTGAGTCCAGGTTCAGATCAGAGCACTGTGAGTCCTGAGCCGGAGGACAAAGACGAGGACGAATCTTGTAAAACAACGTCCCCAGAGCTGCCGCCATGGCAGGAATCTCATCTACGGAGCCCAGCAGCTCCTGGCCATCTAAACGAGCTGCATGAAGACTCGCCTGAACCACTGATGCTCTCTAACTCACCCCAGAGACTTGGAGGGGACGAGTCTCCTTTCCATGGCTTAGAGGGGGGAGACGGGGGCCACAGCCCACACCTCCTCCACAGCACGCCGTTCCTGAGGAAACGGAGGAGAAGCACAGAAGCTGTGGATCCGGTGTGCAGCACACCCATAAGTGACAGTAAGTCCTGAATTACAGACATACCAAGGAAGACTAGTGTATCTACAGCATTACAAGAGCTTTACAGAAACAATCTGGTAAAGAAGGAACAAAGAAAGATGTCTCCTCTGTTGGTACTTTAAATGAGACCAAAATGCAGCATTTTTAGTTCTTTTTTCTGACTGAAACAGCAGGAAAACCAAACTTTACATGAGAGTTTACAGTTTTAAACAAAAGAAGCTGAATAGTTAGGAAGCTAAAATAATTAGAAAGCTACAGTAACCAGTGTTATGTGTAGCTTGAAGACTCCAGATAAGTTACACTTGGTATCAAAGTGAAACGGCTATAACTGTCTTTTATACGCAGCATTATTTTATTGGTTATGATCATTTGGGCTCCATGCATTTAAACTGCTCGTCAATAATTAGCAACTTCCAGGTCAAGAGACTTTAAAGAGAAACAATAAGAAAACAACAGTAACATTAACCCAACATTTAACCATAATATCAGGATCATTTCATTCAGTTTTATTCAGCATAAACAGCAGTTGCACAAACTGGTTAATGGTTTGATAAATGCTTTGGTTCATATCTACTATTATAGCGTGGAGTGTTAGAACAGACGTGATGAAGCGACATCATTCAAACAGAAACAGTAAAATAGCAAAAATGTTGAAGTTTAACCCAGGAATTGTTCTACAGTTGGTTAAAATAAATACAAATATGAGATTCGGTGCTGCTTTAAATCAGGTTGGTGATATCAGACGTTAACTGAGTTCAGCTCTCAGCTGAGCCGTCAGTAGCGCTGGACAGAAGAGACGCTGCTTGTATCTGAGATGCAGAGGCAGGATAATATAATCTGATGCTAATATTCAAGAATCAGTTTATTTATATAGCGCCAATTTACAACAGGTGTTGTCTCAAGGCACCTTACAAGAAAATCAATTAAACTCAAAGATACATCATAAACAAATCAATTTGAAAAAGTTTCCAATCTAAGGAACCCCAGCAGATTCATGGCGTCATTGACTTGCAGCATTCACTCCTCTGGAATCAGCAGACAGAAACAATTGCTTGTGTTGTTTTTGACTTTACAGCAATCCCTCATACTGAGCATGCATGTAGCGACAGTGGAGAGGAAAAACTCCCCTTTAACAGGAAGAAACCTCCAGCAGAACCAGGCTCAGTACAAGCAGCCATCTGCCACGACTGACTGGGGGTTTGAAAAGACAGAAAGCTAAATTAGAAGCACAGGATACTGAAATAAAGAGTTTATAGCAGCAGTTGTAGAACGCCACTGGAAGCATTTCAGCCCATTTTCTCATCCAAGAAGCTGTCTCAGCTAACAGAATGCCAGCCCAGGTGTGGTTACTATGGAGAGAAGAACACTAAGAGAAAACAAAAGGTTAACAAGATTGAAATAATTGGACAAAGTAAGAAAGTAGCAGAGAGAGAAGTGGTCAGATTGTCCTCCAGCAGTCTAAGCCTATAGCAGCATAACTATAGAAAAACTTAAATAACTTAACCCTATAGAGTGAGACATGAAGAAGGTAGAGCAAAGGAGAACCGTCTGTC
>JAVLVB010000783.1:0-14255 GCA_032876305.1 Orestias chungarensis | reverse complement strand
CTGGAGGAAGTTGTTCTGCATCCACAGACTGATCTGTTCAGTACAGTGACACAATAAATCAACAGGCCCATGTTCTCCTGCTGTCAGCGACACGTAGATCTGAGTGTCATCAGCATAGTTGTGGTAGGACACATCATGGTTGCGTATTAGCTGGCCCAATGGAAGCATGTACAGATTGAATAAAAGGGGTCCCAGGATCAACCCCTGGGGAACCCCACAGGTCACACCCATTCGGTCAGAGACGCAGTTCCCAATTTGAACAAAGTAGCACCTGTCCTCAAGGTAGGGCTTGAACCAGTTTAGAGCAATGCCCGTGATTCCCATCCAGTCTTTTAACGTCTGTGATAAAACCACATGGTCAACTGTATCAAAGGCGGCGGTCAGGTCCAGCAGAACTAGGACAGAGACTTTGCCTGCATCTGAGTTTAGGCGTATGTCGTTTGTCACCTTGATCAGAGCTGTCTCAGTGCTGTGGTGAGGCCTAAAGCCTGACTAGAAAGCATCAAACACATTGTTAGACAGGAGAAAGTCACTCAGCTGTTGGTATACAACTTTTTCCAGCACTTTTCCTAAGAATGGCAGGTTTGATATGGATATTGTTCAGTACTGTGGCATCCAAACTGCTCTTCTTTAGGAGAGGCTTAATAACAGTAGTTTTAAGGCCTTTGGTAATATTCCAGTCTGAAGTGAGATGTTGACTAACTGAGCGAGTTGTGGAAGCAAACTGCTCAGCACAGACTTTAGGAATCTAGTGGGTAACTCATCCAGGCAGCAAGTAGATGGACTCAGGCTGCAGATGATCTCTTCAACTGTTTTATCTGAGACAGGTGTGAAGTGTGTGAGCTCCATATGTCTAACTGGGGTAGAGGAGCTATGTCTGTTGTGGAAACAATTGCATTTTTAATGCCTTGAACTTTGTCATTAAAGAATACTGCAACCTCCTGACATTTAGATGTAGAAATCAGTTCCAAGGGGATAGAGACTGGAAGGTTTGTTAATCTGCTCACTGTAGCAAACAGGACACGAGAGTTGTTTCTGCAGTTTTTGATGATTTCTGAAAAATAGCTCTCTCTGGTTCTACGCAAAGTCTGGTTGCACACACACAACAGGGATGCACCGATACCGACACTGGTATCGGTCCGACACCGTGCATAAGTACTTTACTGATAATTTCCACCAATACCACGACACCGATACCACCCGCGGCGCTACTATAGGGCCTGGGCGGGCCTTATGGCGTGATCTCTGTGCCACCAGGTCCGCGAGCACAGAGCCACCTGAATGAGCATCAACCGTAAGCGTGTGCGCACAAATAGCATGTAAGCGCGACCGCTCCAAGGTGCCCGGACAGGCTCACTCGGCTCCGAGTCCACAACTCTACATTATATGTAAATGAGCTCCCAGCTAATCAAAGACTGGCCTTCTTCATCCAATTAAATAATTCCTTCCAAATACACAAATTTGATTCCTACTCTCAGACTCACCAACATTTCAGCAGAGCCGCGAGAGCAGACACGGAGCCGAGCGAGAGCTGAGCGAGCAGTTATTCAGAGTGGAGCGCGAGCCTGAAGAACCCATGAGCGAGCGCGCCTGAGATTCACACGACCACAACCATCGGGCCCCCAGAGAGCTTTGTGCCAGCAAACCTGGTGGAACAAAAACCTCGAGACACTGAGTCGCTGTCCTCAGTACCGCAAAAAAGCATTTGAGTATTTGACAATTTTGTTACATTTATGTTTGTACTGTATGTTTAATACACAATGTTGTTCAAATAATATCTTTGGAAAATAGAAAAAATTCAAAGTAAGTATGTGTAATAGCGTAAGTACTCGGTATCTGAGAGTACTCAGATGCAAGTACTCGTACACTCCTCATTTTGGAACAAAGTGGTATCGCTGCATCCCTATTAATAACATGAGAGAATATCTGCAGTGTTTCTTAAAGTACAAAAACCTTAGCAGAAGTAAAAATAGCAGCTATAAAAAGGAAAATATGCTGCTGTATGTTTTGAAAAGAAGACCAGGGATGAATGTTTAACTTTAGTAGAAGACATAATTATTATAATTTTTGCTTTCAAGCAAACTTAGTTGATTGTTCTTGTAGTCTGAGAACTTTTATTTATAATTCACTGATATTCATTTAATTGAAACCGTTTCTCATTGTAATCAGATTACATGACAAAATAACTCAATTGTGCAAAAAAAAAAAAGACTAAACAATACGCAAGAGAAAAACGACGTGAACGCTCCCGATATCAGGGGGCGTTACTGGAGATGAGGCGGCACATGCGCAGTGTTACGAACATGAGAACGAGCTGAATATCCTCTCCTACATCTTTAAGATCAACCAGTGGTCACTAGTGATATGTAGTTAATCTGTTTCCCTGATCAAACATGAGGTGAAGGTGGAAAGAACCAAGTGTTTATTAAACCTGAGCAGCCAGACTTCACCTCTATTACCCTTGTTGATCTCAGATCACATGAATCTCTGCTGTGTTTCAGGTTTGTGGCTTTTCTAGCCTCATCTCACATCTTTGATTTTTCTGTTCCCCCTCCAGCAGAAGTCTGTTTCAATACGTTGACGTCTCTGTTAGCATATTTTCCCCTAACAGGTGTTTTTAACCAAACCGTGTAAGTTTAGTTGTGGTTCTGTTCCCACTCGCTTCTGCCAGCATGTTCGTCCTGCTGAAAGGAGCCACCAAGGAGCAGGCCTTCAAGGTCGGCCACGAGATCGCCGAGGCCGTGACAGCCACCAACCCCAAACCCGTCAAGCTCAAGTTTGAGAAGGTAAGGCCTGGTCTGCCTCAGGTTCACACGGAATCCCGCAGTCAGGTGTGATCAGGCGTGACGTGTGCGTGTTCCAGGTGTATCTGCCCTGCGTGCTGCAGACAAAGAAGCGCTACGTGGGCTACATGTACGAGAGCCTGGACCAAAAAGAGCCGGCGTTCGATGCCAAAGGGATAGAAACAGTGCGCCGCGACGGATGCCCCGCTGTTTCCAAGGTAACGGGGACACTGTGGTTTCCCTGCTGTCAAGAGCGCGCCTGCTCACACACTAACGCGGCGGCCCCTCGTTTGTGCTCTCCTGTGCACCCCAGATCCTGGAGCGCTCCATCAAGCTGCTGTTCGAGACGCGGGACATCAGTCAGGTGAAGCGCTTCGTCCAGCGCCAGTGCGCCAAGGTCCTGGACGGGCGCGCCAGCATGCAGGACCTGACGTTTGCTAAGGAGTTCCGTGGTTGCGGCTCGTACCGGCCTGGAGCGTGCGTGCCCGCTCTGGAGCTCACCAGGTGTGTTGGAGTGAGAATAGTGACAGCTAAACAGATGACTGGACTGTGTGTGAGGGGGGGGGTTGTGCAGACGTCAGCTTCTTGTTCTGTGGCCACTCAGGCGCATGACGGCGTACGATCGGCGGCTGGAGCCGCGCGTGGGTGAGAGGGTCCCCTACGTGATTGTGTACGGGACCCCCGGTCTGCCCCTCATCCAGCTGGTTCGCCGGCCCGGCGAGGTGCTGCAGGACCCCAGCCTGCGACTCAACTCCACCTACTACATCACCAAGCAGATCCTGCCGCCGCTGGCACGCCTCTTCCAGCTGATCGGAGTGGATGTGTTCAGCTGGTACCAGGAGCTCCCCAGGGTGAGCGTCACTGACTCATGGAAACATCCAGAATAAAGACAAGAGTGAAAGACAGAAAATCTGAATCTAGACCATTAAACTGAAACGGCTGCTGCCATCTGGTGGTCGGGATCCTGCGTTGCTCAGCGTTGCTCAGCGTTGCTCTGTCGTCTCTCTTCAGGTCCAGAAAGCGTCCTGCTCCTCCGGGCCGGGGGGGGACAAGCCCACAGGCAGGAAGGGAACCATTTCTCAGTACTTCACCACGCTTCTCTGCCCTGTGTGTGACGAGCTGACCCAGCTGGGCGTGTGCTCGCGGTGCCGGGCCGACCCCCAGCGAGTGGCCGTGACCCTGTACCAGGACATGAGGCAGTGGGAGAGCCAGCAGGAGCAGCTGCTCCAGGTGGGCCCCCCTCCCCTCAGGAACATCAAGCTTTCTAAATAAATAAGGAATTAGATTGATTAGACTTTTTTTCCTGCAATTTTTTCAACTAAATGAAATTGTTTCAAATAAACATTAAGATGAATTCAACACACTGTAGTAAACAAATAAATGGAGGCAGAAGATGTCTTTCAGTCATCAATGCACACATTCAGCGACACACAGGAGCTCTTTCAACCTGGGCACCGTTTCATTCACAACACCTGTCCCATCAATCAGAATCAGAAATACTTTAATAATCCCGGCGCAAAATTACTTTCACTCCATTACTCCATATGTAATAGTCATTACTTACAAGAAAGGAAGCGCTATATCAGTGAATATTGGCGCTGGTGTGATTAAAATCTACCTCAACACCTTCTTAAAGCCTTACGTCACGGCCCCCCCCCGCTCCGTTCCTCCAAGGAGCGCCAACTAACGCGACCAAAGACCCGTGCAGGTCAATCTAAACTCTCGCATTTGTGGTTCATTGCTGGTGGAACGACCTCACGTGCATCAGAGCATCAGATCCTCTTTCCACCTGCAAGAAATCCTTGAAGACCCAGCTCTTCCCAGAGTATATTACTTCCCTTATTACCCCCCCTGATATTAGTTAGCACTCAGTGTTTGGTACTTGGGCCTTTTGTGTTACCTAAATGCTGTAAATGAGTGTCATCATTAATGTTAAACCCTCTTTTTGTAAGTCGCTTTGGATAAAAGCGTCTGCTAAATATGTAGCATATAGATCCACTGTAGATCGGTGAGCTGAGCTGCAGGACTCTGAGGATGTGCATCGTTACAGACGGGTCTCCTGCTACACTTTAGACCGACGTTCTCTCTGCTCTCAGTTTAGAGAAGCCGGTATGCGAACATCTGGCTCCATCTGTTTACCATCATACATGTTTGTGTTCAGATCTGCAGGAACTGCAGCGGCTGCGCTGAGCGCCACGTCCCCTGCGTGTCCCTGGACTGCCCCCTCCTCTACAAGCTGTCCCGGGTCAGCAGACAGCTGTCCAAGGCACCGTACCTCCGACAGCTGCTGGAGCAGTTCTGATTGGCTCCTGACCCCCCTCTGACTTTTTGGTGCTAACTGACGGTGCTTTGATGATTTATATTCTTGTGACACCACTAGTCAGCCAATGCTTGTTTACTGCCAGCTGCTGATTGGACTCTGTTAAAGTTCCTGTGTTTTTAAACCACTGACAGACGTCCAGCGCGTAGACTGAGACGTTCCCAGCAGACCTTTCTAGTCTGTGTGTTAAATAAAAGCTGAAGCCACAGTTTTTATTCAGTTCAGAGGCTGCCATGTTTCCTCTCACTGATGTGAAGCATCAAACTGGACATTAACTCCTCAATCTGGGACTGTTGCAATACTGTATTATAATTTCATCATGAAGAGTCTATTTCTTTGTGCACACACGGTTTTTATGTCAATGTTTCATTTCTCAGACCCCCCCCTCCCCAGCTGCACACAGGATTTTGGTAGAAATGTAAAAACGTGAACATATCCCTGGTGTTTTTCATGGTTTTTAATGGACATTGCTGTAGGTGGAGGTTTGAGATCGATATAATAAAACTTTGTATTCATAAGCTGTGTTGTTCAGTAATTCAGATTTAAGCTTCAGGAGCAGCTCACAGTGCTGACAGACGTAAACCGCCAAACAAGATGGCAGCCTCCCCGCCCCTTCCTCTGATACTCAGACCACATCTCTGTAATGCTAATTCCAGCATACAGAGCACTCGTCAGCCGCTCCAGACCTGTACCCAGAAGGATCCATCTCTGCTATTCAGGACTGTTTTGAGTGCACTGACTGGGACATGTTTAGGGAGGCTGCAACATACGCCGATTACACTGATGTAGAGGAGTACACGAATTCAGTGACCTGCTACATCAGCAAATGCATTGAGGACGTCAACCGCTACAACCATCACTTCCAGACCCAACCAGTAGCCGTGGATGACTCCAGAGGTGCGTGCACTGCTGAGGGCCCGAGACTCCGCCTTTAAAGCAGGTGACCAGCCGGCTCTGAGAACAGCGAAAGCCAAACTGTCCCGAGCAATCCGAGAAGCAAAGTGCGCACACAGCCAGAACATCCACAGCCACTTCCAGAACAGCGGTGACACACGGCGCTTGTGGCAGGGCATCCAGGCTATCACCAACTACAGGACGACTCCACCCGTCTGTGGCAGTGATGCCTCCCTTCCAGATGCGCTGAATGACTTCTAAGCTCGGTACGAGCTTAGAAGTCATTCAGCCACCTCGTGACATTCAGCTCGTGACATTCAGCCACCTCGTGACAACCAGATGCTTCGTCTCACCACAGCGGACGTAAAGATAACTCTGCACAGAGTCAACCCACGGAAAGCTTCTGGACCAGACAACATTCCTGGCCGAGTGCTAAAAGGATGTGCAGACCAGCTGGCAAATGTATTCACTGACATCTTCAACGTCTCCCTGAGCAGCGCCATTGTTCCAATCTGCCTCAAGACGACCACCATCGTACTCGTGCCAAAGAAGTCATCTGTGTCATGCTTTAATGACTATCGTCCCGTAGCACTCACGTCTATTATCATGAAGTGCTTCAAGAAACTAGTCATGAGCCACATTAAGACTCTACTGCCCCCCACCATGGACCCACTGCAGTTTGCGTACCGTCCTAACCGCTCAAAGGACGACGCCATATCCACTACACTTCACCTGGTTTCAACACACCTGGACAGAAAGAACAGCTACATCAGGATGCTGTTCATAGACTTTAGCTCAGCATTCAACACCATCATTCCTCAGAATCTAATTGGAAACCTGAGCACGCTGGGCCTGAACACCTCTCAATTCAACTGGATCCTGGATTTCTTGACTGAGTGACCTCAGTCGGTCCGGATCGGTAAGAACACCTCAAGCACCACCACACTGAGCACCGGCGCTCCCCAAGGTTGTGTGCTCAGTTCACTGCTGTTAACGCACGACTGTACAGAAATCCACAGCTACAATTCCCTCGGTAAGTTTGCAGATGACACAACTGTGGTGGGACTCATCAGGAACAACAATGAGTCAGCGTACAGAGAGGAGGTACAACATCTAACGGACTGGTGCCAACTCAACAACCTGTCTCTGAATGTGGGTAAAACCAAAGAGATGGTCATTGACTTCAGAAAGACATAAAGGGACCACTCCCTACTGCACATCGACGGCTCATCCGTTGAGATCGTCAAGAGCACCAAATTTCTCTGTGTTCATCTGGAGGAGAATCTCACCTGGACCCTCAACACCAGTTCCATCACCAAGAAAGCCCAGCAGCGTCTCCACTTTTTGAGAAGACTGAGGAAAGCTCATCTGCCACCCCCCATTCTCACCACGTTCTACAGAGGAACAATGGAGAGCATCCTGAGCGGCTGCATCACCGTCTGGTTTGGATATTGTACTGCGTCGGACCGCAGGACTCTCCAGCGAGTGGTGAGGACAGCTGAAAAGATCATCGGGGTCGCTCTTCCATCTCTCACGGACATTTTTAACACCCGCTGCATCCGCATGGCTCTAAGCATTGTGGTTGATCCAACCCATCCATCACATAGACTTTTTACTCTGCTCCCTTCTGGGAGACGATACCGCAACATCCGGACTAACACAACCAGACTGTTTAACAGCTTTATTCCACAAGCAATCACACTCCTCAATACAGCACTGTAACAATTTCCTCTGTATTGACTGTATTATCTATGTTACTTGCATTTTTTGCACACTTACTACAACTGCACTTTTTTAATTTCTGCACCTTACCTGTATCTTTTTGCACCTTATTTACTTTTTAGGCAGCTTATGTGCAACATGTCACTACCTCATGAACCATTGTACCATCTACTCACCATCATGTACTAACACTTTAGTCCTGTCTTCTAATTACTGTTTAGATTAGGGATAATTGGGAACATCTTTTGTAGTTATTATAGATTTTTGGGTATTTACACTGTTTTGTTCTGTCTTGCACTTCTTTTTACCGTGTTACACCGTGATCCTAGAGGAACGCTGTTTTGTTTCAATATGTACTTGTACGTAGCTGTAATGACAATAAAACCTCTCTGACTATCCCGCAGCAGATTGGCAGGACGCTAAGGAAGGCACTGACTCTGCGCTGCCTGTAGAGGGCACCAGATCTGCAGTACAGTTCAACCACGTGACCCTGCATCAGCCAACAGGAGTGACCTCAGAGCTCCTGTAATGTTCAGAGCTGAACAGCGGGGGGCGCTCCCTCAGTCTCTCTTCTGTCTGTCCAGTGAGACCTGCAGCTTGTGTCTGGGAGAGTCACCCATCAGCAGAGGTCCTTCTGAAGCCTCTGAGGGGCCAGTCAGGGCGCCTCCATCAGGAGGAGACTGCCCCCTGCTGGAAGAATGGGCGCCTGCCGCGTCGTCCATTTCAATCACCTCAAAGTCGGCGTCATTCCACTGATCCGCCTCGTTCTGCTGCTCCTCCTCTTCCTCCTCAGTGGCTTCAGAGTCCAGCAGCGCCTGCCGGTCGTTGCCGTCGTCAGTGTGCGTTTTGCCCCTGGCGGCGAGCTTTTGTGGTCCCGACGCCACCTTGTACATGACGGGGAAGAGGGCGGCGGTGAAGAAGGCCGTGGTCAGAGACAGGTACATCAGCAGAGGCTGCTTGGGGAAGATTCCCAGGAGGAATCCTACGAGCGCTGGCAGGACCATCTCTCCCAGGGCGGCCCCCACCACGAAGGCGGCGGCCGTGCGGCTCGTCACCGTGGTGTACTGCTCCAGCCACGAGATCCCGCTGGGGAAGGTGGTGGCCATGGAGGCGCCGTAGAGGCCGGTGCCGACCCACAGCGCCGCGGGATGGTTGGTGAAGAGGCAGAGAAGAAGAGCGGAGATGACGGTGCCCACCAGGCACAGCAGGATCATGGTGCCGGGGTACAAGCAGGCCGCAAAGAAGATGGCCGCCCCCCGAGTGGCAGCAAAGGCGCCCCAGAACAGCGAGTTCAGCCCAGCCGCCTGGGCCTCGGGCATCTGGGCGTAGTCCTTGGCGAACGTGAAGATGAAGGAGCCGTACGCCACCTCGGCGCCCACGTAGGCGAAGAAAAAGAAGAAGAGCAAGACGACGAGAGCCGAGTGGTGTTTGGCCACCTGAGGCTTCCCCGGCGCCACCTGAGGTTTGTCTCGAGATCCGCCGCCACCGCAGTAGAGGAGGAGGAAGAGGAGCGAGACCAAGAGCAGGTAGGAGCCGATCACCACGTAGGCCCACATGGACTTGGTCTGGATGTAGCGGATCGGGAACTCGGCGCCGCGAGCCGAGGTGGTAGTGGGCGGGGCCGGCACGTTGCCACCTCCATCATTGCCGAACAGCAGCTTGGCTATGATTGGGGAGGCGAAGGCTCCGGCCGCGAAGCTGAAGTGAAGCGCCTGCATGTGGGGGCCGGACTGCTGCACCCAGGTGTTCAGGATGAGAACGTTCCCACCTGTCAGGCAGAATGAAGGCGTGGTTATCAACCGCTCAGCCAATCACAGACGCCCACAGAAGCCAATTAACTTAACGAGCAAGACTCCAGGCAGGGATTTAAACCCCAGACCAAAGGAAAGAAAATCATCATCATTGTTGGTTGTTCTGCCTCTACTTCAAACACATGGAGTCATAATCTGAGACATAAATTCACTTATGTTTATTGATTATAATTATTATTTAACAATAAAACTAAAAACATATCCAGCATCAAAGCGCCTGCTTCATGTTTGAAAAGACGAAAATAGACGAAACGCTTTAATTATTCTATTAATCATTAATGCTATATTTTATATTCACTAGTACAATAATCTGTAGGACTGAAGTGATCTGGAGAAAGAACTCGCTCAGAGGTCAAAGGTCAAACCTCAGTGTTTACTATAGAACTGACTCATTCTTTAGATATAAAAGCAGAAACATTTAAAAAAAATCAAAGCTTCTGGTTTCCATGTTTGATTCCAAGTAGGGATGCAGCAAAACTCCCAGCATCCCAAACACAAACATGACAACATAAATATTAATCATTATTATCTCAGTTTTCACTGATATGTTAAAACTGACCAACATCAGCCAATACCAACGTTATTGGTAAATTAGTGACTCAGTTGATCCCAGAGGTTGTGGAACAGGAACAGACTCATGTCTTCACTCACTGTGATGCCAGCAGAGCTGCACCAACCAAACCAGCTGCACTAAAGTTGACTTGGATCTGAGCTCTACGTTTCCTCTCAGGCTAGATAATCGATCAGCAGGAGGAGCAACTATTTCTGATAACAGGACCAGTGAGACGCAGGGTTCTAAACAAAAGAGCTTCCTCATCTGGAGGAAACGTTCTTTACTCAGTTTCATCGCTCAGATCACTTTACTAAAGGTGGAACTATTCAGCCTGATGAGCTTGTTTTTCCAGAACCTGCACCTGGGAGGCGTCTCACTGTCATTTATCATTTCGTTTCATCATGATAAAAACTGCATAGAAGTCCAGATGCTGACCCACTCATCTGAATCTGAATGACCTGCTAACAAGCTTTAGCGACCAGGTTAGAGACGTGATTAGCCTTCATCCCAAAAACTCAATAACAACTAAAGTTATGTGTAATATCCTGACATAGAGATTTTCACTTGAGTAAAATGACTAAATACTCCACCTACTGAATAAAGAACAAATGTGTTTTGACCAGAATCACATGAGCTGCAGACACAAACCTAGCTAATGTTAGAGTGAGACCTTTGGTTTGCTGTACAGGGAAAACCATTAACTGCTAATAGAAGTACTACAATACATGTACTCCACCTGCTGGGAGTGTTACTGTGGGTCTGAATCCCCTTCCCAGTAGCAGTCAGTGCTCCAGAGTCCTGGAAATAACCTGCTTACTTAAAGCAGTTGCAGGAGACCGGAGCTGAAGCTTCCTGCTGTTGGTGCTCAGTGTAAAAGCTGATTTCCATGTTTAATAGTAACATCCGCTGCCAGATGTTCAGGATAAGCCGCTGTTACAAGAAGAGCTCCGATAATAACCGGACTCCAGTCCTGACCTTCCAAAAGAGCTAAAACAGAGTAAGCTAAGTGAGAAGTGGAAGGGCCGCCGTCCCACCTGTGTCCAAAGCTCCCATAGACATCCCCACGACAGACATGATCCCAGCGAGGAGCACGGCGTGGTTGCAGAAAGGAACGGCGTACATCCCCAACGCCGTGAGCAGCATGGAGATCCCTGGAAGCAGAGGGAACACAGCGGTTAGCCTGACCCCCGCCATGCATGCGGCTGGAGCCGCTGAACCACTGATGCAGGGTCACCTAGCAGGATGTGAGGGTTCATGCACTCGAACAGAACGCCGCCGACCAGACATCCGCCGATGTAGCCGGCAGCGCGGCCGACAAAGATGTAGGAGATGTCGCTGATGTTCTTGTGGACATTGATTGCCAGATCGTCAAAGGTGGGGCCCAGAATGGAGATCCCCATTCCCTGGAGAGAGGCGACATCACAATCAGGACTAATGATGATGAAAACTAACGGACTAAATAAACCATAAAGAACCCACTTTAACGTCTAACATGCTGAAAATAAATCCAAGTGTGTCTGGTTCCTTTAACTGACATGAAAAAGGAACCAGTCACACTTTTTTACATCTTTGAAATAATCTCCCTAAAACATAACACCTGTTGGTTTGGGTTCACATGACCGGACTTTGTTTGCTGCTGTGTTGGGAGGCTGAAATAACGATATCAGAGGTGATGGTCGCCTCCTTCCGTCTTCACTTTTTAATCTGGGCTTCCTGCTTTATGAGATCTTCCGTCCTGGAGACTCAATAATACGACCATTACACACACTGGTATTCCCTGGTCACTTATAATATCTTGTGCCCTACGACTGATCTAAAGAGTCAGGCAGCATGATACTACCACCACCATGCTTATCTGCTGGTAGCATGTTTGTAGGTTTGATGATTCCTTAAATTGAAGACTACCTGTGTGTGCAGGACGCGCTGCACCAGACATGGCTGATAACCTGGCGCCTGCAGATTAGTTTATAAAATGGATTTCTCTGAGCTTTGGGGTTTTATAAGGCAGCTGACAGCAGAAGCTGGTGTGACTCACTTTTCTTAACTAGGAGGAATATTGTTGTGCTGATGCATCAATCAAATGTTCTGTAATAAACTAACCACTGTGTGAAAGATCACAGTTAACCTAGACTAGTTAGGACATGTCAAGTTGTCCCTACATGGACTTTTGATTGCAGTTCTGCTTGAACAGCAGCAGGAGAGCCCGGGTTAGGTAACCTGGAAGTAGACGGAGCCCGGCTACTCAGCTGTGTGTCTGTTTACCAAACCCAGGAACGAGCCGCACAGCGCGAGCGTCACCAGCCAGCGGCCGCACGCGCCTCCCGCCGCCGCCGGGCTCGCGCTCCTCCTGGCCAGCTTCAGCGCGCTCTTCAGCCGCCGGCCGGCCTCCGTGCTCGGGTCGAGCAGCGTGTTCTGCTCCCGGTCCTCCTCGCTGGCGAAGCGAACGTGCTTCTTCTTGGCGGAGGACGAGGACATAGCTGGACGTCGTCCTCAGCTTTGAGGTAAATCAACCAGATCTAGTAAGTCTCTCTGTACACGTCCTGCGGTTCTAGCTGAAGCTGCAGGCTGATGGAGACACGGCTGAGCCGCTGATGGAGACACGGCTGAGCCGCTGATGGAGACACGGCTGAGCCGCTGATGGAGACACGGCTGAGCCGCTGATGGAGACACGGCTGAGCCGCTGATGGAGACACAGCTGAGCCGCTGATGGAGACACAGCTGAGCCGCTGATGGAGACACAGCTGAGCCGCGCACAGACCGTCTATTGGTCAACTTCTGATGCGTCATGCTTACCTTTAGACCCGGACATGACGTCATATCCGCGTTAGCGTGGGTCTTCTTTTTCTTCTTCTTCTTCTTGGATTTTATTGGTGGTTGGCAAAAAACTTATAGTAGCATTACCGCCACCTACTGGTATGGAGTGTAGTGATGGTCTATTAATAAATACTATATACACACACACACACAAACACACACTTATACATAACTATTTATTCTGCCCTCTATATCATTCACACACACATCTATTATAATCAAATTGTATGAAATAATTTTGTCCTTTTTAAATATCTAATAACTATTTGTATTTGTTTACTCCCCAAATTCTTCCTCAATATATCTGATATGTTAATCTTCTCTTTAATATGATCAAATTCCCTCTTCATATAACTTCTTTCTCTATCATACCCACGACATTCTAATATAACATGTTTAATTTTTTCTAACGCTCCACAGTGTTCACATTTGCCAGTATTATGTTTTTCTATTTTAAATAGTGTATAATTTAATGCTGTATGACCAAACCTTAACCGTGTTATTACTCTTTCCTCATTTCTATTTCTTCTACCATTTCTTTTTCCTCCTACTCTCTTCTGAATTTTATAAACCATCTTCCTGTTTTCTCTCCATTTCACCTTTTTTGCCATTTTTCCATCAGTGTTTCTTTAACAAAACTCTTTGCCTCAGATTTACTTAATTTAACTGTAAATCTAATAGGATATTTAATTGCCCTCTTTGCTATTTTATCTGCCCTCTCGTTTCCTTCTACTCCAATATGTGCTGGAATCCACACAAATATAACTATTAAACCTATATTTTGTATTCTGACAAATGTATGAAATATTTCTAATAACATGTCCATCCTACTATCTGACTGATTATATTTTAAACTTAATAAAGCAGAGCTGGAGTCTGAACATATGATTGTTTTTATTGGTTTTATGTCTTCTACCCATTGTAATGCTAATAATATTACCAACATTTCTCCTGTTTATACTGATAATCCGTCTGTAACTCGTTTTCCTATTTTTATATTGAATTCTGGTACAAAACCTATTCCTATTTTTCCAGTTATTTTTGATGCATCTGTATAAATTTGAATAAATTGATAATAGAGTCGTAGTTTAGAACTCCTCTCTGCGGCTTCTCTACAGTTACCTACCCAACATCCCATTGAGACGGTGTCTTGCCCACCGCCAAAACCAAATAGATTAAAGATCAATCTAAAAAGAGCTAATCCTGAAAATCTCATAAAGATAAAAACAACTCAGATGAAACAAAAATGTACAACTATTAAGTGTGGCTTATTGAACATCAGATCTCTATCCTCAAAATCCTTATTAGTTAATGATTTAATTCTTGATAATCAAATTGATTTGCTTTGTCTCACAGAA
>JAVLVB010000782.1:149666-181416 GCA_032876305.1 Orestias chungarensis | reverse complement strand
TTTTTTTTTTTTTTTTTTTTTTTTTTTTTTTTTTTTTTTTTTTTTTTTTTTTTTTTTTTTTTTTTTATTTCTTTTAAATTCAAAACTGATTTTATTGTTTCATTTTCTGATCTTTTTTCTTATGTAAAGCACTTTGAATTGTCTTGTACACGAAAATGTGCTATACAAATAAACTTGCCTTGCCTTGCCTTGCCTTGCCAGACCTCACTATCTGCCTCGGGAGTTTACTGCTGTGTTCGTTGTTGCTGTTTACATAGCGCCGGATGCTACCACCCCCCCCTGCGGCGCTCCAGACCCACACAGAGGACCATCACTGTGTGGCCCAGTGACACCGACGCTGTGCTGCAGGACTGCTTCAGCTGCACAGACTGGCAGGTCTTCAGAGAGGCTGCTGAGTACGAGGGGGAGCTGGACCTGGAGGACTACACATCTGCTGTTCTGGGGTACATCAGCAAGTGTGTGGAGGATGTCACCACCACCAAGACTCTGACTTGCTACCCGAACCAGAAACCCTGGCTGAATGCAGAGGCGCGTTCTCTGCTGAAAGCCAGGGATGCTACGTTTAGGTCTGGTGACTCACAAGAGCTCAGGAGGGCAAGAAGAAAGCTGACTGCAGGAGTTAAGAGGGCAAAGGCTGCATATGCTCAGAAAATCCAGGGACACTTTTCCTCCCAGAATCCACAGAGCATGTGGAAGGGCATCAAGTGCATTACAGACTATATCTAAAACTGCACAATGCCCCAAAGACCCCTCCCTGCCTGAGGTTCTCAACCAATTCTACGCCCGGTTTGAGAACCCTGACAACCTCCCCAGCACCAGAATCACAACTTCACCAGGAGAAAAGCCCCTCAGTGTGACTCCAGCAGAAGTAAGGAGGACGCTGAGGAGGATCAACCCCCCGAAAGCTGCTGACCCAGACAACATCCGCGGACGGGTGCTGAGAGAGTGCGCGGACCAGTTCTCAGACGTGCTGGCGGACATCTTCAACGCCTCCCTCATCCAGGCAGCTGTCCCCACCTGCATGAAGACCGCCACCATCATCCCGGTCCCAAAGAGCTCCGCAGTGACAGGTCTAAATGACTATCGGCCAGTAGCCCTCACACCGATAGTCACAAAGTGCCTCGAGAGACTGGTTCAGACTCACATCAAAGCCAACATCAGCGTCACCGTTGATCCACATCAGTATGCATACAGGAAAAATCGATCCACAGAGGACGCCATTTCCTCAGTGGTCCACACTGCCCTCACCCACCTGGAGCAGAAGGATTCATATGTTCGTATGCTGCTTGTGGACTTCAAATCTGCCTTCAACACCATGATTCCTCAGACTCTGATTAATAAACTCTCCTCACTTGGACTGACCACTTCCATCTGCAACTGGGTCCTGGACTTCCTGACCAACAGGCCGCAGTCTGTGAGGATTCACAACATCTCCTCCCCCACCATCATCCTCAGCACTGGCTCCCATCAGGGCTATGTGCTGAGCCCCCTCCTGTTCACATTGCTCACATATGACTGCTCTCCTATCCATCCAGGCTGTCATATTGTGAAGTTTGCGGATGACACAGCAGTGGTTGGATGCATCACAAACAGTGATGAGTCCAGCTACAGGCAGGAGGTGGAACACCTGGAGGGTTGGTGCAGAGAGAACAACCTCTGCATTAACGAAAAGAAAACCAAGGAGATGATTGTGGGGGCACATGGGAGGATCTGCGGTGGAAGTGGTCAACAGCTACAGGTACTTGGGTGTACACCTGAGTAACAACCTCACCTGGAGCAACAACACTTCCACTCTGGTCAGGAAGGGGCACCAGCGGCTCTACTTCCTCAGGAGGTTGAGATGAGCTGGACTCTGGAGCTCAGTCCTCACCTCCTTCTACAGATGTGTGGTGGAGAGCGTCTTGTGCTCCAGCATCAACGTGTGGCATGGAAAGAGAATAAATGGACACCCTTATGTCAAACACTTGATTTATGACTTTTTGATTTATGACCATTTGATTTATTGGGGGTGTTGTGGAGGGGTTGTTGGTACCAGATGTCAAGTGTGACGTCATGGAAAACTCCATGGCACGTGACCATGTGTGTGTGTGTGTGTAGATACCAGACAATGCTTAAGACTTGTTGAGTAAAATCTTGTTTGAAAACCCCTGTAATGACTTTTTTAAAGGTTATGCAGCATGTAAACAAGCTGTGGAGTAAACATATTAATAAATAGTTAAATAATTACATTTTAAAAGTCCAGGAGAAATAAACTAAATAGTTAAAAACTGATAATCCCTTACCTATCCTCCATAGATTTTTTAAATAATGCTACAGAAGTCTAAAAATTCTCCTTACCTACTTTTTACCAGCTCTTAAATAAGGTTTTAAATAATGCTTTTAGAAACATCTGTTTCTACAGATGCAATGTGAACCTGTAAGCAGTGGCGCAAAAATGTACTCTATGCAACGCATAGGGGCGCTGCACTAGAGGGGGCGTCAAAACTAATAGAAAAAACGTTTTTCTAGATGTCATTTTCTATATTTAGCAGCATGAAATGATCAATAACAGAGTAAAGGCACCCCTCTGCTCCTTCACCCCCCCTGCTATCGCTCTCCCTTCCCACACCGGTGGATTGGGCCCCTAACAGACGCAGTCAGGCGCGGCTTTTATTTTTTATTTTAATCTTAGACTAACACTTGTAGTAAAATTGATAACAAGATGGAGCGTGAGAGAAAAACATTATCCGGGGTGGAAAACAGAACAAGGAAAAGGGAGAAGGATAAAGATGTTGGCGGGATGAAAGTACCGTCTGTTTATCCAGAACAGGACAGGAGGGTTGTAAATATTCAGGTTAGCTAAAGCTAGCTTTATACGGACTCGTCCCATATTTGGCTGTTAAATGTTTCCTCCCCTATTGAACCGATAAGAGACGTGATTTGTTCGGTATTTCTATGAATATCAGATACAAACGCCTTCACACACACATATCCACACACTAAGTGTAAGAATGACAGAAATAAAACTCAGGAAATATTAACACAGGAAGCTAAATTGTGGCGCCAGTGTCCAACTATTGTCCAACGCTTAGCCCTCTGCAATTTATTCACTCATAAGTATATTTGTTATTATTGATTCTTTAATTAAAGATGAGTTGCACAAGTTTATTTGTTTTTTAAGATAAATTAGTCCAGTGTCACTATAGGCCTTGGACTCAAAAGGGTTGGTGACCCATGTTATCAACCCTTTTTGCAGGGGAACACTTGAGTTTAAATGTCTTATTCAATATCACTTAAGTGGTGTTGGGATGTATCTGATAAGTCAGATCAGATGCAATGTTCAGTCAGTAACTGTTATCCAACAAGGAGATCATTTAATTGTGTTTTGACTGCTGTATATTTTAAACCTACTTAACACAAGGGTTGAAATAGGCAGACATGAGGTCAGTGATAGAAGAGACAAGTGATGACATCAGGTAGGAATAATTACATTAGGGAGGCAACAAAAACCTAAATCCCATGATGGTTTAAATTTCTGATGACCGTCTTTCATTGTGTTAACAGTAAATAAATAAATATTGTGAAGGGAACATTAAAAACGTTTGTTAGAATTATTAATGTGTGTGGCCAGTTTGGATAAGGCTTCCTATCAAGCTATAAGAATGAAGGAAAACATGCTATCAAAATGCCTCAGACCTGCAGCCCACAGGCGAGACACAGGCTAACAGGAGTGGCTCTTTGGCTCACTTGTACAACTTTACGTCGGGGATGGGGGCGCCGTTGTGACATGTTCGCATCCACCTCAAAAATATGTAGTTGCGCTCCTGCCTGTAAGCAATCCTAAGGGAAAATATCCCACACTGTTACTGAAGCTGGTTTAAAAGAGCTGCTTCCTGTAGTTCATCCTGTACAAGCATGCTAGATTTCAAAACTAAGAATGAACCCTGAGAATGACCGAAGCCAGAGCCTCGACAAAATGGTTGCCTTACGACTGTAGTCAACCATCGCAGAGCCTCCTTTCTCCTGACTCCCGCGACTGCTACAGCAGGGGTCCTTATTATCCGCCTTCCCTGGCCTTCTACTCGTCCTCCACGTCATCTCCAGCACCATCTCGGTGTCCGGCTGCGGCTCCGGACTTGGCTGCGTTTTATACCGATGGCATGAACATTCTTATAGAAATGGCTGACACTGCAGAATACTTAGCGGGGCGTAACGACTTGGTGCAGTTATAATTTGCAGGGGGAAACATTGATCGTCACATTACAGTTCCGGTCACAGACGATGAAGACATTCTGTCAGCATTTAGAGACTTTTTAGATGACCTACTTCAATCTAATGCAGAACTGCCGATTAACGAAAACCTAAAATTGGTTCTTCAGGTCGTTAGGAACCCTGCAGGTGGTTCAAAACGTAAAACTGAAAAAACGATCGACTTTGAACTGCTTAATAAGAAAAGACGTCATCTCTATTTTACACATAATATGGATAACCATCTTTGTTTTGCAATAAGTTTGGCTCATCTATCGAATCCTGAGTTTGATGACAGACAGGCTATTGAACAAGGGAGAGAGTGGCAAAATCAAGCAGGTCTTACTGATCAGACATCTGTTGCTTTCAGCGATATCGGTAAATTCGAACGCATTCTAAACAGAAAAATTGTAGTATTCTACGGAACTACGCATGATTCTGCTCTGTCTACGTTTGAGACTGACTTTCCTGATCGTACAAAGCCTCTCTTTTTATTATTATTCAAAAAACATTATTATGGAATAAAAAACCTCAAAGGTTTTATAGGGTCAAGGCATGTCTGTTCCTACTGTTTTAGAGGGTATGACAATCCTAACACACATCATTGTCAGGGCTACTGCTGTGTCTGCCATAGCTTTTCATGCACTACTTTATCCTGCACACCTGTAAATTGTAAAGATTTTTACAGAACCTGTAGGGACGCTGCATGTTTTGAAAGACATAAAGATCCCAGCAACAGACCTCGTAAAGGACTGCTTGGGAGTGAATGTGACACCAGTAAAATGTGCCGTATGTGTAATAAATTGTATTATGTCCCAATAACAAAGCAGACAACTCTGTATGTTTGTGAGGTAAAATGTGTTACATGTGGTGTAAAAGTGCCTCCCAGTGCAGATGTTACACTGGGTGAACATGAGTGCTACATTCAACCTAGAGAGGAAGAGGATCAACTTGATGAGAAGCAGATTTTGTATGATTTTGAATCCTTTTTTGATGAGAGGGGGGTACATGTGACCTTTCTGGTCTGTGCTAAAACACTGACTGGTGTACAATGGTATGCTTACGGTCTGGACTGTGTTCAGACATTTTTTTAACATTTCAGGAGGCAGTTGTACAAAGGTTGGACTTTCATTGCTCACAATGCACGTGGATATGACAGTTACCTGATTCCTGATGCTATGATACATTTAGGGATTAAACCTCGACTCATCATACAGGGAAGCAAAATCCTGTGTTTTACAGACTGATTACAGCTTGAGATTCATCGATAGTCTGTCATTTTTAGCCATGAAACTGAGTTCTACGCCAAAAGCTTTAGGTTTCACTAACCAGGTCAAAGGTCATTTTCAAAACCTTTTCTCCTCAGAACAGCATCTGCAGTATGTGGGTCCATTTCGTCTTCCAGAGTGCTATGAGGTGAAACTAAGGAATCCCAGTGAGCATCAGCAGAGTGGTACAGCGAGGCATCCAAAAAGGTCTTTGATTTTGAAAAACAAGCTCTTGATTATTGCCGTGTCGATGTTTTAATTCTCCAGGAGGGATGTGTTAGATTAAGGGACCAATTCTTCGGGGAGACCCGTGTGGATCCTTTTAAAATCGCCTCAGCATGCATGAGGGTGTTTGTAGCCAATGTCCTTCCTCCAAAAGCTTTAGCAATCCCCTCGCCTGTAGATTACAAACGTGGCTGTAAGACTTTCTCAACTGCATCCATCCAATGGTCGGAGTGGATGATGAGCAGTAAAAACATCTACATACAACACGCGTTAAATGCTGGGGAGAAAAACATTGGGCCATTTTACGTTGATGGTTATGCTGACATCAAAGGTGAAAAGGTTGTTTTAGAGTTTTACGGGTGTCTGTTCCACGGGTGCGTGAACAAATGTTTTCTGCCCTATGATAAATGTCCTCTGAGAGGAAATGCATTCAAGAGATTCATGTAGCTACCATTGAGAGGGGTAGGATTCTGCAGTCTGTCTATGGTGTACGTTTGGAGGGTCTCTGGGAACATTAGTGGTGTGAGTTGAAAAAATCACCTCCTGGGGTGATCAATTTTCTCAAGGAATTTGATGCTCCAGAACCCCTCTCCCCCCGACAAGCTCTGTTTGGGGGCAGAACCTGTGCCCTACGGTTAAGGTACACGGCAGGACCTATGTGGACTTCACCTCCCTCTACCCCTATGTGAACTGCAGCTTCCCTTATCCTCTAGGGCATAATGTTTCTGATTGACTTGCAAATCAACCGTCTCAACGTGTTTGAAACAGTTTCCTCTCTGTCAGTTCATAGTTTAGGATTATTAGGCTTAAAGAACATCTACGAGGACAAAACGAACACACTTCGCGCCTACAGTTACACTTGTTCTATCTTTGTCAGTCGTGAAAACTTTAGGACATTTTCCAAATAATGACCTTCATCGATATAAACAAATGAAATCATATTTTTTTAGATTTAAAGATTAAATTAGTGTCATTTAAAAGTGAATCCAAACGTGAATTAGAAAAAAGCAGAGAAAGAGTTCTTTATTATTAGCAGATGGATTGTGGAGGTACAACATTTATTTATATAAATCAGACATAAGAATTATCTGAAATAGTTTATCACCGATACCAACAAAACAAGATCACTCAGCTTTTTGTCCTTATCAAAAGAATTCGTAAAAGATGTTGAACTACCTTAGAAGTTCTTTTTTGTGTCTGCTTTTTGGATTTTCGTCATTTATTCAGTTATTTCCATGATGAAACCTGTTTTTACCTTTACCAAGAAACTCGTTTTAATCTCAGCATGAGAAAGGAAATACATTCTGCTTTGGTTATTTCTCTGCTTCAATATTTCTGCTGGTGAATCTTATAAATGCAGAGTGAGAGTTACACAGACAGATCAAATGACTTACAAATGAGAAAATCTGTTTATTTTCTTGTAAATCAAAAATCATTTTTTTATGTTTGGCTTGCTAAATAAATGAAGTTTGGAAAAACAAAAATAGTGGAAATATTTTTTTATGATCTTTGTTTTGAAACAGTTTAAAAAAAGTTTCTTTTATGAAGAAAATCAGAACCACTGTTTGAGTTCATGAATTGTCAGGAAATGTAAGAATAAACACCTGAAGTTTTTTCTGTTGTTTTCCTTAAACATACAACTATAAAAGCCATAGTCGTATGATTTAGTTTGTAGTTGTGATCTTGAAGTGGCCGGTTTTTCTTCACGCTGCTGTGCCGACGTAACAGAATCTGTTGTTCCAGTTCGGTTTGAACCGTTTACACTGAAGACGGTTCGTGTCATTTGACACCGGACGACATTTAACCTGCAGATTTCTCCTGTTTGTTTGCCACACATCAATTTATCAGACAAGGAATTTTTGTATAAGACAGAATTTGCAAAACAAAAAACTGTTTGAATTATGTTCTTTTATTCTTTTCTTAGTGCGTTTAATACTATTTAACCACATATTTTAGAAAACAGGTTATTGGATTTTAAGCTACAGAATTTTGCTATTGCTTGGATTTTAGACTATCTATTAAAACGTCCCCAATCTGTGAGGGTGGGAGAAAAGTCTTCTGACTGGATATGAACAAAAACTGGAGCACCACAAGGGAAAGTTTTATCTCCTTTTTTTATTCACATTGCCAACCGTTGGCATAATTTCCCATTTTCAGATGACACTGGCCTCCTGTTCTGGGCCTGATGAGCTGCCTTACAGGGAAAATCTCTTTAGTTCAGTGGTGTGATTCAAATTTCTTACAACTTAATGTTGGCAAAACATTAGAAAGAAAAAAGAAATATTCTGTCCAGTTGTCATCAGAGGCCAACCCACTGAAGTAGTCGAAACATACACATATTAGGGTAAATTAAACTGGAAAAGAAAAAGTGACGCTGTTTTCAAAAAGAATCAGTCCAGACAGTTTTTCTTAGGAAGCTGAGATCCTTTGACATAAGTAAGAAATTATGGCCAGTGTTTTGTTTTAGGCTGTATTGTGTTGGGCTGGGAGGACAAAAACAAACTGATCAAATGGGCCGCCTCAGTGGTTGGTCTGAGCCTGGACTCAGTGGACATTATCATAGACAAAAGGATGAGAGGTGAATGTAAGACTCTTCTGTTTCTGCAGGATCATCCTCTCCACAGTATTTTTAGTGAACGCAGGAGCTCCTTTAGTGTCGAATGACAACGCCTCGTTGTTCATGTGAACGCCTCAGAAACTCTTTTATTCCCGCCGCAGAGCGCTGTTTAAATGAGCTCTTTGTATGAATTTCAATTTGTACTTTTATTAATATTGTTGTACTATAATGTTGTGGCACTTTTGCAGTGATGTCTAGCAGAGTCCAGTGTGAATGCGTTCTGTTGGTTTTAGGTGTTTTACACCATCGGGATCAATAAAGCAAACCTTACCTTTCCTAATGTTAACAAACAAACAACAGAGACAAAATCATTAAAAAAGACAGAAAAAAACATCTAAAAATGTAAGGATCCGTTTTTTTTCTTTGTTAAAAGTGAATCAGTCTTTCCTCTTCCACTAGAATATTTATTCTGTTCTAATAAGATACACGCATTTATTTGATTAGATCTTTAGTCACTGTATGTAAGATGGCTGAGGACTCAAACATTTCAGGGACTTGCTGAATTCTTGAATATTTCTCCTACAAACATTTATGGTTGAAAACTGAATATGTTTCTGCTGAAAACTGTTTATAAACCAGCTCAGAGTATTTTTAAGTGGCATCTTCTGCCTAAAGGTTTTACTCACAAAGCAGAAATGAGTGAATGCTTCTGACAACTGTTCCAACATGACTGTTGGGTTAAATGCTCTGAACCGTCCTAGTCTGAATCACTGAGGGTTCGTCTTCTGTGTCTCTGTGTCTGCTTGTAATGGACTGGGCACATGTCAAAGGTCAACCCCAGATAAATGCAGGGGGGACCGGTAACAACCCTCGACACCCTGAATCAAAAACTTGTTTGGATGGATAGGTCTAGAAAGGTCTGCTTCTTCTCCTCTTGCAGCAAAGCTTTACTTTAAGGTAACATTTTATCAGCAGAACTGGACAAAGTAGATCTATCATCTGCGGATCTGCTGACCTTTTCGTGCTAGAACTTTGTGTCTTCTCCATGTTTGCCTGAACAAAAACAGGAGTTTGCTTCACAGCCGTGTTGCTAAGAAGTTCTTCCTCTCAATAAATCAGAGATTTTATTCTCCGATCCATCGTTGGAGCTGAAACGTTGTCAAGAATTCAGGGAAACCTTCACCTCAATAAACTAACAAATTAATCACTACAATACTACAATACTACAAAAGTTGTATATATTTCTCTCTATTTTTAATATTTCATATCAAATCATAATACACTGTAAAAACATAAAAGCAGACTAGTTCTGTTTCTCTGCTGACTTGATGAGGAAATACTCCTTAGTCTGTGGTAGAGAAAGGATCCCTGGGCAGGAAGCACTGATACTTTCTACTCTCCTCAGACATGCAGTCCATTTGAACCAGAACTCATCTGGCTTTAACTGGACCCT
Source organism: Orestias chungarensis (assembly GCA_032876305.1). Classification (NCBI taxonomy): domain Eukaryota; kingdom Metazoa; phylum Chordata; class Actinopteri; order Cyprinodontiformes; family Cyprinodontidae; genus Orestias; species Orestias chungarensis. Next base: position 171,686 of record JAVLVB010000782.1, on the reverse strand, counting down.
CACAACATATTACTACCTAAAAATAAATAAATAACAAAAAATGATTATATTTAATATTATTGTTTCAAAGTTTTCCATACATAAATCTGCAGCCACTATTCAGCATAAATGACCAATGAGATGCCGGACACCTGATCAGACATAAGAATGGCCCAAGAATGCTGCCTTGAGGAACTCCACAAAGTTACTTAGCCTTCCTTCTACAGATAACGCAAAGTATCCATTTGCAAACTATACCATAAAATTCATGCTTTTATAGTTTCTCCATCAGGATGTGAAGATTTAGTGTTGAATGCTTTTGATCAACAAAAATAACAGACGAGTTCATTAATATTACATGCAGAGGTAAAATTGTCAGCCAGATGAAGCCAAGCTTTATATTCAGCTGTATTATGTTCGTAAGTAATTCAATTAAAGTCTAATAATGCTCTAATATAGCATTTTTTATCCCTGGTATTTAAAACAAAACTTGGCAGAATAATTCTAAATTTCTACCTTAAATTTAGGATTTAAGGTAGAAAGGTTTGTTTATCCATCCGAGATAAACTCTGACGTTTTTCTTTCTTTCTCGGATGATTCCGAAGAGACTGAGGAAAATTTCCCACTTGGATTTCCAGATGTTTGCGCCCAGTGTCACTTGCAAGTATTGATTTTCATTGTTTGGACCACTATGTTGGTTTAAATGACCATTTCAGTTTCTCACATGACTTCTTTTTTTCTGCGTCTGTGTTTGCGGTGAAAACTTGTTTGAAACTGTTGTTGCTAAAAGCAGAAGATTAACAATGAAACTAATTGAAAACAGCATATGGGGAATAAACAAAACTGGTGTTTATCATGTCTTCAGAGTCGGCTGGGAAAAGTTAAACAAACGCAGCATAAATTCAGCATCCATCAGAGATAAATAAGGAATAAAATAAAGATGTTTGAAAATAAACAGTCGATAAAAACGTAAATAAACTCAAAAATGAATCAAAACTGAAATTTAATTGAAATTCCTAAAATTAGAATTGAATACAGTCCCAATCATTTACAAACCCTTTAATATTGTATTTAAATATTAACATGAAAGACCTGGAATGAAGGTGAGTAAGTTATTAATCGTGCTTATTTATTTTCATGTTAATACATTAGTTGTAAATCAGAAACGGTTAAATATTAAGAAATAGTTTACAGATTAAGTTGAAGCCCAGAAACCCGACGCTCTCAGTGTTCCCTGAACGCAGCGCGTTGCCATGGTGACGGCAAACCCCTTAGAAACGTTGAACAGAACCGGACCGAAAATACCGAACAGACCGACCGACACCGACTCTGAGCGCCGGTAGACGCCGCCCGGAAGCATCTCTGTCCCGGTTACGTTCTCCCGGAGCTCCGGTCCGTCCCGGTCCCGGTCCAGACCCGGGATGAGAGACGGCAGAGCGGGTCACAGCGTGGGGGGGGACCCGCGGGACACACAGGTGGGTCCATCTGGGTCAGAACAAAAAAACAGAAAATAATATTAATAATTAAAAAATATATAAAAATAATAATAATAACTATAATAATAATAATAATAATAATAATAATAATCATAATAATAATAATAATCATAATAATCATAATAATAATAATAATAATAATAATAATAATAATAATAATAATAATAATAATAATAATAATAATTCCAGTCATGTAAAACCAGATTCAGTTTGGATTTCCTCCCCAGGATGGATCCGGTCTTCCTGATTTACTGGTTCTGTTTATGGTTCTAAAATCTGAGGCCATATTTTCCTCACAGTGGCTCTCTCAGATTAGCCTACACATTACAGATTACAGATTACACATTACAGATTACAGATTAGACATTACAGATTACACATTACAGATTACACATTACAGATTATAGATTACACATTACAGATTACACATTACAGATTACAGATTACAGATTACACATAACAGATTACACATTACAGATTACACATTACACATTACACATTACACATTACACATTACAAATTACACATTACAGATAACAGATTACACATTACAGATTACAGATTACACATTACAGATAACAGATTACACATTACAGATTACACATTACAGATTACAGATTACACATTACAGATTACAGATTACACATTACAGATTACACATTACACATTACAGATTACAGATTACACATTACAGATTACAGATTACACATTACACATTACAGATTACAGATTACACATTACAGATTACACATTACAGATTACAGATTAGACATTACAGATTACACATTACAGATTACACATTACAGATTATAGATTACACATTACAGATTACACATTACAGATTACAGATTAGACATTACAGATTACACATTACAGATTATAGATTACACATTACAGATTACACATTACAGATTACAGATTACAGATTACACATAACAGATTACACATTACAGATTACACATTACACATTACACATTACACATTACAAATTACACATTACAGATAACAGATTACACATTACAGATTACAGATTACAGATTACACATTACAGATTACAAATTACACATTACAGATAACAGATTACACATTACAGATTACACATTAGAGATTACACATTACACATTACAGATTACACATTACAGATTACAGATTACACATTACAGATTACACATTACAGATTACAGATTACACATTACAGATTACACATTACACATTACAGATTACACATTACACATTACACATTACACATTACAGATTACAGATTACACATTACAGATTACACATTACACATTACAGATTACAGATTACACATTACAGATTACACATTACACATTACAGATTACAGATTACACATTACAGATTACAGATTACACATTACAGATTACACATTACACATTACAGATTACACATTACACATTACAGATTACACATTACAGATTACAGATTACAGATTACACATTACACATTACAGATTACACATTACAGATTACGGCTGAGATCTCAGATGGTCCAACTGGAAATAAAATCAGAAATCTCCACAGGAGATCATGAAGCTAAATAAAAGTTCTGGACTTTTTTTGGACTTGGTTTCGGTTCAAATCCCAGCCTGGCATCTTTCTGCTGGTGTCAGTGAAAGATGTCATTGTAACTGTTTAATAATGGGTCCGTTTTTCTCTAATATCACTTAATAAACATTTTCTAACACTACAAAAGTAATAAAATCAGTTTGATTCCTGTTATATCATTTGGCTCAATCTCAGTTTCAGGAAGAACTAAAATATTGATATTGCACCAGAAGTGAAACAGTTTTATCCACGATAAGTTCTGGTTCTGGGTGGATGTTCTGACGAGGTTCTACTGACCTGTCGGTCCAGATCTGTGTGAGATGTTTGGAGGAGCGAGACGGACCAACCGTCAGCTGCCAGCAGAGCGTCTCCGTCTTCCTCAGCTGATGAAGACTCCTGGTTTCTCTCCTGTTTCAGGCTCAGCTGTCCAGATCTCTGCTGGACGGACGCAGAGGAGACGCTTCGTCCCCCGAGGACAGGAAGATACCCGACAGCAGCAGGTGGACAAACGGCGACTGTTGAGACGCCCGTCCTGTCTGTCTCCCCGTACTAATGTGTCCAGGTGTCCCTCAGGGCCGGTTCCTCCACCAGGGGGCAGAGAGATGGCGGAGACGACGGTGAAGAGGATGTCCTCAGGCTTCCTGACTCACTGGGTCGGTACCGGCAGCTGACGCCTCCTCAGAACAGTTCTGGTTGGTCTCAGGTTCTAAATCAGAGATCCAAATCTGAACGGTTCGCTCCTTCGTCGTCCTTCTGCTCCTCAGAGGTCGAGCATCCGAGCTCTGGAATCATTGAGCAGCTGAGGAAGAGGAGGAGCCAGAAACATGATGAAGCTCTGAGGAAGATGAAGTCAGACCTGCTGCACCTGTCCCAGGTAGATGGATGGATGGATGGATGGATGGATGGATGGATGGATGATGATGAACTGATGGTGTCTTCCTGCCAGGTGTGTGAGATGGAGGTGAGGACCGTCAGTGAGCAGCTGCTGTCCTCTCTGCGTGAAGCGGACCTGAGGTTGGACATCCTGAAGGACAGACCTGGACAGCAGGACGTCGTCGGTCTGCAGGTTTTAATGAGCAAACCGAGTTCTGACAGAGACGCAGAACCAACAGCCACACAATCGTACCTGAGAACATTTCGAGTTTTGTTTTGGGACTCTGGGACAAATATCAGGACTCTCATGTCAAATCCAGAGAGGGATTTGAACCAGGAGCTTCTGCGTTTCTGACCTTTGAGGATTTATAGGAAATAATTCCCTATGATTAAACATTAGATTTTTATTAAAATAATTATTTGTTATGTAGTTTACAACTTAAAATAAAAAAATAACAAAAAAGATCTACAAAAATAACACAAACATTAAAATTACATGCAGAGGTAAAATTGTCACCAGATGAAGCCAAACTTTATATTCAGCTGCATTATGTTCCTACATAACTCAATTAGTTTGGAAAGTTTAACTTTGGACGCGTGAGCGTGGACCAATCAGAGAGCTCCTTCTATGTGACGTAGTGATGGAAGATCCTGAAGTGATGATGGAGGATAGATTTATTGTGGCTGTTTTCTCTAACTCCAGTGAAACTAGCGCTGAAATCGACCCTCGTCAGCGTTAAGCTCCTGGAGGAGAAAATCACCAAACTCTGAACGCTGCTGGATTTTCCCCCTAGTTACAGATATGGAGGCGAGGCAGCTGACAACCAGGCTCTCTTGGTTTATTAAAGAAAGACGAGCCGCTCTCTCAGGTTCATCCTCCATTGTACAAAAAGACAGTTGAAGAGACAGGAAGTCCGACCAGAACTAAACTTTAATCGTTAGACGCGTTTGGTGTGAACGCAGCGTTAGAGTCAGTCAGAGAGTTTAGATGTTTATATGAGGAGAAACTCAGATCATTTATGGCCAGCAGGTGATCCGCGTGTGTGGTTCTGTTTTATGCTACACTTCTTAACAATTACGTTTATTCTTATTTAATGGAAAGTCACACAAGGATAGAGAAACCTGACCTGTGTGTGTGTGTGTGTGTGTGTGTGTGTGTGTGTGTGTGTGTGTGTGTGTGTGTGTGTGTGTCTCAGGTCCTCCACAGACTCTGGGAGGAAGTTGAAGAGGAAGTGAAGCAGAAGATGATCAGAATCTCAGAACTGGACCAGAAGCTGAGCGACTGTGAGAGACGCAGGAGCCTGGAGGTCAGAGAGACTTTTAGACGTTTCTGTTTGACCTGCGGGAGAGGTCGTCGCCATGGAGACCGCGTTTTCTGTTCTATCACAATAACAACAACAAATAATGATAACAAGCAAATGTTTCTGTTGAAAAACACACCAATTCTGAACAGTAACAGCATTTATTCATCACTGCTCTAATCCAGATGTTTGCAACCTTTAGGATCCAGAGAGTCCAGATGCATGAATCTGATTTGGAGCCACAAACTTCACATAAAATACACTTTAAAATTGTTGACAAACATCTAGAAACTCAGTTTTATTTGTATTTCTGATATATTTGGTTGTTGATTACATTTTTGTCAAAGACAGAAAGGAAAATAAATCTTAGAAGGTATTATTGGTACTTTTATTCAAATGTATTTGTGTAAATTTAATACTAATCTATCTGAAGTACATTAAGAAAAACATTGCAGTTGGTTCAGAACAATCTTTAGTGAAAGTTATTCAAATAATTTGTGAAAATCAAAGGTTCTGCGGGTTGTAGGTTTATCAGGAGAAAGATTTCTGCTTGTTTGATGAAACTAACAGATCAAAGAGGTTCTGAGGAAACAGCGCCACCTTCTGGAGCTGATCAGCTTCCTGTCCCCGCCTGAAGTCCACAGACTGGTCCACGCCGAAGCCACGGTAACATCTGTCTCCCTCTGACTCCTCCCACCTCGCCATGGTCCTCATGTCCCTCCTCCTGGTCCAGATGCTGAACCAGTCTCTGCTGGCCAACCGGCGCAGCATCGCCCGCCTGGTGCTGCTCCTGCAGGAGGAGAACCTCCAGCAGGAGTCGCTGCTCCGGCTTCACTGGCAGGAGCGACTGGACCAATGGAGGAGCGATAGGGTGGAGGAGGTGTTGGAGCGGCTGAGGTGGGTTGAGGTCCAGAAATGACCAGAACCAGCAGCTGCAGACGTTTTAATAGATGAACCCCATTCTGATCTGAGACTGGGTGTTTATTCATGGCTGATGGGATCATTCCTGGGCTTCACTGGTTTCTAGAGGAAAAATCTAACGTAGGAGGAACTTTTCTTTGAAAGATTGGAGTTTGTTTCTTCAATATTGATAAAAATGATTAGTTTTATTCTCACTTTTATTCACTTAAGCTGAAAAATGAAGAAAACAACTGAAATAATCGGCCAATGAAAGCGTACCTGTTATTTCTGTCGTGTTTTAAGTGTAGTAAGATGTTTGTACTAAACTGGACAGTCTTGTAGTTTAGCGCGGTTCTGGTTCTGGTCTGAATCAGGCCAATGGCCCAGCTGTGGACTGGTTCTGGTTCTGTCTGTGTCCCAGAAGCTTTTGCTGCAGCAGAGAAGGAGAGCTGGAGCTGATCTTGGGTCCGCGGGTGAAACAAACCCGAGAAGATCTGATCATACGCCGCTGTGACGTCATTTATAAGATCTGGTAACAAACAGCTGATCATAGGCTCCTCCCACCGCTCTGTCTGACCAATCACCTTCTGGCTCTCTGTGTTTCAGCACTCTGGTCCCTCCCACCTGCTCCTCAGCTCTGGTTTCTGATTGGTTCGACGAGCTGACGGCTGTCAATCAGCAGATTGGTAAAGATGGACATGTCGGGTGTCTTCACAAGAAAGTCCTCCGTCTGTCCTCTCAGGCTTCTGTCCTCTCCGTCTCCAGATGGTCTCCATGCTGATGTCCTCCAACAGCTGCGGGGCTTTTATGAAGACGCGTGGCGTCATCACCTGGCTGAGGTGGAGCAATGCCAGGTAGGATCTGACCAAAAGAAACATGGATTCTGCAAAGTTTACAATCTAAAAAGACACAAAACAACTTAGATACCAGAACCAGAACTTTAATAGAACTGTTCCTCAGAACAACAAAGTAACTCTTAAGACAGGCTGTGAAACATGACGCGTGTTCATCTGTCTTCCTGAAGGAGGCGCTCTCGGCTCTGCAGCTGTCCGACCAGCAGGTGAGAGACATCGTCGCCTCGCACCTCCTCCCTCTGATTGGACGCCGGCAGAGACGGGACGAAGAGCGATTGGCTGCTTTAGACGTTCGTCACACAGACCGTCCTGACACTTTCCACGGTTCTGTCCACCTGTCCTCTCACGTGTCTCCGTCTGCAGGTGAGCACTGATGCCATCGCTCACCACGTCCTCCTGGTCAGCAGGAGCATCGTTGAGGTGATGCGAGGCTTGGCGTTGCTATGGGAGACGCACTGTCGCAGGTTAGAGAGGAGAGAAGAAGAAATGAAGCAGCAGATTCAGGAGCTGAGACAGACTCAGCAGCAACAAGTCCAGGTGAGTCCTGACCTGCAAAAACATGAAATCCTACCAAGTCCTTCAGTTTAGTTCCAATAGAAACATCTCAGTTCACGTTCATGTAACTTCTCAGCGAGATATGAGAGTTTGTTTTAATAATTCTTGAACATTGATGAAGGTTCTGGTTCTGTTGGTAGATTTTTTTAACCTTAAACAAGTTAAAGAAATATAGAAAAGAACTGTAAAAATCTATGAATGTATTACTGACTTACAAAAATACTTTATGTTGCTAAAACTTCCTCTTTTCAAATGTTCTGAGATATTTACACTAGAAAGTTCAGATGAAAACAGGATCTGATGTTGTTGCAGAGATTGGTCTGACGCTGCTTCTCTCTGTGTTTTTCAGAAGAATATGCTGGCCTTGGACGTCCTGCTGGGGGCGCTGCGTCAGGAGAGCAGCGAGGAAACCTTGCAGATGTGTCTGCAAAGAGTGGAAGAGCAGCAGCGGGACGTGGAGGACAGGTAGGACGCTCGCCGCGGGACGTCCCGCCAACAGGAGGACATCCTCTCATCACTCTCATCACTCCCGTCGCGTTGTCTCATGGTGTGTTTGACTGCAGCTGCAGGCGCTGCGTCTCCCATCAGTGGGACGTCCTGGATCTTCTCCCGGCGCTCCTGATGGACGAGCTCCTCTCCTACAGCGGCAGCATCAGCTCCTTCTTCAGACTCAGCCCCGCCTACAGACCGGTAACCATGGAAACAGACACGCCAGCCTTTTTGGTCGTTTTTCCTATCTAAACGTTCACGTTTGGTTCAGAGTCCAGCAGAACTTCAGAGACTTCCAGCATCGTGGATCAGAACCCCCAGAGCTGCGGGTCAGTCTCACTGGTCTCACTGGTTTCACTGGTTTGCGTCTGATTCAGAAAGTTTAACCGGTTCCTGTCTCAGCTGGTCTTTCTCTGATTCTCTGCAGAAACAGAATCGTTACAGTCGGTGAGCAATGAGCCAATCAGCATTCAGAAACAAACAGGCCCCGCCCACATCAGCTCAAAAAGGCTGACTGAGGTAAATCTGATCAGGAGTTTAATGTTCCAGCTTCTCCCTCAGTTTCCTCTTTGTGCGACTTAAATCAATGTTTTTCAAATGAACCAAATCTGTGATGGACTGCTGGCGGCCGCATGCGTTGCTCTGGGGGGTCTGAAGAGGGCGCTAGGGTACCAAAAATCATAGAGGTAAAACGTAGCTGGGTAGTAAAAAATGTCATTAAAGTTGAACAGGTGTAAATGTGTAAAGTTATTCACAAATTTAGATAGTGTGAAGAAAAAAAGGGGCGGGACTTGGCATCGTTTGGGGGCGGGGCCTAGATTGGTCCTGGTTCTCTTTAAAAGCTGATCAGGTATCGCTGACCTCACGCCTCAATGTTTGTGTTGTAGGCGGTTTCCTCTCTGTTTCGACTCTGTGACTCCGGCAGCAGCGTCACCTTCACATCAACTGGGGGGGTGGTCTACACTGGCCCCGCCTTCAGGTGCCCCGCCCCAGACCTGCCTGCCTCAGCGCCACATGAAGCCCAACTGAGCCCGTTTCCTGTGGACCTGCTGGTCCACACCCTCACCAGGTTCTAGGCTCGTCTGTCCGGCGACGTCCTCCCAGGGACAGCCATCTCACACTGTGTGTCTGATGTCCAGGACCCGGGTTCTGGTTCTGGACCACATCGAGCAGAGCTTCAGAGACTTCCTTGGCTCGGCCGCTGCCATGATGACGGAAAGGAAGGAGACGATCCGACTGGAGCAGGAACTCCAGCTGAAGCCAGAACACATCCAGAACCACGTCTACAAGACCCGGCTCGGTAAAACACAACTCTCCATGGACGTCCAATCATTGGTCAAGAATGTCTACAGCCGAACTCTAAACTCTGACCCAGATCAGCACTTGACCTCATAGTGACTTTGGTCCCTATTAGGACAGTATTTGTTAAAAATGGTCCCCATAAGGTAGGAGATACATTACCACACACACACACAAAACCTTAAACCATGGAGGTTTCATCAGAACCTTCTGTTCAGTTTGGTCGAGAAGTCTCTGCAGCTCCAGTTCACAAGGCGACGTCTGCAGGATCTTTAGAAGAAAATTCATTTCACTTCCATCATTTATTTATTCTACTTTATCAATCAGAGCTTTAAGTTCAGTTTATTAATCAGATTGGTCTAAAAAGTTTTCAATCTAAGGAACCTCAGCATATAATATCGAGTCATTTAGCGACAGTGGAGAGGAACAACTCCCCTAGAACCTGACTCTGTGCAAGAGGAATGATCCTCCAGCAGACTGTCGGAACCACATCAGACAGACTGTTTGTTTGTTTGTTTGTTTGTTTGTTTGTTTGTGTGTGTGTGTGTGTGTGTGTGTGTGTGTGTGTATGTAGCCGAGCTTCAGCTCCACCAGCAGCGAGTCGACCGCCATTCGCAGGACACGGCGGACATCTTGACCTCCTGCAGGAAAGAGCTCCAGGATCTGCAGACGTCCCTCCAGACGGACAACCAGGAGCTGTTCGATGCTTTGACCTCCCGCAGGGCAGAACTCCAGGATCTGCAGACGTCCCTCCAGACGGACAACCAGGACGGCCTGCAGGTGGCGCTCTGCAGCAGCAGACGGTGCGAGCTAACCAACGAGCTGCTTGTGCAACAACAGCTGACCTGCAGACACAAAACCTTATATAATATCAGTTATCAGTTCCATTTACACTTTTAAATAACTTTTTTCTAAATTTTTTATTTAGTTTTAGGGGAAAATAAATCTGTTATTGTAGCTAACAACTGTTTACTTTGATGTTTGCAGCAGAAATTAGACAAAAGATTTGATGTTTTTAAATTGTAACAATTTTTAGTAAAAGGCAAAATTGACAGAGTAACGTAATCGTGGTGAACTAAAACTGCTGGGAGGTCATGAAGACGATATTTTTGTTAAATCCTATTTTAATACACAGAATCTCAGTATTGAAACTTTATCTGAGTCTCAGATACAATTTTAATACACAATATATTGGCATCAACTTCGGTAACTTTTTGAACATATGGATCTCGGCCTGATAATTGCAGCTGATTTATTTCCATCTTGTTGCCGTTTGCGTTTCTGAAGGGGAGGGGCTTGGTCACATGGTATTTGTTGGTCATGTGACAGCGTTGGATGCCAGGACTGTTGGGTGTTAAACTTCAGCAGAGAGGCGATGGCAGTGGTTTGGCCATTTTTGTCAAAAGAACAAGAAGATTATTTATATCTCAGCCAGAGCTGTGATGTAAACATCGGATATCGGTACTGGCCTGAATTCTCCTATAGGTGCATCCCTAGTGTTTGTTGTTTCATTGGTAACTGAATGAATGTTTGATGCTGCATTAATTTGCTGACTGCATGTTTACCTGTAAATGGTTCAGACCTGAAACAAACAGGTTAGCTTGTTTTTATCTGAGCTCCTCTGTGTGTCAGCCTGGAGGCCCTTGGCTCCGCCCTGCAGGCCTGCCTGGATCAGCACGCTGAAGACACCCGGCGCCGTCAGAACGGCTTCAGGCGGGCGCTCCAAGCCAGACTGGAGGACGCCCGCAGGAAGACAGCAGAACTCCTCAAGTCTTTCAGGTAGCTTCGTCTGCCGCTCGGCTGCAGTAGGACCAAGCAGATCCTCATCCTCAGATGTTTTGTCTCTCCTACAGATTGTTCAGTGAAGGAGGAGACTTTGCTCCTCAGGAAGTGAAGATGTTTCAGCGAAGGCTGAAGGAGGAAACCAAGCGGATCGGCGCCACAGAGGAGTCCATCTACTCCGAGCTGGAGATGTTTGAGTCCAGGAGTTTACAGCAGGTGAGCTGATCTTCTACATGTGAGTCTCTAGGAGCAGGTGGGCGTGGCTAAAGCTCCCCGTCTGGTGCAGGTGAGGAAAGCGTCGGCTTCTCTGGAGGAGAAGATCTCCTGTCTGCAGGCTGAGGTGAAGTTCATCGAGCAGGTCCAGAAAATCCTCAGCAGCAGCCAGATCCAGATCAAGGCTGAGGTAGCGTCCCGCTGACGTCCCCCGTCAGACGGCTCTGTCCACGTTAAGCTTCTTAACTTCCACAGGCGGCCAGCAGCAACCAGCAGCAGTCTAAGCTCAGCGGCCGGCTGGACGACCTAAGGAGGATGACGATGAAGAGCATCCAGGTACGCCGTGATGTCGGCTCAGTTTCCTGGGACAGGAAAACTTTCCCAGTATTCTTGTATCTGGTGGAAAAATCTTAGTAAATGTATAGAAGTTTGTTTTCTGTCAATAATTGTTCAATATTGATTTGAGTGTTTGCTTTATTGGCAGATTTGTTCACTTTAAACTAAAATAAACATTAGTTTGCTTTAAGCACACTGAGATGTTTTTATTGCCGATAAAACTTGCTTAGGTTTTCTGACCGGATGATGGAGAGACTTGCTGCTCTGGACCTGCAGCACTGGACCCTGGCTCTTCTTTTTTGACTCTGTGGTTCTGATTCTGCTCGATCTTCTTTCTCCAGGCGTCACCAGACCAGATTTGTTCCTTCTTCTCATCGACTAATGAGCAGATCAAGAAGCGCTGCTGCTACCTGGACTTTAATCTGGTAACTCACTTCCTGTTGACAGATTCCTCTCAGGTCTTCCTGAAACATCTGGTTGCTTCCTCCTCTCCTCTTCTTCTATTCTCTCTCTGCAGAATGATGAGACAAAGGGAAACTTTTTGGAAGGTGTTTGTTTGGTAAAATCAGATGTAAAACTGACACAAAAGTAGCTAAACATGGTGGTGGGGGTGTGATGGTCTGGGGCGACTTTGCTTCTTCAGAACCTGGACGGCATCGATGTGATCGACTGGTTAAAGTTCCTAATCTCAGCTGATCTGATTCAATCGGATCTTCAGAGGAGAGAGAGAGTCGACTTTCCTCCAGAGGGAAGTTAAAGCCTCGCCACCAGTTTTCACAAGGACCTGATCAGGGTTAGGGTGTGATTACTTTTTCACTCAGGGCTGGTTAGGAATAAATAAATGAAATCCTCTAAAAGCTGCTTATCGTTTTGACTGAAGCCGGAACCTCCGTGGTACCCAGAGAGAATCCTGCAGCCTCTCGGAGCATCAGACTAGATCTGAGTCTTTTTCACCGTTAATCCAGCAAATAAAAGTCAGAGCCGAAGATTAAACTGGACCAATTTAATAAATATATTTGTTAATGTTAAGAAAACAACTAATTTCATTTGTCAGGTTTTATAATAGTAATTAATGATAATTTTATTTAGTAGTTTTCTGTTGTGAAACTTAGACAAAATGATTCCATTAACACTGAAAACTACTTTTTTTAAATCCAGGAGATATCTTAATGTTTGGATAATTACAATTAATGGATTTATATATAAAATGATTAATATTTGTATTTAATAATCAGGGCACCACCTGATAATCAGCACATAGTTAGTCAAACCTGTTTAGTCTCTCAAAAGAGGGTTTGTTTCTAATATAAGTGGTACACTGGTCCATGTGTTGTAACACAGAGTTTTTCAACCTTTTTGTTTTCATTGAAAGAATTACGAGGCACACCACCAACCAAACATCTAAACAAATGATACTCTATAGTCGCATATATTAAATTGATAGTAATTCTTATAAAAGTGTCTTTAATATGAATCAAATAAACATGCATTTTTTATCATATTTTATATCTCTTATTTCAAATTGCACTTAACATGTCCACTTCAAAAATACTCAACAATTATCCAATTTCACCAAGATAATTTCCACGGCACACAGGTTGAAAAACACTGTTGTAATAAACACAAATCTGCTCTTTAAAATTATACAGATTTATTTCCCAAAATGATTTAACTTTACAGCCAAAACATCCAGGTAACAAACTGTTTAACCGATTACTAACAAAACTACCAAGATTTATGAATAAAAATTAGTAAATGCATTGGTCAATCGATGTAAATGCCAGTAAACCAACAATAGGGACAGAAATTACAGCGGATGTTGTACAGAGGCTCATTTAGGAGAACGCTGTACAGCATTCACACAGAAGTTTACATGGTGGAGTCCATAGCAATAAATCAGCATGTATTTAAAACTCAGCTTCTGCTCTAGTCTGACGGCCAGTTTGCTGAAATCTGTGCAGGACACAGAACTTCTGCAAAAACACTTGGAAGATTTAAAAGGGTTTAAAAGGTTTAAAATGATTAGGGATACGCAAAGAGTGTCTCCTTCGGGGAACTTCTCAGAGCTCAACTTGTGGTAAAAAGAAGAAGAGGTTATTTAAGGTATCCTGTGATGTCTCCAGGTGGGCTTTTATCTTGGGAGAAAATAATGTTTGGCCTGAGTTCAGTTCCAAAACGGGGAGTTCGACCAGCAATTTAGTCTGGTTCCAGCTAGTTTATGGTTCCGTTCTGGTTTATGGTTCTGAACCCAGAGATGTTCTCAGCTTCATATGTCGTCTGGTCTGAGTAGAACCACACACTGATATCTGGACTGAAGGAGCTTCTCAGCACCGACCACCAGATTCTATCCTTCAATACAAAAACTTTCAATCTTATTCAGTTTTTTTGTCTCATTTCCAGGACAAAATAAAATCCTTTGTTCACCTGAAATCAGATAAAAGCCTCCAGGAACGTTTGAGCGTGACGTTGGACACTCAATAATTGTTGAATATTAATAAACAGTTCATGTTTCAGCTTCTATGAATCTGTTTTCCATGCATGGATGAACTTTCTGCATTTCTGTGTTCAGCACACTGCGGTGCGGCAAAGCCTGGCCTTCAGAACCAAGGTCCAGACTGGTTCTCTGCATCCGAGCCGGACCGCTGCTGACCTCCATGAAGAGCCAGGGGTCAGGTCTGCAGAGCAGCCCCAGCATCATCTCTGCACACACGCTAGCAGACTCATCGTCTTCTCTCCCATGACCCAAAACCAACAGGTTCAATTTACTCCAGGATCCGGGTTCAGAAAACCAGCAGAGAGGAAGAACATCTGGCGGTAAGCAGTGAACAGCGCCACCTGCTGGACCTCAAAGGCTTTATTTAAGTCTTTTATATGCTAAACAAAATTGGCATAGACGAAAAAAGGGGGGGGGGGTATATGAAAAAATGTCTCATTAAATAATGCAATGTAAAGTTACAATTATTAAATAAAATAATTTACATTTTCATTAAATGATTTAACTTATAAATATGTGTGTTTCAACGTATTTAAAAAAATAAGAATAAGATTCTGATTTATGTTTACAACACATGTCGAAAAGAAAATCCTAAATCATCACAAACAAATCAGATCAGAAAAGTTTCCATTCACAGGAAACTGTTGACCTGCAGCTGAAGTTTGACCTATAAAGACACAATGACTGTCTCTGTGTGTCTGCAGGTCCGAGCCCCGCCCACCATCAGCAGAGAAGCCCCGCCTCCGCCAGCACGCTGAGGTACCAACACTCGGATCCGCACCAGAACCTGCCTGGTTCACATTAACATGGAAAAAAGCAGCAAAACGCTCGTTATTCTTTTTAGTGAAATATTTCTATCAAATTGATCTACTTTATAAATTATTTGAATTGCTGAGATGTTCTGATCCACCTTAAACCAGCCGGGTTCTCTCATCTCTACAACCGACGTCCAGTTTTTTCGGCACACTAAGTGACTATTAGGATATTTATTTTGAGTCTGAACCCAAAACCAAACAGTGACTTTAAAGAATCATTAGTTCTGAATATTTATTCCCAAAAACTTGATGTTTTTGGTCAAAACCACAAGAGATGACTTCATGTCTGAGTTGATTTTTACTGTTTTAACATACAGGAGAAAAACTGGGATCATTTTTAGCCTTATAAACATTTCTTCCAGATCTGTGGAGCTAATATCACTTTTTAATTCATTTGATGATAAGTTTTATATGTGAATCCCAGTAATAATGTGTAATATCAGGCAACGCTAATGTACTTTTATCTACCGTTTATTCCATTTTTGGAACGTTTATCAAGTAAAACATAAAATATGTAACGTGCTAAAAGAGTTGGTGAGAATGAAACTGAAAGAAGTTGAAAGTCTGTAGTAGAAACAAAGACTAAATAGAAAAGATGGACGTTTGTGATAAAGTTAACATGAACAATCAGTGAACTGTGATCTGATCCAATAAGACAACTGGACCTGCCACACTGTCTAAAAACCAAACCAAGAAAATGATCTAAATGTGAAACCAGCTTTCAAAACTTCATCAGAAACTTTAAACAGAACCAGAACATTTAGGACACCAGTATGAAAACCCAAAGTTCTGGGCTTTTTGTTCTGTTCGGTTCTAACTGTGGTTCTCTGTGTCTCAGCATGAGGAGGAGCTCCCGGTCCGTTAGAACCGAAATCAGTACCGACATCAGGACCAAGAGAAAATTCCAGATATTTGGACCCAAACCAGAAGACGGGATGAGCCCACGGTGAGTCCGGTCTGTGTTAACTCTGAGGGTCCTGATGTTCTCATCAGTTTGGATCTGTGGTTTTGTTCTGATGAACTAAAACACAGAACAGTTCTGTAAAAACACAAAAGCTTCTCAAGTGTTTTTGTCTGGTTTCTAGTATATTGATAAGAAGAACTGGTTTCAGTTCCCCTTTAAACAAGATATGACATCATCTGCCAATAGAACCAATATTAATATTAGAACCATTATTATTCATGTTTAACTAACTTCTACATTTTGCAGAAACGTTACTTGGTAGTTTTGGTTGTGTATCATGCGAGCTGAGATTTGCGCTGGAAACCAGACAAAAAAACTCAAGATTTTTATGTTTTGGCAGTGAAGCGTCCTCTGAGGTCAGAGGTCAGAGAGCAGCGCCCCTTGCAGCTCTGTGTCTGACCCAACACAATCATAAACGGCCCAGTGGAGTTAGACTTGTTTAAAAATGTGTTCTGACTGACGTCGATCTTCCCTCAGCTCCCTCAGCGCCTCCCTGACCTTCATCCTGTGGGAAACCAACAACGCCCTCCTGCAGGTCGCCGAGGTAACGCCCTCAGAACCGGGCGGGCGCCGGCGCGGTCTGAGCGGGTCATGCTAACGCGTCTCCTCTGGTCCATCAGGAGTTTTACTGCAGCAAGCGTCTCTGCAGCTTCAACCTGCTGCCAGAATCTGCCGATCAATGGACTGAGAGCATGCAGCAAAGGCTGCTGGGATACCAGGAGCAGGGGAGGTGGTTCCTGAGGGCGAGCAGAGACGGTACCTGATGTTTGTTTCTAAACATCTTAGTTCAGTTGATATAGGAGCTTATTTTAAATAAATTAATCTTTATAAAAGTACTAAATTTGTTGTTATTTTGTAGTATTCCAGGTGAGCTGTTATGTTCCACTAGTAACTCAATAAGAGTTTATGTTTCTGCTGTGTAGCTCCGCCCTAAATCCCCCTACCTGTCCAGTCTCACCTGTCCCTCCTGTCCTTTAGAGGTGGTGAAGCAGCTGTGGTTGTTCAGGGAGCTTCTCCACAGCTTACCTGAGCTGTTAATTAGCAACCTTGAAGCTCAGCAGAGGGCGTGGCTCACAGAGGATGTGGGCGTGGTCAGAAGGAGGCTGGGGGAGACGCTGGCGGCGAGCGAAGACGAGAAGGTGAGAAGATCAAGAATCAAGAATCAGTTTATTTATATAGCGCCAATTCACAACAGGTGTCGTCTGAAGGCACTTAAAATCAAAGATACATCATAAAAAATCAATTAAAAAAGTTTTCAATCTAAGGAACCCCAGCAGATTCATGGAGTCATTGACTTGCAGAATTCACTCCTCTGGAATCAGCAGACAGAAACAATGGCTTGTGTTGTCGTTGACTTTACAGCAATCCCTCATACTGAGCATGCATGTAGCGACAGTGGAGAGGAAAACTCCCCTTTAACAGGAAGAGACCTCCAGCAGAACCAGGCTCAGTACAAGCAGCCATCTGCCACGACTGACTGGAGGTTTGAAAAGACAGAAAACTAAATTAGAAGCACAGGATACTGAAATAATAGAGTTTATAGCAGCAGTTGTAGAACGTCACTGGAAGCATCTCAGCCCATGTTCTCCTCCAAGAAGCTGTCTCAGCTAACAGAACCAGCACAGGTGTGGCTACTATGGAGAGAAGAACACTAAGAGAAAACAAAAGGTTAACGAGGTTGAAATAACGGTAACTAAGTAGATTGGACAAAGGAAGAAAGTAGCAGAGAGAGAAGTGGTCAGATTGTCCTCCAGCAGTCTAAGCCTATAGCAGCAGAACTATAGAAAAACTTAAATAACCCTGTAGAGACATGAAGAAGATAGAAGGTAGAGCAAAGGAGATCCATCTGAGAATCTCTGCCAGAGCTGAACGATGCTGAAGCCGTTTCTGTCCTCAGAGCGCAAACGTCCGCCGCCTGAGATTGTCCCTCGCTGAGGACGAGCTGCAGACGCTGAGCAGCAGGGAGGAGCTCAGACAGCAGCGGTTGCACAGCGCCACCATCAGTTCACACCTGGAGCTACAGGTAGGAGGGGGCGGAGTCAGGCCGCATTCGTCGCACCGGCAGCCTCACGCTGACTGAGTCTGTTTTTGTTGCAGGAGGGTGTGAGAGGGCGAGCGGGGGGGTTTGTGACGTTGCTGTCGTCTCTGACGGGGACGCTGTTGCGTCTGATGGATGAGCTGCTCACCTCCGCAGGTAACAGTCACCTGGTTCTGATCCAGGTTCTGATTCTGGTGGCTTCAGGTCACAGCATAAGCTTTTATCATGCTTCAGTTTCAACAGACTCTGATGTAGTTGAGCCAGCCGAAACTGTTACCATGGAGACAGCACTTGAAACAGGAAGTGATGTCAGCAGAGGAAGCAGGTCAGGTGATTTTCCCCAGAACTTTCCGAGTAAGCTCAGATAGAACGGCGGTGAAACTCTGGCCTCTGCTGTGTGTTTAAGGACGTGGCCGGGTATCACTCACCTCTTCCAGCCCACCAACGAACCAGAAGCATCATCTGTTACCATGACAACAGCTCCCATCACCACAGCCAGGACCAGCCTGGAACATGAGGCGGTCATCGTGCAAAGAGACGCAGCGATGAAGGTTTTCTTTCACACACAAGTTTTGTTTCTCTATCATAGCAGGAACTTTACATTAACTTCCACTGATTTTAATTTCTATAGTCTGACCTTTGACCCTGACCATTACCAGTTCAAGCAAATTATAAAACATGAAATATGGGAAAAAAAGGAAATGTGGATAAAAAATACTTCCATCTCTTGGATTGAATCAAGCTGGCTAGAAGCAACGTCACTTGGTTAAATGTTGATGTTACTGATGGCTGTAAAAACAGGAAGTGGTAGAAGAAGAACTAATCAAGCAGATGCGTTTCTATTTCTCCTTAAAAGCATTTCCATCAACCTGTTTTAATGCAATACTTCAAAATGAGCATAAATACTGATGGCAACACAGCTAAAGTAAAACTAGCTTTGTTTCCATGTAATTATGCAAACCTGAGCAAACATGAAAAAAACAAAGAAAAAGAAGATATGTGAGTTTTTGTAGCGAATCAACCAGGTTAATACTTTGGTAGATGTTGATGTTAAGGATGGGTGCAGCAAACAGGAAGTAGTAGAATAAGTTCACTACATAGAAACCTATTCAGCACATTTGTGTCCATTTCTTTTTTATAAAAAAGTCTTTTTAACTTCATCTCAATCAAGGGAGAAAAGTTTTTAGTGAAAATGAGAAAGTTATTTTAAATTTTGCTAATTCTATAATGTAAATCGTAAATAGACAACTTGGTGATAAACTCTGAGTAATGTCTGTCTGTGTGTCAGAGGTTCGAGCAGCTGGTCCGGTCGGAGTCTTCGTGTTCTGATGCCGACAGACAGAACCAGTTAACCCAGCAGAAGAACTGGAACTCCCACTGGAAACAGCAGCTCATCGCTCTGAGACGGACGCGAACGACGCAACCCTGAGTGACTGAAACTGACTGTAGTTACAGTTTTCCTCCAGCAGGTGGATCTCAGCTGGTTTGGTTGCCATGACGTGCATCAAATTTAATAAAACATGTAAAGGCTACCCTGGTTGTTTGGTCCGTTGTTTCTGGTTTCTGCTCTTGGAGATTTGTTCACTCTGTAATGCTGCGTTCACCGAAAGCGTCTGGAGCATCAAGATCGTCCATTTGAAGCGTCTGACCCTAAAAAGTGAACAAAATGTAAAAACGCGTCGAAATTAAAGTGTTAGACGCGTTTTGGAGGCTCCAGACGCGTTTGGTTTCAACACAGCATTAACCAAATTCATCACAGAGCTGTTAAACATGTTGATGTTCGAACAGATTTACAGTCGCCTCGTACATTTCTCCATCCATATTTAGTCTGACTAGAGATAAATCGAGAAGGCTGCAAACATCCTGGCATCAAACCATGACTAGAATCAGCGGCTGGTGGATCGGATATGTAAACGAAACATTTATTTATCAGAAATAAAACTTTGTTAAAGTTGTAAATTCATAAAAATGTTGATAATGATAAATCATTTTTATAACTAAACTCCAGGTTTCATCTCTTCAATATTGACAAATCTTCAGCATTAATCAGAACGAGAGCTAAGGCTGCTGGGAGTTTGGGGGCCTTTCCTCAGCCGGCCTCAGTCAGATTCGGTGATCTCGCTGCCCGAGCTGTCCTCCACGTTACAGGTCACCGACTCCCCGTTGGTGAACTTTGACCTCAGGGCTCGCTTCCTGTTATTATGGAAACACGTCAGGAGGGGGAAGTGTTGCAGACTGGTGTGAGTTTAGAGGATGGTGATGCTCACCTGCGATAGAAGAATTGGGGACGACTCAAAGGGGAGATGAATCCATCCGTCTGCTCATCCTGCAGAGACGAAGACTCAGATTATCACCTGAGATTAAATGCACATAAACTCCACCACAGACGAGGATTAACCCAGCAGAGCTCTTCTACCTCTGCTCTTTTAAAATGACCCAGGAAAAGTAAAGTTGTGGTTCTGGTGTGGAACATTACCCATGATGCAGCACTGCTGGATCTCTGCTCTGACACTCTGGCGCCTCCTTCAGGAGAACTGCGCTCCTGATGCTGAGCTGTCAACTCCTCATTCTCGCCTGACGTCCCACTGCGAACCTCCTCGCTGCTGCCTGAGCGACAGCAGAACGGCAAGACGTTACAACCATGTCATGTTACCCGTCACCGGACATGTGACGTGACAGGTCACATGACGGGTCCTCAGGTCCTCCTCAGATGGTAAGAGGTGAAAAGCTTTTCAATCAAATGTAAGTCGTGCTTTTACTGCTCAGAGCACGACTAACACATAAAACACCACAAAGTATCTTTGTTTAGTTAAGGAGCAAAAATCTAAAACAAAACTATGTTAGAGCAACATACAGAAGTTCAGTCAGTAATTCTTAAACAATGGTCAGTTTTACTAATTGAATTACAGCAGATTTTTCTTTTCTTAAAAAATCGTTTTTATCCACATTGAGGAATCAGCTCGTCTGACCTTTAGCGGGGCTCTCATTGGTCTCCTCCTCTTCATCGCTGCTCATGTTTCTCTCAAACTGCGGGAGAAAATGTGTCATCATCATCATCATCCATATCATCATCATCATCATCATCATCATCCATATCATCATCATCACCATCCTCTTCATCCATATCATCATCATCATCACCATCCTCCTCATCATCATCATCCATATCATCATCATCATCCATATCATCATCATCACAATCCTCCTCCTCCTCATCATCATCCATATAATCACCATCATCAACATCTCCATCATCATCACCATCATCACCATCCTGATCCTCCTCCTCATCAACCATATCATCATCAACATAATCATCACCATCATCATCATCATCATCATCATCCATATCATCATCATCACAATTCTCCTCCGCAAAATATCTATATAATCATCATAATCATCCATATAATCACCATCATCAACATCTCCATCATCATCATCATCGTCCTCCTCCTCATCATCATAATCCATTTCATCATCATCATAATCATCACCATCATCATCACCATCATCCATATCATCATCATCACAATCCTCCTCCTCATCATCATCATCCATATAATCATCATCATCATCATCCATATAATCACCATCATCACCATCTCCATCAACATCTCCATCACCATCCTCATCATCATCCATTTCATCATCATCACCATCCTCCTCCTCATCATCATCATCATCCATATCATCACCATCCTCATCATCATCATACATATCATCATCATCACCATTCTCATCATCATTATCCTCATCATCATCCATATCATCACCATCCTCATCATCCTCATCTATATCATCATCATCATGCATATCATCATCATCATCATCATCATCCATATCTTCATTGTAACCATCCATATGATGAGGATTGAGGAGGGGAAGGACAGCTACAGGAGGAAGCTGGAGAGCAAGCTCCAGCAGAACAACATGAGGGAGGTGTGGAGTGGGATGAGAGCCATCACTGGCCACAGCAAAAAGGGCGACCAGCTGATGGAAGGAGACCTACAGGAGGCTAACCAGCTAAACCTGTTTTTCAACAGGTTTGATGAGACAGTCTCTGC